>VWPW01007643.1:46134-150517 GCA_013389825.1 Crypturellus undulatus
CTCCGCCGCTGCCGCCCTCCCTGCCTCCTGCCGCCGGCTCCGCTCGCCCTCTGCGCGCCGCGGCTCCGCGGACACCCAACAAGTAGGTGCCGGAGTGACAGCTTCATTAGCCATTAGTCACCGCCGCCGCCGCCTTCATATTAATGAGGGGGGCGGCCCGGCCCCGCGCGCGGCGGGTGGGGCCGCGCGACGCTCCCGCGGCGGCTCTTAAAGGGCGGCGGCGGCCGCGGCGCCTCCCCTCGGGCCGCCGCTAACGGGGCGCGCGGGAGGACAGGGGAGCGCGTGGGGTGGGAGCAGCCCGAGCTGTGGGGCAGCGCGTGGGGGTACGAGCAGCTTCAGATGCGGGGGAGCGCGTGGGGTAGAAGCAGCCCGAGCTGTGGGGGAGCGCGTGGGGTATGAGCAGCTTCAGATGTGAAGGGAGGGCGTGGGGTAGAAGCAGCCCCAGCTGAGGGGAGTGTGTAGGGTAGAAGCAGCCCCAGCTGTGGGGGAGCACATGGGGTAGGAGCAGTCTCAACTGCACAGTAGCACCCAGGAAGCATCCATGGCCGTGGAATGAGAGCCTTGGAGCAGCACGCGAGGAGCATGCACCCACGGCCATGGAGGTGCACGTGGAGTGGGAGCACCCACGGCCGTGGAGGGGCATGCAGCGTGTGTGCATTTGCAGCAGCGGATGAGTGCTTGCTCTATGTAGGTGTGCGCTCACGCACACGGTCCTGTCCCCCGTGGCTGTGCATGGCGCATGCACCGCTGCGAAGAGCACGTGGGCTGTGCAGGGGCACGGAGGGTGCATGCACACGCAGCTGTGGAGCAGTGTGTGCTGCGGGAGCACTCGCTGCCATGCAGCAACACGTGTGGTGCACACACCCACTGGCAGCAACAGAGGAGCTGGCAGGCTGGGAGAGCCCACGGCCACGTACGTGCACCCGATGCGCTGCCGGAGTGCAGGGGATGGGTGCACCCACTGCCACGGAGGAGCTGCGTGTCCCGTGCACGTAGCAGCACGCAGGGTGCGTGCACCCACAGCCACGCGGGAGCACACGCAGCATCGCTCGTAGCGCGTTCCCGGTTCCATACGTAATACACAGAGCAGATGGCCAAGTGGTAGGATCATGTCCTCCTCCAGTGGTGGCTCAAGCAACTATGAGAGTAACGGAGCAGAGATTTTTCCCTTAGTTTAAGCACCCTGTGATTTTGATCCTTGCTGACAACTATGAAAGCTATACATCTAGACAACTGCACGGTTACGGATACGCTGTCAAAGCCCAGCTCAGCGCTCAGGACCTAAGTTTTTTCTTCCCTTTCTCTCCTACCTCCCCCCTGTGTTTTACCTCCTTAGTCCCGCTCATCCAGCGGAGGGGACAATTGGGAGAACAAACGGCTCGGAAATCAAAGGGCTGTCATGTTCCCCCGCGCCGGGAACCTTTCAGCGAGCCTCCCCGGTGCCTTTCAGCGCCCGTCCCTGCAGCAGCCGGCCGGCCGGCACGCTGCTCCGCTGCTATTCATGGCCAGCGTGCAGCTGCAGCTCCTCTCCTAGGCTGACACCGCGGCAGCTGCTATGTGTGTGCCAGCTGGCGAGCTGCGCTCCGAAATCCTCTTGTCCGCCCCGCTCCCCTCGCTCCTGCTTTCCTGCTTCCCCACCTACGGACCTGCTTCTCCCTTTCCGCCCACGGTTCCCACTCGCCTCAATCTGCTCCGGTTTCCTATCTCCCGACTGTCCCGAGCGCACCCCTTCGGCGTCCTCATTCGCCTCACTCCTTGGGAAGCATCCCTTACTTTCCCTGCATCCCCTCCTCGGCTCAAGCAGGAGGGCTCTGAAGTGGAGCAGGCAATACTGCTTTTAATCGTGTCCTCCTTTTGAAACTGGAATTGCATTCAAGCATTTTTATTTTTTTTCTTAAAAATAACCTATGACATAACCCTGCTTTATAAGAAAGGAGGGGTAGCTGGAGGAGGGGGCTAGTGTGTTGGTCTGGTGGGATATTTTAAAGTTGCTACATTGAAACTCTGCTGGGCCCATGCATTTGCCCAGCTGCGCCTCTTTCTGGCTTCCAAATGGATGAGTGAATGCTATTTAGTTTTTAATTACTTTTTATTATTTTTTTTTTGGTGGCTGAAGGGAATGAGTTTCTCAGACTGCCTGCCTAATGATTATTTTGCAATGGAGGGCAGCCAAAATATTTTGCAAGACAGGTATTTTGTTTGCATGTATCATCATAAACAAACATAAAACCTCATAATCTGTGTTCAGCGTTATGCGGTCAATATGCCCGCGGAGGAAGACGTGTGCTTTTATCACTGAGCAAATGTAATACAGAAGAAAGATGATCCAGTAGTTACAGCATATGCTCGGTCTCTGCAGAGCCAAGCTCGGTTACCTGCTGTATCACAGAATTTCTTTGTTATCTTGAGCGAGCTGCATGCTCCTTTTGTGCTTTGGTTTCTCCTTTGCAGATATTCTACAGCGTTCAGAAACTCTGCTGCCAATTTTAATACAGCTTTTCTCTCGGTAACAGGAGCAGAGAGAGGGAAGGTGCAGCTATTTCCAGACTCTCATTCTGCTTGGGCAGATTGTCATTTTATTCCTCTAGGTACCACAACCCTGTTTTCAGTCTGCAGTCATTAGTTCCCTCACTGTGCCTTTTGCTGTAGTTAATATTATTTCTCGAGTGCCACGGAGCCTCGGTCTCTCCTGCAGAAACACAAAGTTGCTTCGTTACAGCCGTGCACCGTATAGTGACAGTTTTCAGGAAACCTAGCAAAAACATTTCTTAACATATGAACTTGCAGCTTTTAAACAAGCCTGGTTGCCAGATCCAGAGCAAGCCCACGCGGAGCCTTCCCTTGCAGCTCCTGCGACGTGAACCTGCGTCACAGCCGGGGCTCCCAGGGGACCGGTGCGGAGGGCGGCCGTCCAACCCCTGCCTACCCGGCTGCATCTTGTAGCATGCGGCATAGGTGATGTTAGATGGAAGCAAAAGGTATCGCACAGCTCCTGGGTTGCCTTGGACACCTAAAACAAATCACTGAGCTGTTTTGCTTCCTTGGGGGTGTGTGCTTGCAGGATTTGCCCTGCTCATGGTCGTGTACTTTTTTCCCGGGCTCTGGATTGGGACGCGGCTCCGGGGCAGCCGCAGGCTTCGCCCCACGCCGAGCGCGTGCGGTAGCGGCTCAGGGCTCCATAACTCATTAGCGATCAGCTGCGCTCTCCGAGGCCCCGGGCTGCCAAGTGTAGCGCGTCTCTTGTTACACCCACACCTGCAGCCTGTCACCCAACCCGCCGGGACGCCCCGCGCGGCCCTCCCGCATCTGGTCGGGGCAGGCGCCCCGCGCGCAAGGCCAGGACCTGCTGCTCCTTGCCCCATCGTGGGCAACCCCTGCTGACCACAGCAAGTGGGAACTGCACGCGACAATGGGAATAGGGCTGGGAAAAGTCCTGCTCTGCTTTAAACAGGGGGTTTAAGCTTGCAGTATGAGCAGGGACAGGGCTGGAGAACATCAGTCCCTCTGGCAGAGGAGGACCTCGCTCACGGCTGTTCGTGAGGCAGGGTGGAGGGCCTGCATCCCACACCTCCTTATTCCCAGCCCTCTGGGTTGGGATTTTTGCTTTAGAGCTCTGCCTGTGTGCTTGTGTAACGTTTATGCCGCTATGCAAATCCTTTGGAAAAGATGCTGGTTATATCCTTTGCATAACATATCCCTGGAGGAACTTAGCAGCTAGGAAGATTCCCGGTTTATGCTCTTGCCATAGAGACTTCAGAGGTATATGGATGCACTTTGTCATTATGTATATGTGTGATGTATGTATATTTGTGTGTTTATAAATGCACATCTATATATGTAAATATATCTGATTTATCCAGGCCAGAATGTATTTGCTTGGGAAAGTTAAAGGAGATGGGATCATTTTGGATGTTTTCCATCTTAAACTTGGCAGAGTAGGAGTTAACCTTCCATTTTTGGCTAGAAAGGCTACAGCTGCCTGTCCTGAGTGCAAGGCTTTGCAGGACAGAACCAGCTGTGAAGAATTAATTTCTCTCCTGCTTCCTCCATGAGAAGCCTGTTGTGGACTGGGGTTTATAATATGAATGGAGAAGCCTCCTCAGGAAGAGAGCTAGAGTAACCAGTGAAGGATTTTCTCCTCTTTGTGGAATTTGGAGAAAGGTATTTTGAATTTTACTGTGGACCTGGTAGGACGGACCATATTCTCCCTTGATTTTGACTGAAAAGAGTCCTATTGGATTTGTATGGCCTCTGTAATCTTTCTAATGAGTGTGTACGTGCTTATGCGTGCACCATGCAGTGGTACTTGTATCAGTCTTCCATCTGTGTTACTACTAGGAAAATAGAGTTAGGTTTGATGGTGCTAGTGCTGGGAAATGAGGTGGGTACTCAGCATCACCCTTTCCTATGCTCTGGTTGCCCAGCTGGCCCTGGATTTCTGCAGGCTCCAGAGCAGGAAGCCCATCCTACCTTCTCCAGGTGGCTTTCTGCTTTGCTTGCTTGAGGCCGCATCTTCTGCCACCAGAAGCAGATACTGAATCTGGGCTAAGTCAACTGGTTTCAATGTGTAGAATTTGGTACTAAGGTCTGAAACTGTTAGTAAAATGGGAGATATCTAATGAATGCAGTCCTTGAGAATTTCTCCCAGCTTTTTACCTGCCACATTTCAAATTCCCACTTAAAAAGTTTCTTTTGAAGGTGTTGGTGGGAAGGTTAACTGACATTAAAAGACAGAGAAGAAAAAGAAAAACCTACCAAATTTAGAAAACCCACTCAGCTGATTTGACTTCTGAAACCAAATACACTCCCTGAGATGTGATGTTCCTGCCCTCCTACTGGTTTATTTTCACTGTGGATTTCTCTCAGACTGTGCAGGCCATGCTGTGGGCACTACTGACCACCTGCCTTCACTTTTAAAGTTCACTGCAGTGGCTGTCAAAGAAACCTCTATGACTTTGCAGATACCTGAGTGACAGAAAATAAGGTTAGAAGGAATGTGTAGAGTTTATTCCATTCTGCAAGGCAGGAGAAACAGCACCTTCCTCTCTCTTAACAGAGGGGAGTATCTTCTCTTAACAGAGGAACCTCACCAGATAGAAATTAGCCAAGCTAATCTCTTTTAGTCGTCTGTCATCAGAAAATATATGCCACTGTCCTTTTATTGTTGCTTTTTGGTTCCACTTTTCCTCTGTGCAGTGGATTTGGAGTACAACATATTTCCTTAATCTTCATGACTACCCTTCATGTATTTGAAGGCTATTACTATGTCTCCCTCTGTTGTCTCCTCTTTACACTGGAGAGAGGGAGAGAGAGAAAAAAAAAAAAAAGATTGACTTCTTCAGTCTTTTTTGGTGGATTGCGTCTTCTAGGTCCTCGATCATTCTTGTGGTCTTACTGCAGGCTCTACAATTGTTCTACAACTTTTTTTTTTTTTTTTTAGATTCAGTGGCGGAAAATTGGACATGGAGTTCCAGTGAGATCTCAGCAGATCTTACTGCTGGATGAAGTGAGATGAATACGTTACACACTAGACTAGAGTGACAAGAAGTCGCTCTTGGCCTTGCAGACAAATGTAATGCTTGTTTTCTTTTCTCTCTTTACTTTTTTTTTTCTTATTCTAAACATGGTATTGTTGACTTCAGTCTTCAGTTTCATTTGCTATCTATTGAGGAGACCCCAAGCATGCAATTTCCCGCCCTGCATTTTGAACTGTTTTTTCCAAATTAAATTTGCATTTATCCCTAAGGGATAGTGTTATTCTCCCCCTAACCTTTTCTGAAGTTGTGAAGATGGCTCTGAAGACTGGCCCCGGCCCCCAGCATGCCTGCAGCCTCTTGGAGCACCGGAGAACCAGTTTGCTCCATAAGCATGGCCTCTACTGCAGCAGTCAAAGTGGTAAAGAAAACAGTGAGCAGTTCTGAACGGGAGACAGACCGCTGTAGATAGATCCTGCTTCAGGATCCTACTCTTTAGAGTTCTTCACTTTGTTGTTGTTGTCTGTCTGTTTATTTGTTTGTTTTAGTTTTTAGGCCATGTTTTTTAGTTTACTTGGGAAAATTTACTATGAATGCCAGAACCACTAATAAAGGAGAGGTATATTGCATCTTCTTTTTGCCTACTCTGCTACCCTAGTGATAGAAAAATATCTGGGTCATTTAACAAATCCATGTTAGCTGTTTCTTGCTTCCTTGTTATTTTCCAGATGCTTATAGAACACTTCTTTATTTGTTCCAGTTCTTTCTGGGAATTCAAATTAAGTTGGCTTGTGTATTATTCTTCAGCCCCTCCCTTTTCAAAAAGACATTTTATCTCCCTTTTCCTGTCTTCTGACACCTTGCGGGTACTCTGTGAGCTCTCAGAGAGCTGCTAATAGTCTTGAGATTGCTTCAACAAACAGTCTGAGCACATAATATTTAATCCAACTAAATACTCTCATTCTTTATCTTCTCTAGACTGAGTTCTTTCTCCGTCATCTGTGGTACTAATTGTATTAACCATTTGGGTGCAAATGATCTTTTTTACTGAATGATGAAGTAAAAAAAGATACTAAACATTTATATAAACACTTGCCATATCTTCATTGTTAGTAGCTGCCCTTCCCTTTGGATAATTCTTCCCACAGTTTTCATGTCACTACTAATTTATTTATGTTTTTGCCCTGATGATCTTGTTAGCGGTATCACTTGTTATATCTTGACTTTTCTGAGTTTTTTTGTCCCTATATCTTTAGGCTATTCTTTCACATCCACATACAAGTGAATGTAATTTCCATTCTCTGAAGGCACTTTCTTGTGTTAGAGGTCAGTGAAGTGACCATGATTTAAAGAAACTGTTTCTTATGACAGTTGCTTTCCCTCCTCTGCTGGAATTGTTTGAATGGTGTCCCTACTATTGTTTCTTTAAGGTCCTGCCAACTTTCCTGAATACCCTTTTCTCCAAGACTTGTTTCTCATGATTATCAGTTCTATGAGTTTTTTGAAATATGCTTTCTGGAAGTCCATTGTATTTGTTTTGCTGTTCTCCTTCCTTCCTTTCCTACGACTCATGAACTCTGTTTCATGGTCATTCTCACCCAAGCTGCATTCCACTTGCATGTTATAAGCAGTTCCTCCTCTTTGGTTATAATCAAAATCACTTCTCATCATGATTATGTATTAAGGTGTTAATCTCATCCTATATATTCCTTATACTGCTTGCATGATTTTGTCAGGAGCTCTATCATCGTCATCACACCCCTCACATGATTTTCTTATGAAAATCCTAGCTTATAGGCCTCTCTCCAAGTATTTGATGCTTGTATTTACCTGCTGCTCTTGAAACCAGTCCTTGTGGATCCCAGTTGCATTAATCCAGCAGGTCAGGGCATGGAGCGGAGATGCTCCTTCAGTTTTATGGATGTTAGCTCTGATCATCAGTGATTTATCTTGAAACATCCACCAAGGTCAAGCAAGTCGAAACCTTCCTGGTGATACCCACAGACATGTAATCCTTTGCAGGAAAAGAGGTAGAAGTAACCAAAGCCACTTGGGATCAAAATAGCCAACACTTTTTGCATAGGAGGACTCTTTTCAGACGTGAAATCATCTGACCAAGATTAGGAAAACCTGCTCTGGTTATATTGGTTCTAGCCAACTCATACTGAATCTCTAATCCCCACGGAAAATTCTTAGGGAAATTATCCAAGGCACAGTTAGAAGTTTATGTAATTGAAACTCGGTCTGGATTCACGCTAAGCCACTGATAACTTCTTTCTGATGTCATCTTGGATAGTCTGCTGTCAGAGGATGGAGGCCTGATATCTCTCGCATGCATCTGGACCCCTTGGCAGAACAGACTGTGTTGACCATGAAATACTGTTTGTTGTACTGCCAAAGGGAGATGGCAACATTCAGGAAAATGCAATAAAATATGCAGGTTTGTTCAGAAGGGATATATTCAATGAGCAGGGATGAAGAGGGACATGCATATATTCAGTGAAGAGATGCAATAGATTCACTTACGGGATGTATGTGCATAGATTGAATGATATATTTCTCTACACACACTCAGATTTCTCTACATCGCTTTAGTTCTGTGGGGTTGGCCATGATCAGCTCACAGCTTGTTCAAGCTAAATGTAAGCTAGCAAGAACAATGCTGACAGGAGAAAAATATGAGACATTTGAAGTTAGAACTTAGTCTTGTTTGGTTGAAAGTCACTCCATTCAGTGGAGTAGCAATCACACAGCCCTCACTGATAGGTGGTCACACAGCTGATGCTGTCCACTGTTTCTAGACATCTGGAAGATCTACCATGTGCTGGGGCAGGAGGGCTTCCTGCTATGTCCTTTATCACTTAGGGAGCACTGTGACAGTTGGAAATAAAGCAGTTGGACCTAAGGTCCTGCCTGAGCAACCTAGTCTCCTTCTATGACCTTAGGACCCGCGTAGTGGATGAAGGAAAGGCTGTGGACATGATCTACTTAAGACTTTAGTAAGGCCTTGACACAGTCTCCCACTGCATTCCCTTGGAGAAGCTGGCAGCTCATGACTTAAGACAAGTAGACTGTCCACTGGGTGAAGAAGTGGCTGGATGGCTGGGCCCAGAAAGTTGTGGTGAACGGAGTTAAATCCAGCTAGCGACCAGCAAAGCAGTGTTCCCCACAGGTCAGTGTTGGGGCCGGTCCTCTTTAATATCTTTATCAAGATATGACACCAAGCTGGGCGGAAGAGTAGATCTACTTGCGGGTAGGAAAGCTCTAGAGGGATCTGGACAGGTTGGATCGATGGGCTCAGACCAACTGTATGAGGTCCAACAAGGCCAAGTGCCCGGTCGTACACTTCAGTCACAAAATCCTCGTGCAGTGCTACAGGCTTGGTGCAGAGTGGCTGGAGAGTGTGGTGGAAATGGATCTAGGGGTGTTCGTCGACAGCCGGCTGAACACGAGCCAGCAGCGTGGCCAAGAAGGCCAGTGGCCTCCTAACTTGTATTGTACAAGTTAGGTACAAGGTTGCAAGTACTTGTAGCTAATGGGACTAGAATTGACCGCTCCCCTGTGCACAGGACAGTGGGAACAACTGCAGTTTACAGCTCCACCTCAGGCCCAGCAGAGCCTGCTGCGGTGAGGGTGACATTGTGTGGGGCTCCTACAAGGGCTTTTTTTTAAGTCCTCCAAATTACCACCTTTAGCACACAAAAGGCAGCATGAAAAAAACCCAAAATACCAAATTGTAAGATGCTCTGTCAAAACCTAACACCCTTCTGCACAGGCAATCACAGGCAGGATGCAGTGAGCCTCCATCAGGCAGATCAGCAGAAGCTCTTCAAGAGCAAGAACTCCATAATGTGCATACACAGCAACTTGGATAAAATTGATGGCCAAGAGCTAAAACATTCCTATGGATTTTTCCCAGTTATTAATGTGTTTATCTGAATTGCTCTTTGGTGCATAGGTTGATCTGATGTGTACATTTATGTGATGTCTCCTTCCTCGTTGTCATTTCTTGCCTGTCTGATAAATAAAATTTGCAGCTTGCATGGTCAATGTTTGGAGGTGATTTCCACGTATAATCCGCTCTGCTTGGAGGTGAGAAGGGTTACTCACTGCTGGGTTTGCCAACAGTGCTCTTTATGTCTTATTGGCACAAATATTTCCCATGGATCACTCTTGGGTGAGGCAGACTGGGATCATGAGAGGCTTCAAAGGGATGGAAATGGAGTAAAATTCTGTAGCTGATGCACAGGAGAGGGGAGAAGGTAGTTCATATGGGTGTGAAGAGCCAGCTGAAGTAAACACTTTCACCAAAGGCCTGCAGCTGCGGCCTCGCTCCCTTTTCAGAGCACGTGGATAGGGAGGCCTGGGGTGCTGGTGGTGAGAATGAGGAGCCATTTCTATACAGTTATCTCATGGTGAAAAAGACACATTTGTAAAAGTGACCAGGTACAGAAATGGCTGTAGGTGGAAATCTCAGTTTTGGGGAGTTGTGTAGCCAAGGTTATCCGAGAAGTGACCATCCACAGTAGAGCTCTCAAAACACTTGTGTCCCCTGCCTTTATTGCCATTTGCATGCGGATTGGT
Organism: Crypturellus undulatus; assembly: GCA_013389825.1. Taxonomy (NCBI): domain Eukaryota; kingdom Metazoa; phylum Chordata; class Aves; order Tinamiformes; family Tinamidae; genus Crypturellus; species Crypturellus undulatus. The sequence goes on from VWPW01007643.1 coordinate 56,193, forward strand.
CTTGACCTTTCTTTGGCTGGTGCCATCCAGTGCTTTTTGTACGAAGGTGATGGGCAGGAGCAGATCTGTAGTTTACAGAAGACAGCTCAATTCATTTGAAATAAATGACTCGGAGCCAGGATTGTGCGGTCCATTGTCCTGGATCAGGAACACATTCACAGCTCATCTGTTTATGCACTGATTAACCATTCAGATAAAATTTTTATCGCTCTTAGTTAAAAGCAAACGTCTTCTGAACAGGAGACCTTGTGCCCAAACAGAATTTTTTCTTCCTGGAGCCAGGCAAAATAACCAGGAGGAGTGACAGATGATTCATCTGACAGTGCTCCGCCATCAAAACCTGTAGCTAAAACGAGATTACCAAGAAGAAGAGTGCTATTAAAGGAGGAAACGGCTTCTGTAATTTTGTTAAGGAACAAGAGATTATTTAAAAGCCTTTTAAAAAGTGTGTATGTTCCGGAAGAGGAGGGGTGAAGAGGATTTAAAGGAAGGGAGAAGGGAGAGGGATTATTAGTCTTTCTTGCCTATAAAGATTCATGCAGCTTTCTTTGCCCTCTTTAGCAAGGGCAGTGATTTCAGGAGCCATCATAAGTCATTACTCAAGCTATAATGAATATTAGCACCTTCGTCTGGCAGAGGCCGACAGCGTGGGACGAGGCGTGCAGGCAGCAGAGGATTCAGTGCACCGCACTGCACAAAACTACAGGTTAAGGTTTTTCCATCCAACATTTTTTGTTTCTGGCCACGACAGGCAACCAGCTTCCCTGTGTAAAATCATTTTCTAGGCTCACAAAGCCATGAACTCGCAAACCTCAGAGTGAGTGAGGCGCTGCACTCACTAGTGGCCACCTCAGCACCCAACTGCTCCGTGCTTGGCGTGGTGATGGAGCAGGCAGTGCAACAGGGTGGCACTGCTTCCAGCAGGTTCCATCACATCGTGTCCGCTGAGCGCAGGGGTTCTGAGACAGTCAGGAGAACTGTAAAGCAAATACACACCGATGCGGTGATGCCGCGGGAAGCGGTGCAGGGACGTATGTGGCAGAGCAGGGAGAAGAGCGGACATGGGTAGGTCTGCCAGGAGGGACCTGGCGCCAGCTGCAGGCATTATCCCGGGAATGCTGCCGCGTTTCACGTGCCCCCTGCGTGCCGGAGTCCCCCGCGGAGCCGGGCTAGCACAGCTGCTCCCGGAGATCAAGGGCAGAGCGTTCGCCTGGAAAGTTGGAGATCCCGTTCTGCTTCTGAAAGTGGCTTCTTCACATACCAGCTGGATGTATTGTGCGTATACTGAGAGGAGCATAAAGAGGATTTGCGCCCTGCAGACACAGATCACTGGCCAAGAGTAACACGTAGCAGCGCCAAATGCGATTCTGCATAGAAAAAGCGAAGGGACCAAAGGGATCCATTAAATCAGATGCTTATCTTACAAGAAACATTTGTGTGCGATGCCAGCTCGCAGCTAGAGCTGTGCATTTAGAAGAGATTCACAGATTTTCCGGGTCAGAGGGAACGCTGATGGCGATCCCGCCTCACCTCAAATGGTTTTCAGTCTTTCTCTCATTTTGGTGTTTTTAAAAAAAGCGCTGAAGCAGCACTTCAAGGGAGCTAAAAAAAAAAAAGCTAAAAAAAGCTGCATAAAAATGCAGTGGGCATCAGTACAGGTTGTGTCTATTTCTGCTGACCAAAAAAAAAAAGAGATTTCTGGAGCCAAGCGACTACTTGGTTATTAAAGGCACACTGAAGTTGCACTGCTGCCTGCATGAGGGAATGGTGGATTTTGAATGCAGAGCTCCACTGAGCAAAATGTTGCACAGCTTGGGCCCTTTGATGTGACTGAATTTGAGGGGTCACAGAGTTCTTGCAGTTTAGGGCTTAAAAAAAAGTTCCTTGCTCCTCTCATCCCCCTGCCTTAAAAAAAAAAAAATTAGATGAGGAGCTTGGAAGTTGAGAGAAGTTTCATTCCGTTACTGAAAAAAAAATCTAGATAAGAGTGAATTCAATTTGAAAAAAAAGTTCAGGAAGTAGCTTGTGTTTTGCACTTAATCCCCTCTTAAAATATATAGAGAAAGAAGAAGAATGCAAATAGTGCTTCGACAATAGGATCTGAAGTTTTAATAAACACACTAAGAAATTCCCAGTTTTCTGTACACATCAGTCCCTTCCTCACAGACTCATCCTACCTGATTCAGTCCTGGAAGAGCCAATAAAATGATTCTTTAATTAAAAATTTTGCAGCTAGGTTTTGGTGGCCTCCCAACATCCTTCGGTTTTAGTCCTCAAACTAATGTGTGACAAAAACCATTATGCATCTATGAGTAGGAAGAGGAAATTGGACCTGCCGTTACTTTAATGCACAAATCAGGTCTAGAAAGGCAATCCCCCCATCCCATCCAGGGCATGGAAGCTTCCACATTGAAGCAGCCGTCTATCTAGCAGTCTCCTCTTGCCCGTAACCCATATGAGGGGTCTCCCACCTCTCTGCAAGCCAGCAAGTGTCAAGGGCCTCCAAACCCTTGGGATCCATCCTACATGGACCAAAATGCGCACAGCTGGCTGCATGCCCTTATGCAGCATTTTATGGGTGTACTCTGTTCTTACATATATTTCCAGGCAAAACATCTTACACCTAGATGTGAGTGCCAAACTTTCCGAATCACAAAAGAATGTAATTCACAAAGGAGGAAGTATTCCTTCAATTCCCGTTGCTTGAAAATACTCAGAATCTGTTCTGAATGGAAGCAGACTAAAAAAGCTAAATGTTAATGCACATTCTGGGTTAGCTGTCTTTGTTAAATTAGAATGAATGCTGCTCATTTCCCATCTGGTCTTCTTTGACATTACTTCCAGAATATATTCACAGCTCGTATTTGTACAGTACAACTGACTGGCTGTAGTACCAACTTTACCTTTTATAGGCTGCTAAAGTGTTGGTGCCAGATCACAAAATAACGTTCTACTTGTAGGAAGCATCTGTGGACGTTACTTGCTCCAAGAGATTTTTTTTTAAAAACTGTTATTTTCTTTAAATGTAACCATATATGTTAAGCGAGTTTGTTGTCAAACCCTGTGCAAGTTGATGGTTTGGCAGCCCAGAAGCCTGAAATCTTCCTTGTGCGAGGAGGATGCGGCAGGCAGAGCAAACGTCTCATCTCCCCTCTCTATCAGCCTTTGCATCTCTGTCGTGACACCTTCCCCCTGGGCTGGGATTGCTGATCTTGCCCCATCTGCAGCTGGCCTTTGGTCCCTTCCCTGCCTGGGTTTGTGCTCTGGATCCCAGGTAGCGTAGGCTGCCCTGAAAAATACCCACGCAAGGGAGAGACCACCAACAAGCTAGCAGGGATGAACCTGGCGCTGCCAACGCGAGCAATTTTTGCAATTATCCCTAAATATTGCGGTGACCACGTCTGCTCTGCGCCGTTTGTTTCTGACGGGTTCCCTAGCAGGCTCTGCGTCCCGGCAATCCCTGCTCCCGCCCTCCGATGCATTTCCAGCCCACCTCGGTAAACAGAGCGTTGTGATCCGCGACGCCCACGGTTCTCTGCCTGCGGTGACCACGGCGCACAGCGCAGCGCCGGGGATTCTCTCCATGGCAACTACCAGCATTGACAGAATTTTGCTACTTATTAAGTAGGCTGTTTGTTTACCTCCCAGGATAAAAGAGTTGAATAAAAAACCTGTGGTGAGACACCACGAGCTGAACAGCGCCAGGCTCCCGTTGGTAGCTTCACGTGCAAGACATGTAATTATCTGGCTCTGTAAATGAAACGGATACGGAGAGTCTACGTGGGGTGGGAGCCGTGAAGATGTTCAATGGCACCGAGCTATTGCGACAGGATCAGTGTTTTTCAGACACTGCCAATTACTCCAGTCGGAAGTGAGGAGCTCCACAGGCCACATCTCCTCAACAGGTCACGTCTCAACCAACATCTCAGTGAATCAGTTCACAAAGGTCAGTTCATGGGCCTAGCAGGCACTACATGCTTGGGTAAAGAGAACAAATTGTTGGTACCCAAGCACACCATAAGCAGGCATGCATGTCGAAGCTCAGGTCTCCGCCTCCCAGGAGACAGTCAAATGTTTTTTAAAACATTGGTCTAGAGTGCAGATTCATGCAATAGTGCATAAGCATTTGCACAAAGTTCTTCCCATTACTGGGGCTACTGTCTGTGTGAGAGGCCTGTGGCAATCCCTACACAGCCACATCTCCACAGGTTGTAACCTGCAGGGCATAGGGGTGCTAAATATAATCCCCCAGGATGTGGGAGGAAGCGCCCAAGGTCAAATTTGCAATCCAAAAAAACCCTCCTCTGCATAACCCTGGAGCTGTCTGCTCCATCTGCATCAGTGTGATGGCCACGCCACTGTGGTGCCCGGCCTTGGTGTGAGCACCGGGAGTTGTGGCCGTGCCGGGGGAGGACAGAGATGCTGCTCTCCTGTCCAGGCACGCTGGCAGCGCTGCGGGAGAGCCCCAGGGCAGCCTCGGGGTGTCCGGCACAGCTNCCAAAAAAATCCTCCTCTGCTGCCTGCTCCATCTGCATCAGCGTGATGGCGACGCCACTGTGGTGCCCGGCCTTGGTATGAGCACCGGGAGCTGTGGCCGTGCCGGCGGAGGACAGAGATGCTGATCTGTCCAGGCACGCTGGCAGCGCTGCGGGAGAGCCCCAGGGCAGCCTCGGGGTGTACGGCACAGCTGGAGCACACCAGGAGCATCCAGGCTCTCCTAAATGTCCTCATTCCCAGCGCCAGGCAAGGGGCCTGACGCAGGCAGCAGCTCCAGCACATCTGGAGCACGATGAAAAGGCTGAAAGGAAAGAAAAGCTTCACTACTCAACCACATCTAACTGCCTCGTTAACAGGGACCAGCACTGCTGCTCAGCTTCTCCCGCTAGGTAAGGAAAAGAAAGGAGGTGAGGTGAGCCACTTTTTATATCATTGCCTAATTAGAGCATTTCTATAAGAGAAGACAGTTTTGGGAAGAGCTACTATAGCTATTTGGTTGCATGCTTGGGCTGTGTGCAGAAGGGCAGGTGTTTGCAGGATGGGAGGACAAAGCAGAGAAATACCTTTGTGACAAAGATGAGCCTGGAAACCAGAATTCATAACTCTGATAAATGCAAAAAGCCATGGACTCAATAGGCTTTTATTAGCATTTTACCTTAGGCCTTACCTTGAGTTAACTATTTTCCATTCCTCAGGCAGTAATTCGTTGCTCTTTCTCTTCTAATCTTATCGCTCTGTTAATAGTCCTCTCTCCAATGCAGGTGCTAACCCTTTTCACTCACCTAGTCTAAGTCATTAACCTAATTAAACTCCAGTGATTGTTCTCAAACACACTTAGCCTGAAACTACTGCTTTTCTTTCAGACCCAAAGAAGGACTTTTAGGCCTGGAAACCTGCCTGTCTTCATTAGCCATATGAGCTTGTCTAATGAGAGTCATTATTTCTTCCTACAAACCTGGCCTTGCTTAATGGTTGAAGCACTCACCTAGAAGAAGAAAGCCTGGTGTTCTTGTCCCTGTTCCCATAACCCTCTTAGCGGCTGTTTAATATTGGATGCAATGTGCTTTCCTTACGGATGCCCTAACCACTAGGCTGGGGTGCCATTTCCGCTTTTATCTCCTACTGCCTGTGGGAGCCTCAAGTTATTTTTGATTTGGCATCAGTCAGAAGAGGGATGAAGAACATCTTTCCCTCAGTCCCAAGCTGCTCTGTCATTTAATGTCTAGGCCTTACTGTGGCAGATGGAAGCCCTGAGCTTGGGAGTGGATGTGGTGGCAGATGGGTCAGAGCGTTGGGTTGATGTCCTTGCCGCTCAGCCTTGAGAGCAAGCGGTGGAAGGAGGCCGCTCTCCATTCCTTTGGCCCCTCGACTTGGTGTGACCACAGTGGGAATTGGGGTTCAAACCCCCCAGTTCTCTCTCTGCTCACAGCTGCAAGGACAAGTCAAAGAAAGCTACTGGGGATAAATTCCCGTAAGATTGAAGCTGCAGCGGCAACGGCTTCACCTACCCAAGTTTGGCTGGGTTGCCCCAGCTTGGCTACACCACCAAGGTAAGGAAGGAGTTAACCAGGCTGCAGTATGCCAGCAGGCAGAGTGATCACCGCTCTGAATACAGCTGTTCCCTCTCAGGTCCATATTTTGATGTATGGGGTAAACTATCTTGGTCCATTTGAACAGTCTGGTCCCTAATGCCTTCATTACCCTCCAGTTCTGCGCATTTCACCTTAGATGGCAGAGATATTTTCAGAGGTGCTGAACTCTGCTAGTTCTTGCTGAAATACAGACAAAGGACAAGCCACAAATTAGAGTCTTTGGTTTGGTTTGGTTAGAAAATGAGGATATCAACAGCATACCTGGAGGGAAGAGATTCTTGCTCTCCCTTTGAAAGGACAGCAATGAAGTTGAGTGAAGATATGAGGATTAAGCAAATGCCAATGGGGAACATATAAATGGGAGATCAGATTAGGAGAGCTGCAGGCCACATTACATGTGGGGACAAGCACAATTACCCGGGGCAATTATAGGCTACGGTGTTCCTGCCTTGTGCTGCTCGAGCTTCTCACACAATGTGCTGCTGTGTCTTGTTTAAAGGTTGGTCATGGCAGCTCAGTACCGTCCTCTTTCCCCATCCTTCCCAGTGGTTATTATGACCAGGCATTATTTCACATTTCAAGGTATTCTTCTATTGAGTATCATAGGAGCAGGAATATGATCGAAAAAGTGACTTAATTTCCTTTGGAAATCCACTGTGAGTTCCCATAGCTGAAAGGATGCTTAAAAATCATATCTTTGCTCAAGAAATAAGTCATGTGGTCAGTTATGTATAACAGAAATCATTATTTTGTATCTGAATTTTGTGTATGACTTAGCTAAGTAGGAGGGTATGTATTTTTCATGGGCTTATTTCCATCCATCTTTCTACTTTCATGATTTCTGTTGAACTGCAGTTCCCCTAGATCACTGATATATAACTCTTTCTTTAGCTGAACTTCAAAACATTAAGAAAAACAGTTGCGGAACATGTACAGTTGACTTGAATGGTGAACACAAGAAAACTGACCCATTTTCCTTAGTCCATGGCGAGGAAATCACAACTTGAAGTCCTCTTGCTGAACTCAACCCATCTCTGACCATCAGTGGTTATTTCTGGTTGCTAGTTTAGAATAACCCTTGAGCTGCAAACAGGAGACATGTTCACAGTGGGGGGACCTGACACCCTGCTTGGAGGACTCTTGGAGGAATTCCCATTCTCCTGATTCCTGCCCTCCCATGATGGAGAACTAGATGANCTTGAGCTGAAAACAGGAGACATTTCACAGTGGAGGACTCTTGGAGGAATTCCCATTCTCCTGATTCCTGCCCTCCCATGATGGAGAACTAGATGATCTTTCTTTCTGCTGTCAGTGCCTTCTAAGTACCTGCCCAGCTCTACCATCCAGAGTTTCCTGCTAGCAATACCATCGGTGTATCTCGTTGCACAGACTTCTGTGCCTTCGTAAGTGCAGGATTTACCTACAGTGCAGCAAGGACCTAACTAAGTGCATATTATCCCCATGCACAGATGCATTTGTCTGGCGCATCCTGGGCATCTCCTAGGCATTCAGGCCCCTCTCTGCTCTGGTCCGGGTGTGGGGCCAGGCTGTAGAAAGACAGAGACAGAAGGTGGGAGCTGAACCTGAGCCTACGCATCACCCTTTTTTAAAAATGCCCTTTCCCAGCATGAAACTGCAAAGGAAGAATTTGGGGCAGAATCAAAACTAAGCTTTAGTCCTGACAAAACCTGAACCCCCAAATTCACCCTAGTTCAGATAGCTGTGAGACAATCACCATGAATCAGACAATAAGTTCCTTTGTTTCCAGTTTCCAAATAGTCCCCTTTTATTGCCTCACGTTTCTCGCAATGAACAAGTCCAACTGCCAGTTTGGAGAATTATTTTTGTGGCAGAGCGTGCCTGATGGAAGACACACCCATTGCTATCCATTTCCATTAGCAGCCTGTCAATAGAAATTAAATTACATGAATAAGGCACTATCAGTGCCAACATCACTGCGGGAAAACATTAATTAATCCTCATTTACATTAGTCTGTGCTACCATCAAATAGACTCTTCTGTTCCTACAAAAGACATTTCCACAAATGATTGTTGCTGTCTGATAAACAGATTCACAGAACCTCACTGACTCACTTATTGGTAATTTGCCATCACGTCCAGGTTCTGAACGGAGCAAATGCTCTGTGGGAACATTTTCAAAGCACAGGTTGAACGCTCGGCCCCCAAATCCTATTCAAACCAACCCAGTCACCAAACAGGTGGGTCTTTGGGCTTTTAAGAAAATAAATCATCTCCCCAATTAATTTACCTCAGTCATAGCGAATTTATTTTTCTAAGGACTTTGTGATGTGCCCCTCACCGTTATATCTAAACACCAACAGGAGCCTAGTGATCTTTCAGAGGGTGCTATACAATAGGAGGAAAGGAGAGGGGCCTGGTTCTGGCCCTTTTTGCTCCTGAAGGAAAGATCAAAAAGGTAAATTCTTTCCAGAATGAAAACATAAAATGTAAAATGTTTTAACCTTGGGATTTTTCACTTCATATTTGCAAACAGGCACTGTCTTCATAAAAAAACGAAATAAGTCCCTAGATCCCAACAACACTGAACTTAGAGGCGCTTCAAAGCCCCTTCGGCAGAGCAGCTACTTCATCAGGGCCCCATCATCTATTGCCCCTTCTTAGTAGTCACGGCCAAGCATGGGGTATGAAAATCAAGGAGTAACGCAGCTTCCTCAGGGGAGCCATTTTCTGCACCCGGATTTGGTGGGGGGAGCGGGTAAAAGAGAAGTGATACATGGCAGGATCTGCAGCTGCGGCTCATCCCATGCCGCGGAGTGACAACACTGTCACCTTCAAGAGTGCACCCTTCCCCTGAGGCTCCCGCGCCCTGAGCATCCCATCCATCAGCCCGGCTGACACCACCGACTTCGCTGCCAAACAAAATGGATGTGGATCTGCAGCCTAAGAAATGCAAACGCGTTGCCAGCAGGCCTGGATCTCCCTCTGGGGTGCCCCCCGGGGAGGAGGGAGGGTCTGCAAGCAGCAACTGGTCAGAAAGTTGGGAAGGGATGGGTGCCCCATTGGGATTGTAAATTCTGACCCTGAAAAGGGGGCCTGAATACTGGATGCAGTAAAATGTAAGGTGTTTCCAAGTCCTTCTGTAGTTCTGGAGGGAGCCCTGTGCCCATCAGATCAATCCAAAGCAGTGCACGTTGTCCAGGAGCTGCGCAGGTTTCCACCTAGGGCTCAGCAGCAAGCCAGGCACAGCTGGGAGGAGGGACAAGGGTCAAGAAACTGAACATAAGGGAGAAGTGAGGGAAAAAAAAAACAAACAAGAAAACACAAAAAAACCCTGTAAATCATAACACTGGCTTTTTAGTCACCTTTTTCTTTTTATTTTTTGCCTTTCTCTGCAGAGCTACCCCCGATAAATTGCACCGCGCAGCTGACCCAGCTGGGCACTGAGGTGCCTGCGTGTACCAGCGCTGCAAATATCTTATTTGTCTGTGTGCTGCAGGAGGCAGATTGATTTAATGGGAGGTGGCAATTGGTGGAAATGGAAATCGTGACCACCGGCAGTTTTTGCCAAGAGATAAGGGAGCCCATTAGTGATTCTCCTCTGCAGCAGACTGCTGTGTCACAGACTCTGCTCTTCCTCCGTGAGTATTTAGGAGAGCGTTTGTCTGGATCGAGAGGAGCCTGGTATCCAAGAGCCGTTTTGATGCACAGAGTTGCAAATTCTTATCTCAGTTAGAGATTCTGCTAGCTCGTGCTCTGGGTATTTTACTCATGTGGCAGTAGTATTGTTTGTGAGAAAAGTGCTATTTTGAGCCCGTAATGAGGAATGGAGAGGCAGCAGAAAAAACAGCCCAGGCCCTTCGCGTTTTGGTACATTTTGAAATCCTTTTTCAATGCCTTGGCTGTGTAGGATCTGGCATGAGCTACTGTTTATAAGTGCCTGGGTCTCCCAGAGTGGGAGATGTGACCACAGCCCAGAGTATCTTTCCATTTCCTTACTCCTTCATTTCATGAGCCATGTGTTTAGCTGCCAAATGACTGTGTGGAGATGCTATTAAGCAATATACACCAGAGTGCAGATAAAAAAAAAAGCTTGGCTGGGATAAAGATAAGGCAATATCCACATAATCAGTAGGGCTTACTGATAATGAGAGGGTAAAACTGTAAGAGCAGGAAGCAAGGGAATGCACCTCACGACATGGCACACAAAACCAAAATAGACCCCCAAACTCTCCTGATGGTGAGTGGAAATGTAAACAGCATTTATTCATTTATAGTGTCCCAGGCTGGGATGAACTATTTCGGGAGCACAGAGATCGGCAGTGTTTTCCACCCTTGGTAGGAGATGCTGCACGGGGATGTTGAAACTCTGCCGGTCCATGTAGGAACTGTCTTCTCCAGTGCCCAGCTTGACCTCCCTGGGCACGGGCTATCTACCCCCTTCCTCTCTGGCTACATGTATCTGTCTATGGGGAGAAATCATTTAGGTACAATCTCTCCTAAAGCCAATGTGTTAAAAGATCTCTGCAGAAGATAATGGTGAGCAGCCCTCAGTGCGAGCGTGAGCTAAATCTAATTCACAGTAATCATCTGAAATGTGTTACTCAGTCATCTGGTGTATCATGCTGCGTGCCAACACTAATATAATGGACTGCTGATCATTCACTTAATAGCTGCGCTGTGGCTGAAAAGCTGGGGACTCCTACATCATGTAAATTTGCCTAGATTTCATACGCCTACTGGTGACCTCTGATCCCTTTTAAAATGGTTTAATTCCTCTGAATAGAATGGATTTATTCTGTTTTTTTTTTTCAATGAGGTAAATGGAACTGGAGTCAGGTGACCAGTGTTATGTTGAATTGTGTAGAATATATGGCAAAAATCTCACCTCAAGAAGGTAAAATGACAGGTATTTATGGCTTTTAAATACTTATCATAACTTTTTCTTGCATGAACTCTTTTTTCATATTCTTCCAGAAAGAAAGTCTTTACCCACTCTCCCGGATCTTGAACCTTTCTGCTGCAAAGCTGAGGACAAGTATGTGTGTGCTGGTACTGCAGGGGATTCTGATTAGGCTGGGGCAGGTAAAATAAGCAGTAATCAGAAAAAAATAACATAACTTTGTTATTTTTATATGAAAGTGATAGTGCTAAAAGTACAAAAGAAATAGTCTGAATAAGCTTATTTCACTTTTAAAAAAATAGTCATTTAGACTAACTACATTATGTGCATCAAAAACAGAAAGCACCTTCAAATTACTCATCGAATTAGAAAACGCCCATTTATTGAAATCTCCTTAACTAAACTCAGTGACTGATTTCAGTCACGACCCTGCACCATCTGGCAAAGGCTTTAGTCAGCATGTGGCTGGGATGTTCCCCGAGCACCCCGTGTCCCTTTGCTATTGTGATCAACCTGATGTCTGTCCGGCCCTGGTTTCTTGCCTATATCCAAGGCTGGGCACCTGAGCTTGGTGTGTCTGGCCTGGTGGCCTTGAACAATTAGAGTTTCTCCCCTCCATTCCTGGACATGAGGCCCTTCCAGCCCAGAAGGCAAGTGGCCACAGTAGCCCAGTGCTCTTCCTTGGCTAATGGGTCTTATGTTTCAGGAGGGCTCATCATCCCCATAGTTGGACTGACAGCTCTGCTGATGTGGCTTTGAGGACTTTTGAGTTCGAGCTGGCTCATGGTCTTTGTGAAGGACCCTATTCTGGGCTCTGCCTTAAAGGACTAATCATGAGTAGATCCTTATGTGCTGATCCTTATATGCTCAATTTGCATGAAGTGTGTGTCAGATTACTTACATGCAGTTTTTTTACACCATGCTACTTTTTCTGTATTCCTCATTTTCAGGCTGTCCAGGATGAAAGACTCATTAACCTTAATCTGCTGTTTTGTCACCAACCTTTCAAGCACCTGAGTGCCTTCCCCATGAAGTGGAGAGCAGAGGTGAAATCCCCTGACTTTGAGGCTCGATGGGCTCACTGCATTAGTTACTCTCTCCTTGGGACAGTCACGTCACTTCTTGGGGTTGCACATGGCCAAGAGAGAAAAAGAAGTTGAGAGATGCCGATTAATTTGACTTTGGTTTCGTAGGAATGTCAGAGCACAAGGAAGGGACGAGCCATCGCAGCTACCACAAAATCTTTATGTTCAATCCATAGCCTCTGCTTGATGCTATAAAACACAAAGCATTCAGATGACTCCTAGTTACTGGGCAGTCTGCAATTTTAACCTTAGTCTCCAAGCGTTTCCTTTCAGCCTTCTTCATTGCCTCTTCAGATGTAATGGCTGTGACAGTGGACTCCTCAGTACTGGCAAACAGCTTAGTTATGATAAAGTGTAAGTGTTAAAAATGGGGCAAAAAAATGAAGTGACTTTGTAGTGAAAGACTAGATCACAACTGATTCACGTGAAGGCTGAGGCAATATGGCACAGGCAACCTTAATCCTGATTTCTTAACCGAAGAGTACTTGGTTTTACAGTTTCAGCATTCTTTTAACATAACTGTACATATTCAAGGATCCTACTTACAGTGTTAAATATAATGAATGATTCTTTCCTGGTCCATAAGTAATAAAGAAAAAATAAAGAGATAGACCAAAAATATTGCAGTGTCATGACCTAATCCCAAATTCTTGTTCATTAAACTAGTTTAGGTAGCTTGAAAAATTTATTAGTTTTAATGTGACTTACATCTTAAAATGGGCACAACAACATGGCAGAATGTAAAATAAAGATGGAAAATTGCCAGGATGTGGTAAGATATGAAGTTGGGCCATGCGTGCTTATTTGTATTGCTGTAATAACTGGAGACCTGGTTGTGATTCAGCACCCCATTTTGCAAAGTTCTTGTTGGTTCTCCACCTTTGTGTTACATTTGCTTCGAGATAACAGGCAATTGCATGGGAGAGAGAAATTGGGCAAGAGACTAGGAGTGGGGTTTTGCTCTCAAAGGCTGCCCAGAAAAAGTGAGGTGTTTCTGTGGATAAGTATGCACCACACATCCCATCAGGATTGTTCTTAATCAGTCAACAATGATGACCCCCCCCCTAAAAATGGCCATTTGCCTTAGATAAGACATATCTGCTCAGATAACCTCAGTATTTGCCTTATTCAAGATATTTCCTATAATGAGTACAATGAGCTAGATGCTGTTTGTTTAAGCAAAATTATTTATGTAGGGAATGACCAACACTCAGATACTAGCAAGCACTACTCATGTAGCAGTAGATTACAGGGATAATCACAGTGCTGTCATGCTTCAGGTGGGCTATTCCCTGCCAGGCCACAGTGAGATGCCTGGTGTCCCTCCTGCAGGGAAGCACTGACAGCCTTGGGTGTCCAGCAAGCACCGTGATCAGCTTGAACCATTGCCCATGATACCTACGTTGCCATGGAGAGACTCAGCAAAGCTGCGGGCATGGTTTCCTTCAGCATTTTCAGCAACTTTTTTTTTTTTTAATATAATTTTCAACCAAGGTCTTTCCCAGTTTTACAGGCACTGCTTCTTTTCAGCTTCTCTGCTGCCAGGAGCTGCCTCATTGCTCTCAACCACTACTGACAAGCTCTGAGGAGGCATGAAGAGGGCAACAGACCAAACTAATGTCTTCAGATCCTTCCATCCTGGATGGGAGAGACAGCTGCTTCTGGGGTGTCCATGGCCTTCCTGCTCTCATCAAGCAAAGCAGCAGGAGCAGCAGGTGATGTGAGAGGATGAGGGCTGATATTTTTTAGAGGGGCAGGTAGCAGAACACTAGATGAAGGAACTGTGGCACAGCAGGAGTATGAAGTGTGTGGGGGAATGGGGAGAGTTGGGAGAGGTGAAAGGAAGGAGCAAATGGGAGAAAACTCATGGGAAGATGCAGCAATGTGAGATGCTTGGGGAAGGGTTGGTTCAAGGACAGGGCTGTGGCTGAGTATCTGCTGGGGAAATCACCATCCCCGCAAGGTTGCTGTCAAAGCAATGGGCCGTGGGGCTGGAGGAGACTGCAGTGAGCCCAGGAAGGAAAGGCAGCTTCCAGCCTTCACAGCCTTCAAATATCTGCCACTCTTCAGTTCTTCTTTCTCAAAACCCGTGGCAGCTACATGGCTATGCCCCAGGAGAGGATGGTGACCACAGCAAGAGAGGATGGGACAAATGGGACAAGCTTGGTGGTGTGAGTCACGTGGAAGGGGAAGGATCATGTGTGTTTGGGAGGATGAGAGACCTGTGTCCAGCCGGAGAGCTGGTGCTCCCCCTGCTCAGTTATGCCTGGTAAAGCAAGAGATTGAATGTAGGCAAAGTTTTTATGCAAGCTAGGGGAATTGGACAAAATGATATGGAAGAGACACAGAAGAGGGAACCTACCAAAAGCAAGGTGAATTTTCTTACTCAAGATGATTTCTGCAAAAGAACCAGCAGAGAGAGATTTTAATCTTTTTAATGGAGCTTATATATATATACATATATATATATATATATATATATATATATTTGTATGGATGTGTGTGCATGTGTGTCTATGTCAAATCTCCCAGCCCAGGCATGGCTGTGGTATGCTGACCACTCAATTGAATCTGTGAAGAACATTATACAGACCTACAGACCCAGGAATGACAGGGATTTTACAAGGGGCATATACACACACAGGACCCTGAAGCCTAATAAGGAAACTCTTTACCATTTGTTTAAAGACTACATAATTTATGTTTTTCATCATCTCACAGAGAAGAGAAGGCTGTTTACTTTGATTTGTTGATGCAGCAATTTTCAATGTACTTTTTGGTATGCGGAGTTTATCTGGAAAAAAACACACCTTATTGATTGTGGTGTAACCCACCCAAAACCCACAGCAAGCAAGGACGAAAACTGCCTATTAAATGATAGACAATATAGTATTCCCTGCTCACGTTACACACCAGCACCTTTTAAGTAATGTTTTTGATGAGAGTCACCTTGGAGAAGAATAAAATGACAATTAAAACCAAAGGTTAAACTGCCGGGTTTGAGGGGCATCTTGGTGGCAGAAGAAGGGAGCAGTGCCCACTAAGCCACCAAAACTCCCCAAAACAGTGCCGTGAGGTTTGTGCTCTCAGAAGCAGGTAGCTGCGAAACCAGAGGAACACAGGGAGGCCAGTCCACGGAAAATCTGCAGTGATAAATTGTTTGCTCTTAATATAAGCAGGTTCATAAACCAATCTGATCCCTGAAGCTTGAGAGAGACCAGATACCAGAAAGCACATTTTCGACTGCAGAGCTGGCAGAAATCATACCTGGGATCCTGACCCAGGTATAGCGTTACATGGGGCTTCAAACAGGTTTGATTACTCGTGATGTCCTCGCTAGGTTACCCGGCACTGTCACGTACGGAGGAGCTTGTGGAGCTAAAATGAGCTTTGGTTTTGCAATAACAGGCACCGCGACGTGTCTCGGATGCACACGGTCTGTCCGACCGCACTCCCAGGGCTTGATACGAAGCGCTTGACAATAGTTGTTGGGCTGCCAAGAGGAATGATGTCAGCCTTGGGGCTGCGTCAAAGCAGGACTTGGGCCGCGCAGGTGGGAGCAGCCACAAAACGTCCCTGGATGAGGCTCATATTGCAGCGACCCCTCGTACAGCAAAGCCAAAACAAATCCCCCCTCATTTTCAGTCACAACCATGACCGAAGGTGCTGCGGTGATGCTCACCCAGCGGGCAACCACACATTCTGCCACCTATGTGTTGTCCCCAGGTATTTTACTGCACACATCTTGTCCCCAGGTATTTTACCACCTACGTCTTGTCCCCGGATATTTTACCGCATGTGCCTCTCGGTCTGGCAGCAGACCCTCAAGTCCCTGCTTGTGCGCCGGTATCCTCGCATTGTCTCTTGTTTTCATTTGCAGTACACAAGTGCGCCGACGGTTGTAAGTGGGGACAGCAGACCTTCAATTCTTCAAACTTTTTACAAGAAAAGCGTGCACTTTGCCTAATATGGGCTGCTCCCTGAGCTCTTTGCTTACATCTATAATTTTAAACAAGAAGGAGTGGGTTTTGCTGATGGCTTTTATTCCCTCCTTGCTCTCATTTATTTTACTACAAGGAAAATGTGGCCACATAGTCTTCTTTCTTTGTGCAAGCAGTTCACCCTCAGGGAGCTGACAAGAAGGAACAATTTCAGTTTGATACTGCATTTTCATACAGCTGATATGCAAATGGTAGCTGGCCCCAGAAAAAGGCAGATTCTGCTCTCAGTTGCTGGGGCAAAGTGAAGTAGGTGGGCTGCCCAAAAGCAGGATCTAATTTAAACCTCTTTCTTTGTTTATAGCAACTGCTTTTTTCCATCCTGAATGCTCTTAACATAAATTTTTGCTTTTTTTTTTTTTTTGGAATGTTTGTCTTTTATGTTTACAACCTAATGCAGCTGGGAATTTATTTATTGGCAGTATCTCTTATCAGAACTTTTTCTGCATTGTGCCAAACATTTATTGAGCCATTTTGTAGGGAAAGCAAAAGAGTAACTTCATAGTGCAGGCTCTGTTCCCTGTCCTGTGGCTTAACTTTTTATTAGAGGTCATGAAATCAAGGCATATCAACCAATAAAGTGGCTAATGGCTGCAGTAGAATAGGAAGAGCCTCTTCTTATCTCTTCCCTCCTCCCCCACTTTTCCTACTGAGGTATTTTTTGACAAAATGAAGTTTTACTTGCACTGAAGCAATTTGGCTTTCCTCAGGCAAAACCTGAATTGGTTTTACAAATGAGAGAAAGGCTTTTATGTGTGAAAATTACTGTTTCCACTAGCAAAAATGTCTCAGCAGAAATGTTTCAACTAAATCTCCTAATAACAGTGTGCTCTCTCTTCCTGTCTATTAATAGAATATATTCCAATCAGTACTCAAAATTAAATAGACACCTATTAATACAAAGTAGTTTTAGCTTCTGAACTTTTATGTTCAGACCATTTAGCTTGAATTTTCTTTGGAATAATCCTTGTTTTTCTATTTGGGAGATATACTTGGTTTACCTTCAAAGTAAAATATCCACTGAAGACCTAATCAGCCTCCAGATGTAAACAGTAAAAATATGCAAATATTCTTCAGTATCTTAACTCTCCATTCCCCTGGTTTCCATTGTATCAGTGTCTAATGCCTTATTGTAAATACATATATGACTTGCTGTGGTTCGTGGGTGTGTTGAGCCACTGACTCTTCTCTGGGCTCATCAGCTCAAGCCAAGCGCTGTTGACTGCAGTTTCAGCGGAGACCAACTCTTCCCACCCTTCCTTCTGGCCACGTGCTCCTTCCCCTGCTCCATCGTGCCTGTAGAACTATACCTGTGTCTACTGTGTGGGCATCCTCAGAGATCACACTTCACTGTTGGGAAGAATAAAAAAAAAGCCTTTTTTTTCTCTTAATTCTTCCCTGTGCTAATTTGCTCCTGGTCTGGCTCTGGAGATGCCGCAATAGCCAGTGTGTCAGAGCAGGTGTGTGTGGCAGGGAGGGGATATTCCCGGCACTGCTTGGGAAGCGGGGGAGACGTGCAGAGACACTCAGCCAGAATTGCTGTTAATATGAAACTTTATCCTTTATATCTCGCTCCAGGTGACCCGAGAAATTCATGATACAACAGAGACCAACTGTCTCCAATAGCCCCTTGATTAAGCTATTATGTTTGTGACTAATTTCTTAAATATCTACTTTCCTTGTTATGTTCTTTCAAGAGCCTCCTGCTCTGGAGTTGACTCATATGAGAACAGGTGTTGCTCACAGAGGAAACACTTGTTCATTTTTTTCCACTCCTTCCTAGGTATTAAGCCCCTGTACAACACTTCAGGCTCTAATACTGGAACGCATCATGAGCATTTGCACTGGGTCTTCACAAAGCTCCCCGTTAGGTCAGGAATCATGACCCCTTCCCTATTTCGAACCCAAGCAACAGGTTAAGTTCCACCTCCGTAGTATATTCCTTTGGATGTCCAGCATCCCACCATCTCTTCAGGGTCAGTGCATGTTCTTTGCAGGGCTCCAGAGCGTGGCAGAGATTCAGATCAGATCTAACCTCTGATCCTTAAGGAAGTGATGAGCCAGAGGGATTCCACAGCATGAGTGCACAGTGAAGATAAAGGACAACTTTTGCGCAGATTTGTCCTGCTGCCAATGCAGTCAAATAAATGACTGTATGGAATAACTCAAAACACACCCAGACCAATCCAGGTGAAAAAAAAAAAAAAGTTTTAATTGTTTGCTATTCCTGTCAATGAAGAAGAAAGGATTCTTCAGATACAAGGGAATATTTTTTCCACCCAGAAACTGTTTCATCACTTCTGAGATAAGTATCTTTCTAAGGAAAGGAAGGAAAGTTGAATACTGCGTACTGTGGAACATCAAGGCTGGCTGATCATTGTAGGCCTGTGAACAAGTTTATGTCAGCTGCGTGAAGGGGAAGAGAACTGAATTTAACTGCAGCTGTTACACCATTGACAAATGAATCTACCCCTTTAACCAAGTCAGTCTTTCTTAAGGAAATGACAGAAGGGGTCATACTCACCCAATGCTATAATGGAACTATCACTAGAGCATCTATTTTAAAATTGCAGGTCTTACATTGTCTGAGAGTAAAATAATTCAGCAGCCTCAACCTTATATATACAGCTCACTCTATATGGTGCAGAAAGGGCATGAACTCCAGTGTGGAACCTGGCTTTATACATAGGGAGAAGGCAAGCAGGAAATCAAGGGAAGGTGTCAGGAGTGGGCAAGGGCTCCTTGGCTGTGGCACTGCTGCAGGGTCTATCCTGCATCCTCTGGCAAAGCCCTGCTGTGATCCTGCCATGGCCTGCTTCAATCTTGGTGGTCTAAACCCAGCATCAGAACAGAAATCTGAGTTTTAGGATCCTCTCTTCAGGCCTACCCCTATCACAGACCCAGGTGACACCGCAAGGACGTGGAGACTTGGTGCTGTCCAGGTCTTCAGGCAGGAGGACTAGGTGCCCTTTGGGCAGCCTGAACAACTCTCCTGTCTTCTCCAGAGATGGACGGAGCCACCACACAGAGATGCAGTGTGTGGGTCACCAAAGGAGCATCACCAAAAAGGGGATGCATTGTAGGAACATATCCAGGGAACAGAGGCCTTCCCACGAGAAGTGGCTGCAGGGAGCTGAGCTTAAAGAAGATAGCGGATACTCCCTGAGTTAAAGGAATGTGAACAGTAGTCCTTGAACAGCAGGCATGAGAAAGTTGGGCGAGACAGAACCTTGATTAAGCTTGTCAGTAAGAAAGAAGGACTGGTGCACAGACCTATGGTGTGAATACACGCCGTTATCCACGACCAACTGAATGCGGTAGAAATGCATGGATAGTGGCCTGTGACCAATCGTAGCTGTACGCGTGTAGAGAGCTTGCTTCTGCTTGTGTATTTAAGTACGCTATTCGGGCTAAATAAAGGATGCACGGATCAGAAGCTAATTCACATGGAGTCTGCGTCTGTGATCCCCTCCCGATTCCTTGGGCCGGCAAGAAGTTTCCAACAATGCATGTCATACAGCTACTCTTCGTCCACATCCCCTGGGGCCCTAAAGGGTCCCAGCAAAATGCTTCACGTAGGTGCTGGGCTTAGATCACCGCGATTGAAAGATAACAAAGCAACTATTGCATGTCCAGTGCTCCAGCTACTCCCGAGCTCCGGTGTTTCCCAGCCTCTCTCTGCTCCTTGCTGCTACCAGCTTCCCTCCTCCAGATGTGCCAGGATGCCCTGTGTGGCAGAACTGAGCAATGTGTGGGCAACAGGGTCTCTCTTCAGGCACCATCTACCACTGCACCAGGGAAAGGCATCACCACAGCGAGTTCTGCACCTAGGGAAGAAAGGGCTGCAAATGCCTGATTACAAAAACCCGACATCACATTACTAACGTTTTATGGTAAGAAAAACATCACTGTAGGGAAGCTTTTCCTTCCAAGCACAGAGGCACGGCAGCGTTGTGCATCAGGGCTGTGCTTAGGCAGCCGGCAGATCTATACAGTTTCCAGACCCGTCCTTTGCTCATCCGTAGCCTCCGAGAGCAGATGCAGCACCACTGAGCTCATTCCTGCTTTTCCTTCCATATTAGGCAGACCCCTAAGTGTCATGCCCTTCACAGTGCTAACACGATCTCAAGATAGCAGCAGATGGCACTCGACGGCTTGTGTTCTGTCCGCCACCCCTAGCACATATTTCACCCTTCTCTAGGCTTCAATTCCCTCCCATAACATTGCACCCCATCACGTAATCGCTTGAGGGTGCAAACACCAGAGCATGTTCTTTCTCGTGTTTAAAGATTTCTAGCTGTCGCCTGTCTATGTGGGCTCCTAATGAGTGGGTACCATTTGGACTAGGGCTACTGATGCTGTAGAGAAGCGTTTCCCAGATGGGCTGCAGAGACATCTCTACTTGACCAGCGATGGGAGCATTTCCTTCACTTCCCTCTAACTTGTACCAAACTGTTAAAAAAGAAAGCCGAATAGCTGAAAAATTGCAAATATTCTTTGTTCTAGGCCTATGCTAAGTCTCCTCCCCTCCCGCGGCGAGGCTGCCATGGAGTGAGATCATTTGTGCTCTGACGGCGGGTTAGCCCTCCCTGGCCCACCTGGTGCTCGTGTTGCTAAATATAACGGGGATGAGTGGCACCGGCAAGCACATCTCATTGTCATGCAGCAGATTTTTATAGTAGACGTCTCGTGCTGATTTACCACAGTAGTCAGCTCAAAGATAAAGCATGCATATGGTAAAAGCCTAAGAGATGCCTTACAGACACTTGTCTGTAACAAGTGAAACTTGTACAGAAATGCGTCCTGGAAACAGTTGGATTTCAAGCCATTGCAAATGTTTGAAATATCTACACACCATATTTATCTTAGCCTGTGGCTTCAGCACTTAGCGTGTTCTGCACTCTGTAACCACGGAGCAAGGGGGTTTTGCCTCTGCCTGGCAGAAAAAAATGGCCTAGCAATCACTTTTGTGTGATTAATGTAATAAAACTTTATGAGTGTGTATGAAATGGAACAAGGCATCGCTCGTGCAACCCTACCAACTTGGTGATCAATTTTTGTCAAGAGTCATGAATTTATCTTCTGGTGGGCATATAGATAAAATGTACTTTAATGCACAGAGAAGTGACTTAATGCCAGCTATGCAAAAACAAAGGTTTGATTTCACGTGTCTGATTCCTCCAAATGAATCCATCATTTTGGCACTTGGTATAAACTGAGAGGCTGGAAACAATGGTCTTGCCTGATAACAAAGAATGGATTACATGGGTCACCTTCTTGGGCTGAAATATGCTCTATGCCTTTATGTACTGTCTTTATTCCCCAGCTGCACAGGGACATATTTCTCAAACAGGCCCAAGGGAAGGCCCAGCTGGTGTAGCTCTCCAGGCCACCTTTGCAGGCACTGCCAGCCCCACGCCATGCTCTCCCAGCTCTGCTTTGCTCTCCCATTTCTGCATGTTTTTAGCCTGAACACCCATTTTCCAACCACTGGGCAGAGCTTCACTGCTGCCTGCAGGAGCTCTCTGTCCTCCTAAACTATCAGGGTGTAGCATGGCACCCTGAAGTCTACTGGGTCCTTCCAGCCTAGTGAAAAGATCATTTCACATCTCTGACCAGCCAGCCGTTAGTGCCTGCAAGGTTAACTCCTGCACGGATGCTGGGCAAGGAGGAATAAGCTCAGACTTGGGCAGCGTTCGGCCATTTACCCTTTTCCCTCCCATCACAGCGCAGCCTTTATAGCTAAGGGGAGAAGGTGTGCACTTAGCTCATAAAAATAAACAGTGTTCCCTGCCGCATTCCTGGACATAATGTTTGCAGATCTGATATTCACTTGTGCCTCTCCGACAAGCATTAGTTGGCTCAAATACTAAATATTTACATAGCCTGGGTCACGTGCAGACTGTGAGGAGGGAAAGCATCTTCACTCCCACTTACACAGAGTTAAATGACTTGTCCATGCCTGCTCTGGAAGACCATAGCAGAACCCAGCAGCCAGCGCTGCCCCAGGGCACAGTGCTGGCTCCCTTTCCTGGGATCTTGGGACCGTTCTGAGGGAAGGCTTCACTTGTGGGAAAGCAGCAATAAGAAATTCCATGCAGAAGTCTGGATAAAGCTTTGGGCACCCTGTGAAAGAGGAGGCCTCTCTCTACACAGTGCGATGGCATCACCGAGCCCGGGCAGCCGGAGCTGGTGCACAGCTTAATTTCAGGCAGGGTACGATGCCAGAGGGCTTAAAGGAACAGCTGCCCACTAACTCCTGAAGTGACCCGGGCTCACGAGAAAACTCCTCTCTTACCAGCCTGCGTGGCAAACAAATCATTGCATTTCCTGATGACAACAAGCCATAACTTATCCTGCTATCCAAAAAGGAAGGGCAGCCCTAAGGAGCTGTGCTTAGGCCAGCCAGAGGAGGTTTTTCTTGAGCAAACCCCTTGTGCTTAAGGGAGATGCCCCCAGTTTAGCCAAGTCCTTGTGCAGCAGCCTGCATTTCTATAGGTTTCTGCAGTAAAGGTCGCATAGATGGCTTGAGAATAACTCACTCCCCTTACTGCATGTCATGCGGATGGAGCTGAAAGTCTCTCAGGACTGGTTGTCTCCTGCATGTTTATTTTATTCAGTGGTATCATGTCAGTGTGTCTGCCTAAATATAGCTTCTGTGAAGAGCATTTCCAAGTTTCCTGTTACAGTTTCGCTTGCAGTTACCTTACAGTAAATGGAGGAAAATCAATGTAATCTCCATTACTCGCCGCCTCTAAATGTGCCTTGCTGGAAATTCTGCCTGGATTGATTCTCTTCTCATGGAAACTGGTTGTCCTCTCTGCCTCTCTCCCTCTTATTTATATTTTTTTTGAATAAACCACAATTTTATCATTTAAAAACACTCACTCTCCTTTGTCTGATATGTCCTGCAAATAAGTCTCTCATAGGAACTGATAATGTACAAACCCTGGGTCCCTGGGCAGAGTTGCAATGGCAAAGCCTGAATTAATTGACTCTGTGTGACATTTGGACTGACCATTTCAGTACCTTCTACAAAGTAAATTGAGCAGATGGGTCAAATTCAAGGTAATCTTTGAATACAGACATTAGCTTAGAGCTTTCTTCTTTTTTCTTTTACAGACTGGAACATCCTACAGGTAGCAAGAAAATGATTGCTCTAAAAATGTATTCTTTTTGCCATGGTGCTTAAGTACAGCTCTTTTAGTAGACACTCTTAGCTCCCACGAGTCTGTATCTACAGACACAAGAAAAAATGCTATTATCATATTCCTGCAATGTTAGTGTCAGTCACTAGTAAACAATCAAGGCTCTAAAATGATCTAACAGATGTTATGCTAGAGATGAGTAGTCTAAAATAGAAAGTCTAAAAATACACCTGCAGGGCCAAATCACACCCTCTTTTTATGCTCTGCTCTGCCATTTTTGGACCACAATTGGCTCCTCAGTCTCAAATGCAGGTAGTGCCATGGCCACCAGCACACAGTGTGCACAGTGCGGTAAGGGCAGGTCAGGGGCCATTGCCACATGGAGTCCAGCCTACACTGAAAATATAAGGGATCATGTTATCGCAAATCACTTTGAGGTTTATTATTATTACTGTAATCCTACACTAAGCCAGTTGCAATAGGCTTTCAAAAATGGTGCGTATTGATTTTTTCAAGATGTGGACATGAGGTAGAATTACTGCCCAGAGAGGTTGTGTTGCTATGTGCCAAAAGCTAATAAGCATCAAAGTTCCAACAGCTGTAGGAAAATGGAGTGGGTTATGGCAGAGAAAGATCAAGTCTTGAACAGGTTCACATTCCCGTGGTGCTTGTGGTAACCCGGGGTGGGCATGATGGCCCATCAGACCCATCATGGGTCCCCAGGCCCTGAGTCCAGCAGAGCTGTTTGGTCAGGGAGGTTGTGTTTCCTCGGTGCTTCCACAGCCTTAGACTCTGGGCCAAGAGGAAAGCACACACCCTATGGGTTGTGTGATGTGTGCCTTATGTGATGTTATCCATCAAAAGCATCAAAACCATCAAAACTGAGAGACAGCCATAGTGCTAATTTGTACTTCTGTAAAAGGAGAGACCTAAAATGTGTACCAGGAGCATCCCCTCTGCAGGAGGATACTATGGACAAGAGGACCCCAAAGAGGGAGGCTACCGACCTGTNTTGTGTTTCTTTGGTGCTTCCACAGCCTTAGACTCTGAGCCTAGCTCAGAGTCTAGCTAGTCTAGCCTAGCTCAGACACACCCTATGGGTTGTGTGATGTGTGCCTTATGTGATGTTATCCATCAAAAGCATCAAAACCATCAAAACTGAGAGACAGCCATAGTGCTAATTTGTACTTCTGTAAAAGGAGAGACCTAAAATGTGTACCAGGAGCATCCCCTCTGCAGGAGGATACTATGGACAAGAGGACCCCAAAGAGGGAGGCTACCGACCTGTGACAGAGACCCTCAAGTAGATCTTCGGGTGCTTGTTCCTACACACCATGAGGCTCAGATTACATGCAGTCATCTTGGCCTCCGGTTGTGCTATCTCCAGCTCTGATCTTATCAGACCTCGTGAGCCAGCAGGACCTTACCACTGCAGCAGCTGGCTGGGAGATTTCCAGGAAAACACCAATGGCCACTGCAAGGAGCATTTACAACCCTATTCCCTGCTTGGTTCAGGGCCCGTCCACAGATATGGATTATGGAGCAGGATGGGCATTAAAGTTTGAAATCCTCCAGTCAAAGACTAAGTGCCCAGCCTGGTGCCTGCACTGTGATGTGTCCTGGGCTAAACATAGCATTTCTCGAGTGTCCTGGACTTTTGCCAGAGTTTCTCTGGCCACTTACAGCTTGTGTCTTCTGCTTGGACTACCTTCAAACAGTTGTAGATGGACGTGACACAATCCTTCAGCAAAAAAGGCATCTGCACACACAGAAATGAGAGATGAAATGAGAAGAGGGGAGAGAAACTGAAAAAGTCTTGGAAAAGTCAAAACTGTAATATGATCAGCTTAGATCTCCGGAGGTGATCAACCAGATGCACCTCGAGAAGAAAAAGCAATAACTGGAAAAGCCCCGACAGCTTTTCTGATCCCAGGGACGGGAGAGAAGACTCAGCGGATATAGGCAATTTGCACAGGGTATCCAGGGATACCCTGGTATCCAGGGATGGGGCTGGCTGCCTGCACAGCCAAGGCTGATGTGCAATGGATCTGATGCTCCAGGCACGACAGCCGTGTGCCCGCAGATGTCACACTGCCTGCATGGCACAACTTCCCTGCCTGTCACCACAGGCACCTCCTTGAGTGCAGACATCTCTGCTGGAGGAGGCCTGGGTAGACACAACCTCATCCCTCAGGCTGCAGATGCTCCTCGTCCCTGTGGACGTGAGCAATGCAAATTCAGGCCTGTATGTTGAAGGCCCTGCTGAGACTTGCCCGCAGGAGATTGTCGTAGTTGTTCCTCCCAGTCTGACTTGGGGCTAAGACAACGCCAGGTGCCCGCGCTGGAGTGAGGACCAGAGCCTTAGCAGTTCCCTGTAGGCTTTGGCCAAGTGGCTGCCCATTTCTTGTTCTAACCCTTTCACAGAAAATTTAAGGCAAGGGCATAGTCCTCCCTTCGCCATCTCCATTGCCTACTTGCAAATTGTGTTGGCTCATTTGTCATCAGAGAGATTGAACGGTGGGACATTCTCCCTATGCACTACAGACATCCGTGTGGTTTTGTAACAGGAATTGCGTATGAACGTTGTCTTAACGACATTGCCCAGAAAGGTCCCGTCTCCATGCCCAGCACTATGAGAGGCCAGTGGATGATGACCCTGTGGTGTTGCCCCAGTACATGTGTAAATGAGCATGGTGTCTAGCCAGGAGGAGGGGAGCAGTGTGTTTCACCTGTCAGCATCCTCCATCCAATGCCTTCTCAAAGTATAAGCACATTGCCCTAGCCAGGATGCTCTTCTTCCTCTGTGAAATGATACAACTATGCCCAGGTTTAAAGGGGTCCCCAGCATTTCTTTGGAGATGATGCCCACCCCTCTAATTTTTCACAGAATAATTCTTGCTCTTTCTGCTATTTATTTTTAAATTTTATGGAGACTGCAAACGGAACTAATTTGCTCTGTCAGGAATGCTCATTGCTTCGGTTTCCCAACATGGGTTAAATCAATAACATTAAGGTTAATTTTAAACACTTAATTTGTCAAAGTGATATTCTTAACATTCCAGCCTGCTGTTAGTTTTTCACTGATATTTGCAGTGTATTAGGTGCAGTAAAAGAATATTTCACAATCATCTCATTTGTTCTCAAATACTTC
This sequence comes from Crypturellus undulatus, assembly GCA_013389825.1. NCBI lineage: Eukaryota > Metazoa > Chordata > Aves > Tinamiformes > Tinamidae > Crypturellus > Crypturellus undulatus. The sequence continues at coordinate 82,546 of VWPW01007643.1, forward strand.
TGTAACAAACCATGCAATAAGGATCTAATTCACTTGATGACTTTGGTCAAAACCAAACATATGCCCTGAAGTGCAGCATGTGCGAAAAGGAGCTGAGACACTCATAGATTTTGTTAAAAAAAAAGAATATTTTTGTGTGTCACTAACTTGCAGAAGCTGTCAAAGAAGAATATCAGAAGAGCAGTCAAACTAGCTATTTCTTTGGCTCATTTAAAAACCGTGAAATGTATTTACACTCTTAAATAAGCCTCTGGCAAGTTTCTGTGTACATGAATTAAAGTTTGTAAATGCATTAAGTCATTATCTCATCAATAGAACATAGGCGTGAGCGAAGCTGCTCAACTGCAGAGCTTCAAAGTGACAAACAGACATTTTACAGGTGAGAGGAGCTTAGAGAGGGCAAAATGGGCTGAGAATTTGACCACAAACTCTCTTTTGAGAATTAAAGCAATCATCTGTCAATATTTTTGGAAATACATTCCTAACAAGAGGGTCATTTGATTTCACACACGTGGTGTCCTTCCATGTTGCAGACCTGCATGAGCAGCCTAAAACAGGGCTTAAAAACAGGCCCTCCTTAACCTGGTTTCGGTGATGCTGCAGACTCAGCTGCTTCACTGGGTTTCAAGCCCCAGACCAGGTTTTGAAATTTCCACCCACTGCTGCAAATCAGGTCCCCTCTTGGGTGCTGAGGGTGACATTAAAAGTCTAATTTAATGCTCTTAGTTTCAGAAATCATCTCTGCAGAATGCAAGCTCCCCTGCCAAGCCTCCACAGGCTGGGGTGGAGATTTGTATCAGCGAGGATTTACAGTCTGCACCCAGATTTGGGAATAAGTAACTAAAATGCAGAAAAATATTCTGGATAGAGCTCCTTCTGAGAAGGCAACACATACAAGAGGCAGAACTGACAATTTCAGCAGGGGATTGGGGACAAACCTGCGACTTCCCACCCTGCTGCTCACAGCTGCGAGGTGACACTGCAACGCCCGCCCGCAGGAGCCTGCAGAGCAGCCCCTGCTCGCTGGCTGCACCATTTGGAATGAAGAGGGTGGGTGGACAAGGATGGCAGTAGGGTGCATAGACAGCGCTCGACACCTGGCGTTTCGCATGGGCTCTCTGTAAGCACAAGACTGAACACAAACCCATTGATGATCCACGGTAGAAGATCCAAGGGTAGATCTGCATGAGATGATGCTTGTCCCACTGCTCACACCTGCTGCACACCGGCACAGAGATGGGAACTGCAGAGGGAATTATTTTTTTTTGTGGGAAGGAAGGAGTGGGCAGAAAGGGATGGCAGTGGCTTAGGAGGGAGGAGGGAACTGCTGCTTGCCACCTTATACCCACGGTTTCGCAAACATAACTGATACTCCGAGATGGCCCTCGGGTTATCTGAGGATGCAGATTAGCTAAGTGCTTGTTTGCAAAGGACAGTACTTTTACAGTGGTGTGAGTTATCTGAGATGTAGGCTATATGCATGAAAATACAATTCTTTGAGCTCCTCAATTCAAAGCACTGTGATGTGATAGCAAGATACATATTATAGGGTCTTAAATCATGTCTGCAGCACTGATTGCAGATTCCCCTAGTCCTGCCTCAGCATGTGCCAGGATCAGAGGCAGACCTGCAACAGATTCCTTCGGGATGGACTATTCAAGTGCTCCAAATTCCTGTGCAGGCTCCAGGAGTGGGTATTGCTTAATTGCTACCTTTATTTTCCCTTTCCAAGCCTTTCAGGTCGGAGAAAAACAGAGCATTTGCAGAGAGGACCTGAACACAGACTCCGGCGATGCCAGGGACGCATCAGTTATATCCAACCGCTGCTGTGCTCCTTACACAGGCTCATCCACACAGGCCAGATGGCAAAGATAAAAACCCTGGCCTTACAAAAACTAATAGATTGACTTCATCAGGCCAGAGTTTCATCATAGAAATTAGTACTATCCTTTTTTTTTTTTTAATTTCTCTTACATTNGAAAAACCCTGGCCTTACGAAAACGAATAGATTGACTTCATCAGGCCAGGGTTTTATCACAGAAATTAGTACTATCCCCCTTTTTTTTTTTTTTTTAATTTCTCTTACATTGTTTGATGGATCCCCAAATCGAACTTTAAGCCCAGCCATTTACAGCTCAGAAATGCTGAACTTTTCCAGGGTTTGAAGAGGGAAGAACGTGTTTTAATGTACCTTTTTCCTAGGTCTCTTGTGCCCATTTGCTAAGGAGCATCTTGATAGCTGAATGCAGCAGTAACTTTAGTTGTTTATGTTACATTTTTATGGGGAACATCTGGATCTTTGCTGTGTTTTCCTTCATTAGGGCACTTCTGCAACATCACTGAATCTGCAGAACAAACCTGGAATGGAGCCACCTTCTGCGAGGGTGCAGACTGATTATCAGAGGACTTTTTTGTTGTTATGCTGTGTCTATGTTTAAATGACAATATTAAACTTTTGCCGTAAGTTATGCTCCTATTAATTCCCATCCAGGAGCAAACTTCATGGCATGTTTGAGGTAACTGCTCTGCTGGAGGAGCCAAAGGCAACAGCTAGGGAAGATGCTGTAGGCAAACCACAGTCCTTTTATCAGTGCATGGAGAGAAGTTAAACAAATTTCCCAAGCCCTGTCATGTGTATGCCAACACAGACCAACACAGCGATCGCTTTCAGCAGCTGTGCTTTCCAGGACATATTTCTAATGGAGAGAAAAGAGCTCAGATCTAAAGATTATGACTTAAGGGCAAAAACTTTATCTCCCCAAGCCTTTCTCAGAAAAGCCTAGATGTATGAGGCTCAATATTGTTAAAGAGATGTTCTTTCTTAAATGCACCCTCCTTAAAAAAGACCCTGCTCGTGTGCCGAAGATTACTTTAGATAGGGGAGTTAATTAGTTTGCAACCCACAGCTGCGAATATCAAACGTTTGGAAAAGCTTGTTATTGCACCCAGCTCTGCAGCTCAAAAGAGGAAATAATGGCCAAGCATTGAAACCTCAGAAAGAGTTACCGGGGTAGCCTCGAGCCAGGGCTGCTGATAAGCTGCAGCAGCCAGAGGGGTTTCAGGAAGGAAGACAACACAGCGAGAAACCACAGGGCAGGTCCTGCAAGGCACGGGCTGCCCCATAGGCAGTGCCTGGCGAACACTGGAGATGCTTTCCTCAACACAAAATGGAAAAGAAAGGCTCCCAAAAGAGCCCCAAATGGCAACGCTGAGGAAGAACCATTGCAAATACTATTTTTGCTTCCAGAATGGAGACCCAGATAGAAAGAACAATTTCTCTGCACATTTTCCTCTCTGTGTCCTTTTCTAGTGGGTTCGGTGATAGAACCTTCTGGAAAAATTGCATGTGCCCCATTACCTCAGCAGCAGGACGGCAGTTCGGTGCTGATGGCTCCCTGTAAGGTGGACACGTAGCTTCAGGATGCATGCCAAAATAAGACAAAGAAAGGTTATTCTCTCTTCCTGTGTAGTGTTGCTCAACAGAGACCCTTCTGTCAACAAAGGGTCTATATTTATTTGAATCCAAGCAGCTTTGGGTCCCAGGGATGCAGATAAAACCAAGTCATTTTTTACTGTGAGAATGACCAGCTGAAAATTTTCCACAAGCTTTCCTGCTTTCAGAGGAGATCTGGGGTGGTATATACCACCGGTTTCCAAAATAATGAATGAAACCATCATGTCTTAAACCATAGTCTTTTTATCAAAATAATGTGAACACCAGGGCTTCTCTTGGGTGTGGAAGGCAACAGCTATCAATGAAGGTCATCAGACAGGACATCTGATTAGACTATCGAAAAGGACCATGACCACAACCCATGAACATGTTTCACAGCCTGGAAACTGCCATATGAGGACGGAGGAAGGACTTTCTTGGTGGATATTTAAGGAGTTACTTGCTTTTCTGGGGCGCTCCGTAGTGAGGGGCTGCCTTTACTTGTGCAGGGACCCAAGTTCAACACTCACAGGCTCTAGGGACCAGGGGGGACAGAGCTCTCAGTGACACCACACACTTCCCTCCCCACTTTGCCCAGGCCAACCTAAGCCTCTGAGCTCAGTGCCCCTTTTAGTGATGATTTATATCTGTGCTGAAGAGCGGCTGTGCAATGAATTCAGTGCAGAAACATCCTCTTTGCTGGGTATCAGCATGCAATTTTCCCAGGAAGACACATTCCTGAAGAAAAGGAGGTTAAATAAATACAACTTGGTTTAGCCCCATGCACTATGCATGAGCACAGCAGCAAAGCTGCCGCTGATGGCTGTGAGGAGGAGAGGAGCTGTTGGCTTGTGAGTGTATAATTAGACTGAGCAGAAGGCAAAATATTCCATTATGACAACTCCAGCGTCGCAAGAAACAGGCCTTAGCAGATGTTGATTTGCAGGATAAACAAATTAACTCGATTCAATTCAGTCCCTCCACCGTTCCAGCCCTTTGTTCTTTGATTTAAGGTGTCGAAGGCGGCACTTCTGCTGCATGCGTGACAAAAAGCACATGCCAGGACAGACACATAAATCTGCAAATAGACAACATGCCCAGTTGCCTTGTAGGTCTGCTGTATTTGTCTGTGATCCCTTAACCTTTCGAACCCTGGCTTTTGCCCAGGGGCTGGTGTTTGACAAAAAAAAAGCTGCATTTTCAAAGCTTCAGCAGCTTGTAAGTGAAATGATTGCCTTTGAGGTGGAGATCGCTCAGGATTACAGTGCTGTATTGGTTGTACTAAATAAGCAGATTTGGCTTTGTTAGCTTAAAATCCCAGTCTCTAAATTTTTTTTTTTTTTTTGGTGGTGGGGAGCAGGCGGTGAAAGGGGGAGGAAGATCCTTTTCCTTTAACATTTGAAAAAGGCCTTTTCCCATTTGGAGCTCCGCAAGATCTCTGCCCTCTCACTGCAGGGCAGCCTTGGCCCTGCACTAGCCCTTGGAGCGGCTGGGTTCTCGCCATGGGCAAGTGCATTTCATCCCCAAATGTAACGTGCAGCATCACGGCGGGTGCTCACCCAGTGCCACCACCTTCCCACGCCATGGAGGATCCCCGGGGAAGGACTCACCCGCGTCCTTGTGTCTGTGGGGGACTAAAGGGACCTGTGCATGCCTGGGCCCATCGCCACCTCCCATCCTCCACGTCCATCCCTTATCACCCTTGGATGACAAAGTCCTTCAAGCTGGGACTTTCCTTGAGGGACCGGGAAGCCCAAGCCTGCACAGTGTGTTAGTGCAAATAACAGTGAAAGAAGTTCAGCGAAAAATGAATAGATTAACAAGTGATCTCTCTTGAAGTTACAGGCTTTTTCTGAAAAGTTGAGCTTGGGTTTAAACGATTCTCCTGCATGGGGAGGTCTCAGAGGGGTCTGTGGTTCCTCTGCCTGCCAAGTTTAGACTGAGATGCAGTTCAGTCCTTTTAATAATTAAAAGGCATTTGAGTCTTTTTAGTCCAAATGAAGAGATAATCAGCTTTCTGTGTACTAAAAACTCAGGCTGGTTTTATAAAGGGCATTAGTGCAATCGTCTTCCAGCTTTTGATAATGTGTTTAATGCTTCTGTAACCTAACAGGAATGAATATCAGGGTGCACACAGCTTCAGAGGAATCATCTAATATTTTTCCTGAAGACATTTAAATGTCTTTAAATGTGACTGTTGAACCGTTACGAGCCAAGATCATGTATTACGAGCCAAGATGCTTGATCTTTGTTGTGAGTACGTGAATATACTGATACACTAAACAGCAACAGCTAAATATTTTAATGCCATAGACAGGTTGTGAATACATTCAAGAAGTCAAACATAGCTCCTGTTGTGGTATATGAATAGTTGGATCAAAGAAGAGGGTGGATAGAAAAGGGGACCCTGCCTTTTTAATGCAGCATATTTTCCAAAGTCCCTTCACTGACAGGTTTTTAATTGCTGTACTGGTGTGCATAACTATGTAGGTAAAATTGAAAAAAAAAGGTTTTCAGATCAAGAATAAGTGTTCCAGGTTAATTCTGCACTGCTGTAAGGAGCTAGCTGGGAAGCAATAGTAATGCTCTAATGACAGTTAAATGCAAGTCCTGCAAAGAGCAATCGCTAAACTTCAAGCCTGCAACCAGGCCCGCTGAGGTCACCTCTGATATTCTGCAGAAACAGGATCTTAAGAGCACAACATGTTTCACAAGGAAACAACGTTGCTGAGTGGCTTTGTTTAATATTAAACCAGGTTCGTTAGGCATTTCCCTCTTCTCCCTCTCTGTGCTGGGAGAGCTCGGCGGGTGCCTCCGCGAAGCATCGAGGTGGGCAGGAGAGCTTACCCTGGGTGATGCTCGCTGCTCACATCTCTGCCCCTTGGGTTTGCCATTATTTAATAATTCTGTTAAACGTGTCCTGCAGCTCCTGCACCGACCCATTTTGTCTCCCTGCAGCCAAGTGGGACGGCGCAGCCCCAAGCTGTGGTGGGGCGGCGGGTACCGAGGAGCCCCTGCACACAAAGGGTGGTTGCATCAGACCCCGTTTCGCTGGAAAAGCTGGCTAAAAATATCCCGGGGAGATGTGCCATAAGCCGCACGCTGCCGGTGCCAGGTTTGTGTTATGTTGCAATGAGCTGGGACTCTGGCCATGCGCCGAATACCTGGGAACCAGGATGGACTGCGCAGCTGCGGCACCCTCGGCACCCGCCAGCCTCGCTCACACCGGTGGGATCCTCCGGGTGGCCGGTCTGGGCCACGAGAGCAGTTTGGGGATGTCTGGGAGGGCTGACGAGGTACCGCGGAGGATCGAGGAGGGCTCGGTTTCTTTATCCCTTGTAAGAAGGCTTGCGCTATAAGATGATACCTCACTCCAGAGTCGTCTGCTCAAGTGGAAATCAACACTAGCTAAGTAAACTCTGATCATCCTGCTTAGAGACTGGAATTAAAAAGCTTTGCCAATCAGTCTTGATTAATAGGCAAAGGACAGAGCATTAGGCTCAGTCATGCGGTGCTTGAAGGCAAGGCCTTTCCCTGAACTTTTTTTTGCTTCTTTTCACATTCACAGATATCACCTGCCTCCATAAATTTCGCTAGGAATAGATCTGAAGCAGCAACCGCAGAATATTTACACATCACTTTTGCCAGTGAGAAAGACTAATCTACATATCAGTGTCCATCAAGGAGCTAAGCTCTGTACCGGAGAAAGCTGTCACCACACTGTGATCAATAAAACTGCGAATGTTTTGCTCAGTACCTTGAATATGTAAGAGCCCTTGGCATGAGATCTTAAAATTTTGATGTATTGGTAGTATTTCAACTGCGTTCATCAGAGAGACGAGGATCAGATTGCACAGAAAAGCGATAACGGCAGAACAAAGAAAGCCCAGGAGAAGTGAAGAAACCCTTTACGGAGATGAGGGCAGCAGCGCAGGCAAGATGGAGCCTCCTCATGCGAACACACCGGCTCTCGCTATGGCCACACAGGTGTTCCGGGGGATTCCTGCGTCGTGCCTCCCTGGAGGGACCCACACGAGGCCATTGCGGGCGCCTCGTACTAAAGTGCCCTGTTTTGGCCCAGCGCTGCCCCCTTCTTGCTTCACTGGCCCACCAGGAGCCCGTAGTGAGCCTGTCTTCACCAACTTCTTTCCTGTGCGGGTGACAGAGCCCTGGGACAGGCTGCCCAGAGAGGCTGTGGAGTCTCCTTCTCTGGAGATTTTCCACACCTACCTGGATGCCACCCTGTGCCCTGTGCTCTGGGTGTCCCTGCTGGAGCAGGGGGGTTGGACTAGATGATCTCTGGAGGTCCCTTCCGACCTCAACCTTTCTGGCGTAACTGACACGTCCCCGAGGCACAGCACGGGCCCCTCGCATGGAGTGGTCTCTCAAAGGAGCAAAACCTGCTTCTCAGAGGTAGTCAGGAAAGTCCAAATGATATTGGTGTTGGAGGCTGCTCGAAACAGCTGACTGGATTTTTGGAAGGACATACCTATCTGGGGAGCCTAAACCTCCCTAACTATCCCTAACTATCCCCTCAGTGGCTTTACCCATTCCCAGGTTAGACTGCAGCCTGGAGAGCCAGGCAGGCTGGAGAGGCGCTGACGAGGGGCAAATCACAAGTGTCAGCCCGAACCGCAGGGCAGCGCGCGGGAGCGTAGCAGGGCCCCCACCTTCACAGCATGCATGGACGCCACGGGGGCGCGCGAGCCTTGGCTTGCCCCAACACCTCCTGTTTCAGCCTCCCAACTGGATTGCGAAAGGAGCACCGGGAGGGTGCCGTGGCCCGTCCTGCGGCGGGGCGGCCGCTGAGGAGGAGCCCTGCTCCGGGCTGGCGGCGGGCGCATTCCTGCGCGGTCAGGAGGGCCGGGGCGGCCAGGGCCCCTCGCCGCAGTCCGCGGGAGCTGTTTGCACAGCGCCTGCTGTTTGTCCCAAGGACATTTCTTAAATTGTTTCTAGCACTTTCAAGTGCTTGATGGTGACTTGTCCAGCTCTCGCACCAATTGCCGCGCGAGCAGGAGAGCTGATCAAACACCACATCCGCGCAAACAAGCGGCCGCGCTGGCGAGCAGGGGCTGGTGCGCGATGCTGCCTCCAATTTAGGGCTTTAAGTAAAGGAAAACCCGCTCCGGTTTTCCAAGCTGCTCTTGGCAGCTCCAGGGAGACAGAGTTAAAACACAGGCTGCATTTCCATTGCGACACCCAAGGGTTCACGCTGGCGGGCGCCAATGAGAAAAACAGAGATTTTTTTGGTAGTTGTTGCGTGCAAAAGGCCATCAGGCTCTCCCTGAGCTCAGCTTGGGAATGCTCAGCCCAGTAGGGCTCCATGGCACAAACGCGTTCATCATCCACGTTCCGCGCTTGCAGGCTGGTGGTGACCTCTCCTCTGCCACCAAACAGCAAGCCTGACAACTGCAAGGCATCCGAGGTTATCTAATTACACGCTTTCCTTAAATTATACCCCAAAGAAACCTCATAAGGACTTCAGTGACGTGTAGGGTTGTTTTCAAAAGTATGGACTGATCAGTGGAACTTGATAAAAAAAGTCATATTGCTCACAGGGATGGCTGGATGAGATCAGACAGCAGTTCTGAACACTGGAGTCAATATTGATCACAAGCAAAGTGGGACTCTGTGTTTCATTCAGAAACGTTTGCTCTCCATGGATGCATGTGTGATAGCATAAGAAAAGGATGTGTCCGAAATGCAGTTGTGATTGAAGGACTCCAGGATTAGCACTTTTCCCTGGCTGGACTTGGCAGATGCACATGAGGTTTGTTCTATTTAGAGGCTTTGAAGAGAGCCCTGACAAGAGAAATGGTATCTGAATTGCTCGGCTTGTAGCTTTGTATATATGAATATGTTCATATATATGAATATATTTCATTACTTGTTAGGTAGCCTATTTATATGTATGAACCACCTACTGTTTTGAAACAGACCAAACCCTTTCTCCCATTCTCAAACCTTCCTGCTTACATATAAAAATCGTCATAGGAATTAACAAGTAAGGAAGAAAAGAAAAAGGATGAGGTCTAATTTTTAATATTGAAAAGCAAAATGCCAGCTAGCACATTGCTTTATGTCCCACTTTTATTATATTGCATCATTGTCACTTCTGTGGAAAATTTCCAGATTCTGAAACGAAAGCCAAAACTGTTTTGATTTGTTTGAGAATTACAAATCTTCTGAGCTGAAAAGAGTTGGTGCCTGGAGGAGCATCGGGGAATGTATTATGGTTCATTCGCTCAGTTCTTAAATCTTCTCCAGGTACCTGCCAATGTCTATGGATGCAGCCAGGGTATAGGGCCAGGCAGACATTTGGACTGCCCCAGTGCAGCGCAGGGCCTTAGTGCGGGTGACACTTATGTGCAATTTCAAGCTGTCCACCTCAGGGAAAGACACGGAGCCAGGGCAGGAGTAGCTGTCACCAAGTGTGTGGTTTGCACAGCGATTTTGCCACCCTGCGCTGGGTGTGACGACGCGCTCTCCTGTGACAAGGGCCGCCGTCCTGTGGTAGTGCAACACGGGCTGGCCCGGCTCCTCCATGGTGCTCTGTTGAGCCCTAGCTAAATGCAGGCACCGAGATTCAAAGGCACTTCTAGACAGACTGATCTTTGCAAGGTGTATTTGGTCAGATGAATCACACCTGAGTCGCTCTCACCCACAGAGCTGGGCTGAAGCTTTGTGCTCTCACCGAGGTCATAAAAGCACCGTGAATGTATCTTGGGACGTTCCGATTTCAGGTTATGGCCCCAGTAGGGGCGGGAACAGCTGACTGAGGGAAAACTCTCAGTACCAGACAAAGAACCTAATGAGAAATGGAGACATTTTGTCCATTTGTAGTTTTGGAGCAAAGTATAAATAAAGAAACGCCTTTTTGGAAATTTTATTTTTTTTTCTCCTAAATTACTTCATTATGTGGCAGAAAAACTTTTGCTTATACATGCACAAGGTTATTAGCCTGACACTGAACAGATCAAAAGTTATTACATTTCCTATAATAACTTTGATGGAATCAAATAGATACTTCGGCAAATACAGCCTGGAATAAGAGACATGAATGCCCGTATTATAGTTATTTATTATTCATACTCTAGTAGTTCTTAAAGGCCTCAACAGCAATCGGGACATATTGTCCTAGACACTGTAAAGACGCATAGAAACTGAGACCCAACCTTAAAATACCTTCCAATGTAAATACACGAGACAGACAAAATTAATTTACTTTTCATGATAACTCAGCGCTTGACTCATCCAGACCATGCACAGTTCAGTGTAAATGCGTCTGGACTTTCATAAAAGGTGTCTGACTCCCATGGACCGAGACTGTTCTTTCTCCAGTGACTTTCCAGTGAGCTGTCCTCCGTAACCTTCAGGAGGATAGCAGCAAGTACCACTTTTACAGGCTTTTTTATTTTTTTTTTTAACATCTATTTCAAACTGCAGCAGTTTCAAATCAGCCACTGGGTGTAATTACTTCCCGCTGATCTGTACTCAAGTTATTCCAGTGACTATGTGAAAGGTTGCACATTCTCAGTACTCATCTCCTGAAAATACATAGCCTCACTAGCCCTACAAACATAAATAACGTCATCACGTTAATTAATATTAACTGAGTGAATAACGTGAACAAGTGCATAATTAAATTGCCAGACTTAATTCTCTCTCATTCATGCTATTAACAGTTTCATATGACAGCCTATGTCTAAACTATGCTGATAGAATATATAATATACATTCTAATTAGATCGCTTATTAAATCAAACTGTGTTGCTCAGCACATCTGTGCAGGCTGTACAGGCTTTAATATAAACTGCACAAATGATAATAAAACCTCCCAGTAAAGCATTTCTGATCAGTAGATTTCAAAAAGCTTTACCTGAGGAGTAAGCCCTATTCTCATCACTTTAACAATTAAATAAACTGAGATGCATGTCTCAAAGAAAGACTCGTGCTAGTCATCTCACAATCAAATGGAAAGAATTTTGGCCTCTCAAGTCCTGCTCTAGAGAACAAAGTTTGATCCAGTTAAAGATTATCCATAAAACAGACAGATTTGTATCCAGTGGTACATGATTCATCCCTGTTTCCGATCACTGCTGCTCAGCCGTGCAGTGGGAACACACTCTAACGTATTACACTTTACACATACTTTACTACATAGACTTAGAACTGGTCCACCGTCAGAATGACACTTTAGCAGAACAGTTTCTGTCTGCTTATGAACTGAAGGTGTGCATGTGCAGAAATGCAGTATTTTCTTTAGAGAAGCTGGGCATCATAGAGAAAGCTCTTCCCTGAAAGCTGTGCAGAATTCAGCGATGCAGCTAGGATATCCGACTACAAAGGTCTGCTGGCAGACCTTGGAGGAAGACCCTCAAAACAAAAACAAACGACCTCCACCCCCAAAAAGCAGGTATGTGAACAAGCAGCTGTCAGCATCTACAGGCCATCGTGACAGGCCTGTGCAGCAGCTGCTCTGCGGCTCTGAGCGTATCTGCACAACAGTGAGAGCAGTGCCACAAAAAGGGGAGCTTCTAACATTGGACACATTCACATTCAGCATTTTACTTCTAATTTTGCTTCAAAGTTTATTTTTGAAAGATTCCCGTTGTGATAATTTGAGTCAATCAAGGCAGGCAGACTTGCAGTTTTCAGAGTTCACAGAAATAACGGGGAAGCTTTTCACAAAACCTTTAGTGCTTTATTTTTTCGGTAGATTGGGTGCTATGTTGTTCTGGAACCACACAAAGCCCAAAATGACACCTGGTGTCTTTGGGAGACTCTCATCAAAAGCAAACTTCATGGAGTCTTCTAAAGGTATTTCTACAACTTGTATCAGCTCTCCTTCTTCAGGCTGGCCACCTCCTTCTCCAGTTTTCATCTGGTCTGTTACTTCTGCATAAAATATGGTGTGTCTAGAACCTGTCAGACCAACTCCAGACCTGGAAAAAAGCACAGAGGAATTTTTTTTTTAGATAAAAAGAAATAAGTGAGGAACTAGGAATGGAAACCTGAACCCTTAGCGTGTGTCTGCTACACAGTGCCAAAATGCATGTCATTACCACCTGTTCATTTATAGGTTTAGAACATATAAATGCTATTTTGTTAATACAAAACCTGATAACAACTTTCATGTAGAAGAATCAACATATTTTGAAAACAGTTTCTTTTGAAATGGATTCATCTTTGAATATATTCTTCAGCTCTGGAAAAAAATGATAGTTTGGAAAGAGAAAAAAAAGTCCTTGAATTGGTGAAAAATTTAATGTGAAATCGAAAGAAACTTTTTCAGCTTATCTCAGTGAGAGACAGATCACACCATAATCCACAGAAATCTAAAACAACAAAATGATGCTCCACTGTGTATCTGTATCCTACATTTGCTTGCTTGTTTTTACACAAGTATTTTGATTTTTGATTGTTAAGAAGATTATGTTCATTCACAGCTGGAGTCCTCTACTCATGGACTGGTACAAGAATAGAAAAGCAGCCCCAGAGTCTTTCTCTATCCTTCCTGAACTTTAGCCTTGACCCACATGGACCACTCTAAGCACACACGTTTCTAAAGTAATTCAGTCTCCCAGCTAGATTTGTTATAGTGGATTTGGCTGAGGATATTTTAAATTATGTAGTCTTTCTTCAGCTAAACAGCTTGCTCTGTATTGTACTTATTTGCTAATCCTCTATTTCCTCAGAACTATTTCATTTAGATATTTTAAATAAGGGATAAGAACATAATCCACTCGGTCCTTCTAAGAAAATATTCACATTGCAATAGCAACTTCTTCATTTCACATGATTAAAAGTGACTTTTCATATTGAATGAAACCCAATCCAAAGTTCACTAAAGTGATGAATCAGGAAAGCTTAAAAATTAGTCTTTATATTATTACACATACATGGGATCCTAAGATTTGTAGTATCGCTATGATCTTAAGGTGTAAATCCATGCTTACTATATCACTGGATAACTAAGTCTCTCAGTTAATGCAACATAAATCACACCCCATTCACACACTATTCATCATGTGCCCTTCTTTAAAGTACGCCTGATTGGAATTTTGTTTTGGAAACTAATACTGGTTATTGAAGCTGTTTTTCTACATTGATATATTCTTTGTTAAACACAGAATAGAAGTGAACAAGTATTTTTGAAAAATACTACTATGATTTTGGGCAGGTCATTTCACTCCCCTGGATTTTTCCTGTATCTTTCAGAGCTAGAGAAACCCATGTACCTTTGCCTGGCACTTCCAAGAACTGAAAATGAAGCCTCTGCCACTTTCTTTATTCTGTGCTCATCCCTAAATTTCCATGTCTGTACTATCTCTTGATACATGCTTTTACCAACAAAAGGTGACCTACTAGCATGCAGCAGGAGACTAGACTATCAGCTTTCCCTTTCTCTTCCACTCAGTCCACCTCCTTTCTCAGTCAGTCTGATTTAGTATTTACTATTCTTAAGGATGTGTTTTTTTATTTTTTTTTGGAGGTGCTGTACTTGGTACTTCTATTATGGTGACGACCCGGGAAAGTTTGTCACTAAAAGTGCCCTTCGAGCTGCAAACATCCACAGACGCTGCGCGTCACTGGCACTAGGTCAGATACCTTCTCAGGACTCCCCTGTGCCACACTTCTCTACTGGGAAGCTGCCTGGAAGAGCAAGGCCGTTGGCCAGCCCTGCTGCCGCTCACCTCACCACAGCTGAAGCTCCAACCAGCAGCATCAGCAACACAACCCAAACACAGTCTTTGAAAGCAGCAGCAGTTGCGCACTGGGCCCACCTTGCTGGTTTAATCATTCTAATATCCAACCATATGACCAAATGACCAACCAACCATCTCCAACTGTATGACCAAACGGTATGGCTACTAATTTTCATGTTCTTCTTGTTTACTCTTCCCCCTCCAAAACAGTATGTTAACATTTCTAAAATTACTTATTATCCTCTGCTATTTAGATGGCTAACTTTGGAGACTATTACATTATTTATGTATATACTGACTGTTCTTACTCCTTTACTACATGTTTATTTCAATGGTTTCAGTAAGAGTTTGAAAGAGAGAGGGAAGTACAGTACTTCATGAAATGGATCTATTTCTTATATCTTTTTTTATGTGATAATTCTTTGTGTAAGTGCTCTGGCTTATTTTGTCAGTTCATCGTTTTCACATGATGAATGTTCTTTACTAAATTAAACACTGTCCAATATGGCCTACTGCTGTCTTTCACAACATTTTAGCTTAGATATTCTTATACTTCGCATGTCCTTAGAAAACCATCAAAAAAGAGCACTATGGACGTTCTATTTGTCTTGGTACCTTTGATGTTTACAGAAGTCCAAGTTAGAAGGTTTGTTGCTTTGGAGCAGTTTCGAGGCTCCATCTGGTTGAAATAAAGTGTTTTAACACACACCCTTCAAAAATATGCATACATTTTAGTGATGTGATTTTGGATATTGGGGCAGGAGGAAGAAGAGGGTAAGGAGGGCAAAGAGAGTGGGTTTGGTAAAGAAGCAACAGGCTGTATTTATGTTTTCAGGTTTACGTGTCATTAACAACCTGTTATTTTCTTGCACAATTATTTGCACTTTTTGTGCATGCTGTTTAAAGAATTTCAATGTGCCTTTATTTATATAAGGTTTATAGCCTTCTTTTTGCTACTGTCTTCCTCCACATGCAGCCTGTGAAAAACATGTTCCTGTCCCAAGTATTTTACAGTACAAATAAAGTGCTTTTGCTACGGTCTTAAATGAGTCACCTATTAACAGATTACAGCAATATTCATTAGCTTTCCATCTGGGGAAATCACAGGGGTCAGCACACCCGTATTGGAAGTGATGAGCTTCAGCCTGGGAAATCCACGTTGCCGACAAAGGTGTCTCCCCTCCTGGTACACGGGAGACTTGGCCTGGGTGAGGGCCAGCGAGATCTGAACTTGCAGCTCCAGCTTGTGCTCACATTTGGGTTTCAGGTCTCACTCCAAAGGTTTAGCACCAGGTTGCCTGAACCAGGCACGTCATGGCTCATACTGAGCCAGGCCTGCTAAGCCTGGCTTGACCCAGCCGGCTGTTATAGATACATTTTGATGTGTCTGCACAGTGTTTGATTCTTATTCACCACTGTGGGACAAATGCAAATGCTCTACAGAAAGCACAGCTCTGATTTCGTTCGTATCTATCATGAGGATCAGGTCCTTTGGAGAAGTTTACACTTGCTTCAGGTGACAAATACATGGCTGAAAATACTCTTTCTCAAAATCTTTCAGGCATAAGCTCACAAACCCTGCAGCTTCAACAGCAAGAGACTTTTAAGAGCTGAAACCCATCATTACTAAATTTTTAGCTTTTTTTCAGAGACAATTAGCAACCTCTATTACTTTTGACAACAAGTCTATGAATGTAAACATGAAAAAATAAGGAGACAAAAGTGTTAGGGTTCTTATTACAATTGTAATTTCAGCATAAGATGAACACATTCAAACAAGACTGTATGCTGCAATCCCATGCTGCATGTCAAATGAAGCACTCAAATCCTGTGGGGAAATCATGCTATGGCTTTCAAAGCTGTGGGCAACACACATTCAGGGAAGAACTGTGGGCTCTGCAGAATTAGTGCGAAGTGCTGCTCTTCGCCTCACACCCAGGGGTGGGAACAGACTGACAGGGTACGGTTATACCTAGCGTTATTTTCTATCTACTTCCCTCTTAGATTAGGGAAAACAGAGAGACTGTGACTCCCGTCTGCTTTTGAAGCACTGCAATAGTTGTTATCACAAAGTCCTTGTTGCCTTTATTAAATGTATGAGGAATTACGCCGCACATGTACTAGGGATGACAAAGTGGGACTTTTTGTTATTTGATATCTAAGTCCATAACAATAAAGCTACAATGCATAAGTATTTTTGATTACAAGTGGGTAACAGAATCTTATTGCTTTAAATAATTAAATGTTTAGTAGTGCTGAAAGCCACAACTGAGTCCACCTTCTGTGACTGCCTGTGCTCAGCAGAAACAAGTTCCTGCTTTGAAAAATATGTGTGAGTGTGTGTGGTATGTGTGTATGTACACATGTACCCATTTGTAAGCTGGGTCAACATTCGAAGCCCGTACTCCAGATTGGTTTTCCTCTCTGCTCATGCCTAGGTTCTCATCTATGCAAACACATTATTATAGTCAATATTTAAATTTGAAGGCTTAATGACTTAATCAATGGTTTTGATGCACGATAATTAAAAGCTGGATTTCTCATCTTTTCTTAGTATTTAATGAATATAAAATATATAAGCAATCAACATTTAGCTGTTCATGTCAACACAGAAATATGTATTTTGATTATAATGTGACACAGTTAATGTGAAATTCCTAAATTAAATATATCCATTTCTAAAATATAATTCACTGGATACAGACTTTGGGAACAAAATGATTTTGTAAAACATGCTTACAAACACACACAACAGAAATCTCTGCTATTTATGTCGAAGTCAAGATGTATTTAGGCATGCAGCATGTAAAGTGATGAACAATGACACGCAGCTTCTATTGTCACTTCTTAGGAGCATTGTACAATTCTGACACTACAAACAGCAGGTGCAGGGAAAAAAAGCATAGAAGTAATTAACATAAAATTATATTACATTATGCCATCATCCAACAGGTGTATTAGCAGGTGATCTTTCTAATTATAACGCACGCCAGCATTTTCAAGAGCATTATTCTTTCTACATAATAACCCATGAATACAAACCATTTTTACCTCATTGAACGGGGGCTAATAGCCATAGCACAGTAATTGGAACATCCAATATTAACTCTGTGAATACTCCTCTTTGTTGTATACCTTTGGAAAAGTCCCATATGGATGAAGATTAAAGTACCTATGTTAATAATTAGGCCCTTAAACTAATACATCTGATTTTTTTAGGGCCAGGTTTGGAAAAACTATGTCACCTTTATCCTGATACTGGGATGTATTACTGAAGTCCAAATCATTTTGTAAACATTTATGGAGACCAAGATATAGGATTCAAACTGAAACTGCTAGGATACTGAGATAGAAAGAAATGTTTATATCTGACTTATCAGTAAGTCTAAAGACTTGGTCACTTAAAAAAATGCACATTTAGAAACATAAAACTGGAAGAATTTCACAGATTTATTTAGGGCTATTAAAAATCAACAGTTTCATCAACAATCATTTTCACTAAGGCTCGGTTTATTATTATACTACTGTAGTATCACCTTCATTTTATTATTGATATACTGATTCCTTTGGATAAATCTCATCTACTGTCACTACCAGTGACAGTATGAAGTCATACAAGAAGTTAACTAGAACTCAACACAACAGTGGGGCCAAAATTTTCATAGCGCAAAATGAAACCTCCAAAATTACATCAGCTGCTGACAAAAAGAAAAGAGGAAAAATGTTACTTACACATGCACTAAACAGTTTGTGTAGGTGAGCTAAGAAAGGGAAACTCACCACCTGGGGTGTAAACAATACAGATTATTTTTCCAAAATGGTTTATGCCTCCATTTACAGGGCAAAACAAACGATTCTCATTTAAAACTAGCTTCTAGGTAGCAGTACTCTGCCATAAGCACAGATATTTATGATTGTTCAGTGCCTGATTCCTCAGATCTCAAGTCATGCTTCTCATAAAATGTTTGTTGTTCTCTTGGTCAGTCCCCAGTGCTAGTTTCCTTCATAAAGCTACTCCACACTGTCCACTTGTTTCTGGAATAACTTGTTCCGAAACTTTTGCCCAGCTACTGTTAATTCCCCAGCCTTCTGATTCCTCCTAAACTCCATTTAGCTCTGTGGATCATTCAGGGTAAGTCTGAGGTCTGCTTAATTCAGGGTCCAACTTCTGCCTGATCAGCATCATGTTACAAGAGCTTTGATAGAGTTTAAGCATCCTGTAGCAGTATCGTAACTCCCTTCTTGTTTCAACTGAGCACTGCTACATCCCCCACCATCGCCCAAACTCAAAATACACCACTGCAAACCCCATTAGTATCAGGGAAAAAAAATGCTATCTTCACATTTTCTCCAGACTTTACTGGCACTACTGCTTGAGTGAAATTAAGCTTACAGATAGTCTGAGCACCTTCCCCATTCCAGAGTGTCAGCTCGCCTGGGACATTTGAGTGCTCCAGTGTTGCCTTCAGGTTATTTTTTCAGCATTACTTCTTTATACTATCCATGGACCTGAATCAGATGATCCACCTGACATGTGAATTCCATCTGACCAATGTGATAAGCCATGAACCTCTAAATACAGCACCTTGTTTCAACAATGGGTGCAAGATTCTTTAAAGTGTACACTTCTTCACATTCATGAACTTATATTATCGGAGTCCACTAGATTTCATGACTTATTTTTTCTCTACAACATTGTTCCATTTCTTCTTATTATTCCTATTGAGGATCTTCTATTTTTCCCCTCATCTGTACTCTCCCTACATATGGTTTGTTCCCTCTCTTCCTCAATCCGTTAGCTACATAATTATATTTACCTTCATAGCTAAAACCAGTTCTCCCTTTAGATTTCACCAATCTTTTCCTTTTCATATCCTTTCATCAGGTCTGAGCTCAAATCCTGCTTTTATTCAGTGCAAGCAATTTCCTTCTCATTAGCAGAGTTTCAGAAAAGATGTTATTAGGAATACAAGCCAACTCTCTGCTTTCTGACTGAAAAGTCTGTTGACAGAAAGTCTTGCTTGTATGGAAGCCTTCTTGATATGCAAGCAATCCTGAGTTTTCATCTACAAAAATGTAATAGTCTTAACTCAATAATTCTGAATTATATAAACATCTTTCACATGCCC
Organism: Crypturellus undulatus; assembly: GCA_013389825.1. NCBI lineage: Eukaryota > Metazoa > Chordata > Aves > Tinamiformes > Tinamidae > Crypturellus > Crypturellus undulatus. The sequence goes on from VWPW01007643.1 coordinate 101,817, forward strand.
TTATATTGTCAAGAATGGAAAAATAGCTAACAAACAGATTTGTCAAGAGTACATAATATGCAGGCAAACTAATTTCAGGTATCATAGGATAAGAGGTCTTGTGGATAGGGGATACGAAACAAATATCACATGAATTTATTAAGGATTTGGCCTCTATCAATATTTCATTTCATTAAGACATTAGGAAAACATGATATAGTTAGAAACGAAACTATGAAACAGGTGCAAAACTAGTATGACAACAGTACTCATGGAACGGTAACAAGATCAAACTGGAAATACACATCAAATAGGCTTCCACTGGCAACCATCCTGGATTCAATATGATTCACTATTTTGTTTTAGGACTTGCATATTGAGAGGCTACTGAATATTTATACATATATACAAGCGTGTGTTTCTGCACGCACACAAACGTGTATTTTTATGCTATGGCCTATCAATGTCACAATGTATAAAATGCTATGGACAGTCTCTGTTCATAAATCTAAAAAGCAGTTTTTCTTTCAGTAGAACAAACCCTTAATCTAGTTTCAAGGAGTTGTAAGAGCCAGCTCCTGCAGTTCACCCCCACGCTCCCCGAAGCATTGCTTGCTAATCCATCAGGAAATAACATTTGCCAGGATTGACAGCTGTGGATTTGTATTCAATTCCCAAATTAAAAACCAATGGCAGGGCCTAGTTCAACAGGGATGTCAAGCAAAACAAAGAAAGTAAAAAAACCTGCAGCTTTCTCTGTAAAATTAATACATATGGTTGGAATAACAATACTTCGGGGTGGGAAGGAGCTATAATGGGATTAAAGCTGTGTGCAAAATTTCCCTTGATTTTTTTAATGATTGACATTTTGTATTTTTCCTCTTTCATTGTAGGCTTTCCTTTTACTGCTAATATATGCTTTAATACATTTTAATGTCTATTTTAATAGATTTTAAGGCCCTGCAATAAATGGCATATAAAAACCTTCACACTCAAACCGCAACTCTCTTATATTAATTACTGTCCAATTCACAAAATTGAATTGTTTATACATTATTACCCTAATACTACAAAGAGATCTAATGATGCAAACTGTCATGCTGCTGCAGAGCTCTATTAATGGAAAAAAAACAAAGTCCATCTTCAGAGGTTCTCTTGTTAATCAGAATAATAGTAATCAGAGATTAAAAAAGCCTGATGCAGTTCTGATTGATAAAACATTTTCTAATACCTTAACAAACTCCCTGCTAAGAGCTCTGTGGAACAAATCACAATACACTAATTCTTATTTGGAATTCATCTCATAATTATGAGCTCTATATAGTTTGTTACCTCTTTGCAAATACTCCTCTCATTTTCTGAAGATTACACCTTTTACAAACTTCCATACGTCCTTTGTTTCTCCAAAACATGAGTTAAACGAGGAACATTAATTTACTTTCAAGGCACTTCAGAAATCTCTTTGAAGCAATAAAGTCAGGAGTGTTACCTTACTGCCATTTACCTGTAAGAGGTGATCTTCCTTAGGTCTGCAGCAGGAACGCAGTAGCCACACTCTTCTAAGACTTCCTCACGTGCTATTTCCTCTATAGAAAGGCCTGGTTTGTCCACGATGCCAGCACAGAGTTCATATGTCACTCCGACCGCAGCAGGTAAAGGATCCTTTAGATGCCCCAAGTTCTCCTTGTCCTGGTTCTGGAAGACTTGAGGAGAGTGTCTTTCTACTTCACACATGTAAACAGCTTAAAAAATAGGGAAGAAAAATAAAACTTTTTTTTTGAATATACTCATATTAAAAGGGGAAAAAAAAGACACAGCATGAATTTTGCCTGGGAATTAAAAACCATCATGGCACCTAAGAGCAGCAAGGAAGTCATCTAAAAGTCCTCTAGTAAATTTATGACACAGTGTAATTGGAATTTTAGGGAAAAAAGAAAAGGTTTTCCTGATGTATCTGCAGAACATTCTTTCTGTTTACGTCATTTGGGATTAGTTCCTGCACACGGCAAAAAGAAAAAAAAAAAAAGCAAAGGAAGTTTGTTCATCCCATAAGTCTACATCCCAGAAGCTCTAAACAGCTTCCATTTGCTGGGCAGCACGGATATCAGGACTTAATCTAACTATGTAGTTATTTTACAGGAAAGTTGGGTTCTACATTATGTACCATGCACACAATGATGAGCCTTTCAGCCTGTCAACTCAGCTGTTATTTAGAAAGGATATAAAAAGCATGTATGTTTGCTTAACAAAAAAAAAAAATCCTCTTTTGAACATATAGTTCCCTGCACAGATTCCTGTGTGGAATTTGAAAAAGACTTTTTGAATTAATGTACAAACAGCTGCTACTGTAATGCACTCCCAAAGAAAGTGCAATTGCATATTTTAACCCATATTTAAACAAAAATTGTGCTGATCTCAGTGGAAGCTTTGCCCAAGTAAGAACTGCAGGACTGCATTTAAATACACAGTGAATCACTGTTGACAATTCCAGGTCACTACAGGTTTAACTTACAGGTATCATCCCATATGTTTCCTCTTTGAAATCTTTGCATGTCTATCTTTGCTTTTAATGAAAAGTTACTGTATTTTCCAGAGAGTGTTATAAAACACCAAGAATAAAAGCTTTATTAAAATTTGAGATTATTTTTGAGATTATTTTGAGATTATTAAAATATTTTTCATGCATATTTTATATATGCATAACATAGTTTCCAAATGAGCTTATTTTCTATTTCCCATTCCAAATCTCACAGAACTGATATAAAAAAGAGCTGGTGTTTAAAGAACTGTTTTCTTCTTCAAGTTATTGGATTTGGTTCATTAATTCTTGTATTTTTTAATTGTTGAAAGTGTTGTAGCATAAAGGTACAGTGGGGTACTCTTAAGCCCTGGATCTCTAAAGAAGAATTTGTACTCCAGAATCGGGTGTCCAGGCTGCTGCTTCGATGCATTTTGAGACATAGAAAATGCAGGGTAAGAAGATCCCACACTGAGAAGGGAGCTACTTAGATCTGGCTAAAACAAACAAACAAACCAACCAAAAAACCCACAACATGCAGAAATGTGTCCAGAAACTTGTCCAGAACTTAAGACTTTTAAAGATGTTGTCAAGAAGTATACTTGGACCCTTCAGATGCAAAAGTTTAAGGAAAGGAGGCTCTACTTCTTATTTGAGGAATGAGTAATGAGTAAAGCTCCTTTTATATATATATATATTTATTTATTTATATTTATACAAATAGGTGGCAACTTTATTGCATGCAAAGTCTGAGGGACAGATCCTTGGAGGGTATATGTTGTCTAATTCACAAATAAATAAAAAAAAATAATCAAAAAGGAGTAACAAAGGCATCTCTGTAAAGGACTCAGCTTTAAAAGAGGGTGTATGTGGACGGTAGGTACTGAAGCATGAAACCACGATTAAACTTGACTCCTGTCGACTCCCTGAAACATCCTGTCATTCCAGCTGGCACCTACCACTCTACTGGTCTCTCAGCACAGCTGGGCTCCACGTAGACCAAATCCTCCATTCCCAGGACACAACCCAGCAGTCCCGTTCAGAGCGCACCCTGGCCTGCACTGACACTCGAAGCAGACACACGGCTTCTCAAGGAAAGAAAAGGTACAGGGCATTTTTGCATGAGTCCAGCACCGAGGAATTAGAGCATATATTCGCCGACTCTTGCCAGGCCGAGGAAAGTTCACATTCAGAGGGTTAATGAATTAGAGAAGTCTAGAACACCAAGCTGCTTGTATCAGGGAAAAGAGGGTCCCCAACGTCTCTCCTGAAGCTGCACAATTGTATGCATGAGCCAGATGACATGCAGTACATGTATATACATAGATATACAGAGATTCAGAATATCTCTGTGTAAATTGGCTAAATCGTCAACTCCCTTTTCCCCTCCTCCTCCTCCTCCCAGGACTATTTCTATTCTCATCTTATTTCCAATACATAAACAGTTTTGAGAGCAGATATTAGAATCAAGATTTCATGTACCAGCAGAATAATCCACCTCCAAGGTGTCTGATTGCTCTCATCTCCCCATGGTTTACACTACTCTGGTTAAGAACAGCCCCTTCATCACAGGGCCATTTCATTCATTAGCAGACGACACCAGTGATGAGCAGCCGTGTGATCAATCAGGGCTCACACAACCATGTAGGGCCTATTAAGAATCTTGATTAATTATCCAGGAGTCACTCAGCTGTAGGGAATCTTGGAGCAGAGACTCCAGTAGAAGTGATGTACGCAAATATCCTTCCGCATAGCCAGGATAAAGGTACAAAGAATTAGTCAAATCTGATGATAATTGTTATTCAAAGCAGCCTTTTCAGGTGACTCAGAGAGAGACTTGTTTGCCCTCCCACAAGTTAAAGGGACAACACTATGGATTTGAAAGGGTAACTGGGACGTAACTGACAGGGAAACACACAGTTTCTGTTTAAACTTTTGGTTTCTCTTTGATTGCATCAATGTTTAGTACCTCCAGAAACTAAACATGGCTTATGACTCAAATCTTTCATGCTGTTTATTTTGAGTCATTGAAAAAAACAAATACCACAATTATATTTGAAATGTGTGGTCAATTGACTACCAACATGAGCATAGCCCAGGACCTTTGCCCATGAGTCATGTGTGAGGATCTGATATGGAAACTACTGAAATACATACATAATTTTTCATTCTCTCTCTGTTCTTTCCAAATGTGTGATTTTATTATCATTTAAGATGACCTAAGTCCACAGTGCCACCAAAAAGTATGGTCCTATCTTCTCTCCAGACGTGTTTCTGCCTCCCTTCAAGGCAGTGTGGACTTTCTATGACCACTCAGATCGGCCAGCTACTCCGCATAAAACATCTTACCTGTTTCAGCCATATCAGACCTCTACTGCGGCTGCAGAGGGGCTTGTACAGTTGAAGTGTGTGAGGTGGGAATGCACATACCAAGAGGGACTGCTGCCTGCAGAAGCAGCATGACCTAAATGGTCAAAAACCAGCCACAAAAACACACCCCAAAGGAAGGCAGGCGCATACGTCAACAGCCGTGCGCGCTGGGGCTGGGACCCGTCACTGCGCCCTGGCTGTTTGCTCCCACGTAAAGAGCTGTGTTACAGCCCCGGTGGGGTCCTGATGGCTGCAAGTAATGAAAAAAATCTTGGCTTTAATTTTTGCTCTGTGGAAACACCAGGCAGGCAATAACCAGGTAATGGAAACACAATTACAGCAGTCTGAGCAATGTATGGGTATGGCTGTGATCTCTGAGCTGCTGTGGGGTGTCTGACTGACCACAAGTCCCCAACACCAGCTTTCTGAACAGGCCCAATCTCGGACTACAAAAACAGAATTAACCCAGTCTTTTGAGGCAGAGCCCTCTAGCAGGTTTGGTACTTACATAGAGATGATAGAATGGACATGTTTGTGTTAGTTAGACCTATATCCCATGTTTTTACATCTCCCACCCACTCCGCACCATCTAACCATATTCCCTTAATGGAAAGAATAAGATTGGTTATTTTTAAAGGTTCTCTTTCATATGTTTGCCTTTGGTTTTCCTAAATAAAGGTTCACATCATATAGGGCTTTGGGTCCTCAGAACACTGGGGAGTATTTCACAGCCCATTATTCATCCATCTACGTACAAGTGTGTGTGAAAGCCTTTGCAATCTAACGGAATAAGACTGTCTCAGAGGGGGCAACACATATACAAGCTATTTTATTTGGCTGGCAAATAGAAGGTAGTAAGTCATCAATATATAAACAAACTCTTTCTCCCTATAACAGTAAACATAGTGCTGCAATGGAAGCCTGAACTATCCATATAACAGAGCTGTGCAACACTGAGCTACCTGTCCAACACTATTGGTAAGGACAGGATGAAACTACCCTAGAAAGTTTCCAATAACGTCTACCATGAACAGGCTTGAAATGGTCTCCTAGCAACAGCCAGTGAAATATCTTGTGATTTTTTTAATTAACATGCAGAGAATACATATTTCATTTTTAACCTTGAAATGTAAATAACACTATGAATTAAAATAACTGATGCAAAAAGTAAAAAAAAAACCAGCCCTTAAATTCATAATATATGCTAAAACAAAACTCTCCACGGACTGATGAAAATGTGTAAATATTCCTGTGTTCTTCTTATTTAAATTCTCCAGCATATAATTCACAATAATACACAAGCTACTATTATTTGCTTTTTACAAAAAAAGGACTATTGTACTTAGGCAATAAGCTTCCTACTATACAGGTCAAGATGAAAACTTCACATACAACCATGCTCATTATAAACCCATTTGTAATTTCATCAAAAAGAGGGCAACAACTAACCTCAAAAGCAGAACATCAGGCTACTCTGGTCATTTGTTTCATCTATAATGGACATTCCCTTGGTTAGAAATTCTGGCCTACTGAAAAGCATGGGTCATAATACAAAGCAACAGAATATGGAACAAAGCTCTTGACACCACAGATGCACCAACTTTTAACTGCTAAACCCTTAATAGCTTGCTTCACTAGAGAGCAAAAGTAAATCTAAAAAAAGAGGATTACCTGGGCGGAACTGCTTCACCACAACAAAGCACTGCCGAGAAGTGTTAAAGATCAGGATTGACACACTAAGGGAGAAGATGAAAACAAAGATCAATGCCTTATGAAGGATTAATGTAGCACTATTAAACTTACATCTTGTGAATTTTATTTTTACTACATAAACATACGGGATATTTATTACTAAACCACAGAGCAACAAGATACTTGTTCAAAATGCATCAAGAGGAATAGGTAATCGGTCATGCTGCCAAAGAGAGAATTCATCTAAAATTAGGTCACTTTTGCCTCCTTCCATGAAAAGAAAGTAACCTGACAATCAAATCCTTCACCCCAACAGAAAAGAATCCACACCCATTCTAGGGATATGGATAGTAACAAAAAGGAAAAGAAATTCTTTAAAAATAGAAGTATTTTCTTTCCTTATCTCAATCTCAGGTTAGGATAATTAAACTCTTGGTACAATCTAGTTCCAGTCACAACCAGAGACTTCTCTGTGCATAAGCACAGAGCATCTCCTATTCCTGGCCACTCACTGTGCTCCCTCATGAAATACAGACACCAGCATAATCTAAGTGTGTGCAAATTCAGATTAAAGGCAGTTTTAACTGCTAACACATTCTGTGTCTTAAAAATCATAGTTTAATCTCTATCCATTCCCCTTGCTGTTTGAAAGATATTTCATGGGAAAAACTGACAGGCCAAGTATTCAAAATATAAGATAAACAAAGACTGTTGAGTACTGATTTTCCTCACTCCCTCTCCAAATAAATTACTCCTAGATTTTACTTGGTTAAAAAACAAAAACAAAAACAGAAAAAAAGCAACTCTTTCCTATGCTGGTACCCTATAAAAAAACCATGCACAAAAACAAGCGTATATTATGCTCATTACCACAGTAGCATCCTCTCATATGATATTCACTGTATGCAATCACAAGTTCATTTATTATTCTATGAATTCCACAATAGATTAGGTTAAAAACAGCATATTTGCAGTTTCAAATTCTCAGCATTCTTTGCAGAAGAGATGTATACTTATTTTCACTATTTGATTTAATTTTGAAGCTTCACAGGCTGCTAAAGAAACTTCTATTTGATGATTATTAAAAATAATATTAATGTTTATTGTAATATATAAAGACAAAACCAGAAAAGTCCAGATGCTAACATTTATATTCATGGTTGCTATTCTCAAAGCTCTCAGTACTGCATATTGATAGCTTCCTGCCCAAGAGATGTCATTTGAAGGCTATTTTAAAGCAAAGGTTTTAGCCTTGTGAGCTGCTGGAAGTGGATATTCATTCTGTTTACACACATGGAGAGAGGTTTGTTCTGATGAAAATCTCTAAGTTATGGTGTGGGATGTGAGCTGAAGTTAAATGGGAGCCTAAAGTGTTTTACGGGTTACTTAAGTATTTTATTTAACCATTTTCTTTTCTTTCTTTTTTTTTTAAACCCTTTTCCCTCAAGTGGTAATGTCTGAAGGTAGTAAAAGCATTAAAACAAGGTGATTTTCCCATTGATTTTTTTTTTAATATTTTAAAAATTGTTGTTTATAAGTAAAATAGCTGAAATCAGAGACAGAAACAGTCAGAAGCTAAAGTTATATAATTTCCTGCAGGATGCACATGCCTTTTACCTTTCTCTACACCCACCATTCCAGGCTCAGTCTTTCCTTTGGCTCGCCTGCTTCAGCATATCTCATTAAATAACTCAAACCAGCTCTCATTAAAAATGGCTCAGCTATTAGACATTATTTTTTCCTAAGAGTCAATCATTTGAGATTTTTATGGAACAGATGGGAAAATTAAAAACAATCTGTCAGAATTAAGGAACAAGATCAAATTAAGCTGGAAAGGAGTAGCAGCAAGTTATTACAATTGTCTGCTTCTCACACCATCTTGAGATGAGAGGGTACAGAAATGGCACAAATCTGTATAACTTTCAGTTTAATTACTTTTAATTTTCTGAGTGAGTGACAAACAATTTTCAGCATAAATTTACATTTTTAACAAATGACAACACATGAGTTCTAATACTTCACATCAGAACTGGAGAGTCACAGAGAAGAAATTTCAAATTTAAACGTTCTTTAGATGAGTGTTACACTATAAATGCAACGTGGTATTTTTTTCTTTCACAAAAAAAACCCTCATGAAATATTTTCATAGATTATGAGATTTATAGCTTACCACAACTTTCCCAAAACTGCATTAACGAAAGATATTTCAAAATTAGAGTAATTTAGAGCAAGACTGTTTAATTAGATCTCAGTGGAGGCTCCCTTTGGCCAATGCTTTCAGTGGCGTTCCTCATTGCAGCAACTGCCCAAATACGTTGGCTCAGTTGTTTGGTCTGGTCTATAAGACAAGGGCATCATACTGAAAGTTTTTGTCTTCTAGAGTTTTAAATCGTAATGTAAAAGATTTTTTACAAAATTATTTCAAGATTACTATTTTCATGCACTGTACAGGCTGTTGAACATGATTATCTATTGTAAAAGCAGAGGTGCAGATGCATCCTTCAATGTTAACGTACCATTGAATATTATATATGTATTTCATGTTTCAAAGAAATTAAAAAAAAATACTGCAGTGAATCATATTTTGATGAATTATACATCTACATAAAGTGATCAATAAGAACTAAAAATATAAGACAAAAATTTAAAGCATTCACAGTGAATATTGGAAACATCCGTAGAAGTAAGGGAAAGACCAAGGTGATCAACCTAGCGCAAGTTAGACATTATCACGATAACTACATGGACTCACCAAAAGGAAGGAAAACAAAACAAAACAATCAAACAAACAAACAAACCCCTCTAAACTTTCCTAGAATGATGTGAATCCTGAAAAAGAATTAAACTGACATTAACACAAAAACTCCTAACAATATGATCCAAAACTTGTCTCCATACCCTAAAACACAGCCATAGCCTGTCTGCACAAATGCAGAACTATTCCGGTACAGACCTGCCAACCGCAACTAGACTGCGACTTTTACCATAATCCAAGACTGAATGTTTGCTGCTACTCCCCCAGCATCTGTCAGAGGTTGTCTTAGGGACTACACCAAAGAAAACATATTAAGAGATGATACAGGTCCGTACATAGTCTTCCAGGAATGGTGGAGATTGCTGGCCTGATCTGCCTTCAGCCCAATGCCTCCCTCAGCTTCCTCCTGAAGTTTTACACAGGGAATAAATAATTCACCACTGCAGTTATGGGAGACTTTATCCAAGAAAAACAAGGATGCAAGCAGGTTACTGTGCATTAACACAGAATACCATTCTGTCGTTCTCTATATGCATTAACAATTAGGGTAGCTTTGAATTATTTTAAGGCGGAATCATGCCTAAAATGTCATTAAGATATCTACAAAGACAAGCTAGTGGGTACTTGAACAGCCTGTACTCTACTGTGTACTCAGATTTGCAGCTGAAGTGCACCTGCTCTTGGTATTTGACATTTGCTTAAAGACACACCAAAAAGACTCATTTTTAATACTTTTTTTCCCTTTTTTTTAAGCACTATTCAATTAAGGATCTCACATAATGATCAATAACTTTAACTCAAAAAAACAAACAAAAAACTCCTGACAGAAAGGCAGGTATTAGGCTTCTATAATGATATTAAGGCTTCCATAAGATATGTAAGTTAAGGGGTGGAAATTACATATAGCTGACCTGCAGCCATCTAGAATATGGGAATCCAGACTCTTAATTCCTCCTCCAGATTTGAGACTCGCATTAAAAGAGACGATATCCACCTGAATATATCCTTTATAATCCAAAATGTCTCTTGCAGAAGTTTGGAAAATAATCAACTAAAATGAAAGTCAACATCCTATTAAAATTTTCACACACGTATAGAGGGCAGAAAGTTAATTCTTTTGAAGCATCTTCTAGCAGCTTCAATACTCCAAGGAGCTTTTATTTTTTGTTCTTTTTTCTCCATCTTTTTTTGTTTGCCTTTTTTTTTCTTTTTAGGTTGAAACAGAATTTCACCTTGTAGTCATTGGTTCAGTAATCTTCTATCTTGATGATTTGTCAGTTGTTGACCTCAGCTACAGTTAATCCACAAGCAACTGCTAACACTAACTAATTGCTTTTCCTGAGACAGAAACAAACTTTTTAAGTTGTTTAATAAAGATTAACTTGGCCTTTCATTATTCTTAGTTATGGTCTTAGTGCACATTTTACAAATGTGCATTTGCAAACAAATACAACATAGCACAGTAAAAGCAAAGAAAAGGACAAGATTCTCTTGTGTTTCTGTGAATGAGTAAGACTCTCAGCAGTGGACACGAGGCTTTTTAAAGATAATCTTGTACTAATACTGCTGTATGCTAAGTAATTGATAAGGAAATAAGGGCAAAGAAACTGACGTTTCTTTAATCATTCTAAGAGCAACTTGCTCTCTGCTTGCATAGAAGCCTGACATATCACACACATGAATTCAGATCTGAATAGAATATTAGAGGATAAAGCACCTAAAAAGGCTGCCCTGGCAGTAAAAGCCAGGATTGTCCAGTTATTAACACCAGCTACTTCAACCTACCCTTAAAGGCTAAGAATTATTTCGTAATTAGTTCAAAGTCTGTAGTATTCTCTGTGCTGCCTGCAAATGATAACCTCACTTCTGTTGTGAAGGCTCTAGGACGAGTTATTTGATTAAAAAAAAATCAGAACACATGGTTGTTCAATTACCATTCTCAAGAAGAGATGGAAATAGAATGGAAGATTCCAAAACAGTAAATACAAAAATGACATGCAGGAATAAAAGCAAGCAACTGATGCAGGCAGTCCCCTTGATTCACAGATGATATTTGCTATTAGAAATCCCCTAGATGCAATCAGAAGATAACCCAAAGCAGGATGCAACCACAGAAATATTAACAGAAGTAAATTTATCTTGGCTTGCAGATATAAAACACATATTTTTGCCTATATGGCTCATAAAAGAGCTAGTGAATTAACCTTGTAGGAAAGTTAGTACAACAAATGAAGCATTTAGCTGTCCTACAATTATTTCAGCTTTGGAGTATACACTTGATTTTCTTCTTAAAGTTATGGAGTTTCAGCTTCCTTCGTTCATCCAGTGTTGCAAACCAGATCTTTCATGTCAGTTTACCACATCAAGAACATCATTCCATTTAGTTTTTTAAAATACTACCTTTGAGAAGTACCCCAGGTCAGAATGAAAGCAAAGCAGCTAACAAGCACCCTTTTCTTGTTCTAATCAAAAATGGCTGCTGCACTTTCCATTTTAGAGCAAACAAACAAAACCACAGGCTTGTTTGATCTAATAATCAAAAATAATTCTCTTGGGGGATTCTTACATCGGCAGGGTGCAGTTCATCTTCAGGTATTTCAAAAGTATTTTTGCATCTTTGTGAATTAAAGAAATAGGTTCCCTGTGTTGCTTCTCTATTCAAATTAACCATTCATTTCTTCATAGCTGGGCATGTCCAGGAAAACTTTTAATACGGCCTCTATAAGTGTTATCTTCTCTTTTTATCAGAGAAGCACCCAGTATCTTAAGCCAGAGAAAAGTCCCTTCATTTGCAGAACAGACCTGCGCTAAAGCTGTACCCTTTGATTATTCTGCAGTGCAATTCTTCCAGTTTCCCAGAGCTTTTAGCCATAATGCAGATAGTCCTTAGATTAAATGTGTGTGCTTGCAAAATCTTTATTGGTTCATTTAAGTCTTCCTTCAAAGCATTTTACATTTTTCAAAGGCCAACACCAATCCAATTGGCTGCTTAAGATGCAGCCTATTACAAAAGCAAAGCTATAAGCTCCTGACAAAAACATTCAGCCTTTCATACTAATCACAGATAAAGTGGATTTGGCGAAAGATAATTAGAGACCTCTAGAAGACTACTGTGTTCTGATGAAATTTGAATGATCTTCCAATACAATTTAAACACATTTAGCAGTAAGTAAAACCAGAATAAAGTGGTAAGACATGTATGTTTAAGAAAAATAAATGCGACTTTAGAAAACAAAAGGAAGATTAGTTTCAGTAAACTGAACTGCAGCAGGAAGTTGTTCATGACACTATAGAGCAGGAAGCATATGTTTGGTTAATCATCAGACTGGTAGGAGAATGAATTAAGAAGTGTTAACAAATCTACATATATGCACTTTAAAAATATAAGCTATCGACTTGTAATACACTAATTTGTATCTGGGAGCTTAATCAATCCATCAAAGAATAAGAAGCATCAGAACCTTGTGGAATAAATAATCATTTCTGTTTTCACATAACACCACCACCACCACCAAAAAAAAAAAAAAAAAAAAGAAAGCAAATTCAACTGCAAAATAAATGAGACATCAAAGCAGGTTGCTCTCAATAACATTCTTTAAGTGTCATATTTTGGCCCGTATCCCAGGATACCCTTGGGAATGACACACTGAATCTCAATGGGATTCTTTTAACAAAATATTTTAATAATGAAATTCAGGTTTTATTCTAATTTATTTGATTTGATTAAGTAAAGCTTTGTGGGCCATTATATGCAACATATGCCAAGAGTCTGACTGGCTTTTGTTCCAATTCTTAATTATTTGTGAAATTGCTGCTTATAATTCCTATCACATAATAAAAACAGTAAGTGATCTAACTAAATGGCAGCAGTATGACTGCATTCTGAAATGACAAAAGTCATAGTCTTAAAGCAATACCAACTTTCAAGGACAGACACCAAAAAAAACCAACAAACAAAAACTTGAGCCTTCTGCACTACCTAAAGTAAAAAAAAAAACCACATCAACTTGGTTTCACATGCACCAAAAATCAAATATGAAGTAAATAACAATCAACCTCCTCTAAAATACAATCATACTGTCTTACCCTGATTAACAAGAATAGACTGAGAAACAGGCACTATTAATCACATTTTACCTAGTTTTCTCATTTCTAAAATGCTGGATGCAAAAATCACTTCCTTTCTAAGATATATTTACAGCTAAAATTCAAAATTATATGATAAGATTATAGAGTGTTTCTTAGCNACCTAAAGTGAAACACAAACCACATCAACTTGGCTTCACATGCACTAAAAATCAAATATGAATAACATTCAACCTCTTCTAAAATACAATCATACTGTCTTACCCTGATTAACAAGAATAGACTGAGAAACAGGCACTATTAATCACATTTTACCTAGTTTTCCCATTTCTAAAATGCTGAATGCAAAAATCACTTCCTTTCTAAGATATATTTACAGCTAAAATTCAAAATCATATGATAAGATTATAGAGTGTTTCTTAGCTTTCATAAGATCACTCGTACCAATCTCAAAAGCTGACCAGGACCACTCTAAATGTCTCTAGACAATGTTAGTTTTTGGCAACCCTTCCAGACAAAACATGTTTCAACCAAAACCGCCTGGAAGCAAGGGGAAAACTCTTGTGTTCAGTGACTGTAACAGAATAACATGCCTAACTATTTTGCATAGTATTGAAAATACTGAAATCTGAAACTCTTGAAGTTGTAAAAACTAGATCCTATAATCTGGCCAACGTAAATGCTTAATTTTAAGCATTTTCATTGATTCAGTTCTTAACGTTAGGCCAACGTTTAACTTTTCCAAGGAAGGGAAGCCCTCAATAGAAAACTTAATGACATTTTATCCAAATTCAGTGATACAGTTGAGAGAGCTTGTATGCTATATGGTGTTTCAATAGCACATACTTAAAGGCTAGGAATCAGAATCTGGCTTTTGATTTTGCATTTTTCTCTTACCTTTACAGTGCCAATTATTTTTGCCTCGTTGCTATGATTTTATATAGATCAGATCTTAAGTTAACAACATAATCAAATAATAAGACATCTAAAAGATAGCAAATATGCCTGCAGAATTCCTGGCATATAAACAGATGTTCTGTCAAGCACCAACACAAAAAAGAAGAGAAATCAGACATTAAGTGAATTTTATTTGCAAATACCATATGCAAACAAATCATGTAATTACTAGGTTGAAAGGGAACTAACAGTTTACCAAGTTTGTTCCTTCTAACAGCAGGAAAAACATCATTATCCTGATAGCATCCTTGATAAAGAGATTCCATGTCTAGACTTGAGCATTTTCAATGATAGTGATTGCAGAACATGCCTCGTAGACTGTCTTATGCCTCTTGATAAAAACGGTTTTTTCGTCTTCATTTTCAAGTGCACTTTGTTATGAGACCAATATTTCTCAATCTGTCATTGATGACTGATGAAATTAAACGATTCCTGTCTCCTTTATTACATCCCTTTACATTTTTGTGATAAACCGTAATTCCTTTCTCTTCACTTGGGTTATCCTTTGCATGAACATGCCCAGCGATCATTACCTTTTCTCTCGGCTATTATCTCCTCAAACTTTTTATCATTTTTGCTGTTTGTTGAACTACACCCAGTTTTTTGAAACAGCACATTATCGTCTGCGCTATCTCTGGAGATAATCACAAAAATTCCACACCATCGACACCCCGAAGGAGACGTTACAAAGGCAGACAAGGTTTACAGCACAACAGTGTGCTGCCGTACATAAAAGGCACATGCCACCCAAGAAATAGAGTTCACCTACGTTAAAAAGCAGCATTTTATCCATCTGAAAGCTACTGTGATAATTCTTACACAAAGGGAGCATCTGAGCTCTATTTCACGGTGTTTTATAATACACGAGGACACAAAGCAGAAAAATACATACAGGATCGAGTTTCCATAAAGCCCAAACGACCTGGCAGATGAAACCGGAGAAGGAATTCAATCCGCTGCTGTGGTGTGGTCAGGGCACACGACTTCCACCCTGTCTCCATAGCTGCCGGCTCCAGCCCCGGGCTCCGCGGTGCCACGCACGGCTCCCGCATCCCGGCCTGCAGCCTGCGCGCAGCAAGGGGGGACGCGGCAGCCCGCGACACAGCGCACCCCGAAACGCAGCGGCACCTGAAAGGCAACCCTTTGCTCAGGGAAAATCATAACACACGGCACCAAATTGAGGACATTCAGTCATTTTTCCAGGCTGAGTGATATGAATTTTAACAAGTTGCAATAATAAAACTCCTGTGTGTGATAACAACGCTTGTACCTGCGGGGGACAGCACACTGTGGCCAAGATTGCCTGCAATACCTGCCAAGACCCTCTTGTAACCACAATTTCCAGTATTCTTTGTGATATATGAACTATAAAGCCTAATTACTCTCTTGAATTAAAAGGAACCCGTTTTATAAGACCAGAACATTATTTTCCTCCTTTTTCTACAGAAATAATAAATGGCTTTTTAAGTCTTTTTTCCATCAAGACCTCTTAACTCGGGGCCTGTTAGCGAGCCAGTGTGCCATGTGCCTTTGACATTCTGTGTGTTGCTCAAGACACAATATAACAGGGTAGAGGAACTGGCACAGTTGAAAGGTTTTTAGTCCAAATGCTTTTTCCTTGTGACATGATTATTTTCAGTGTTACAAGAAACTCACATAACTATCTTGTGTGCAATTCAGTCTCACTTCTTTTCCTTTAGAATATGTTTTGGACTGATTTTCTCCTATTTTTACATACAAAAGTCGACATGATTTTGCATTACATCTATTCACAACATTACTTGAAAACTGTCCTTTTACATCCCAACTAGCATACTGTAGGGTTATGGTCCTGTTCTCAAACATTATTACTCGAAGCACAAGAGCAGGCACATGGTTGTACATTGACCTTCATCCGTTCCCAAATTATGTCTTTTAAAAGCCTTGAATCTGTTTAAGGAGAGTTGCTGAAATTTGAAACAAACTAGGTGTACTGCTGCATAAAGTAGGTGAATGTAAAACTTCAGTATTATATTTCAAGCTTTTACTGCACCAAATACAACAAAATTAGGATAAAGGAGAATATAACTGGCCCGTGAGTCTGGTTTTAGAGGACAATTTTTGTTATAGGCATAGATGATTAGTTGGTAATATTGGGTATGTTTCTACCTCCGATAAAAAATCACTATAAATTGGTAAATAGAAAATGTCCGCCTGGTCAGTTGTTATTTTTAATAGCAGTGATCTTTAAAAAAACAAATACACACAACAACTAAGATCTTTACTTAGTTCTGATAGGCTCAAACATAAGCAGCATCTTGAAACATATCGCATTTAATTTGAAAAAGAAGCATATTGCATTTAACTGTTCATTTCTTGCACTCCAGTTTGCAAGCATTTTTGCAAGCATGTTTCATAATAAACAATTCAGCTACTTTACTGAATCAGGTAACTGCAGAACGTGTCTTTTGCTGTGTGTTACTGCCCAAACCAGCACATGCAGAATTATGTAACACTTAGGAGCAACACCTCAATAAACTTGTTAAATAATTACAATAACAAGGGAATAATAAAGGACTATTACTTTTCTTCTTTCATTTTTAGTAGTCTTCAGTGTTATTTCTAAAACTGTAATAAATCAGTTCTGATAGTGCTTATCTCTATGCTCTTCAAAGCAACATTAACTTGAATGCAATTCTGCAGGAATAGAAGAGGAAATGTGTTATTTTCACACAGATAAGTGACCTGCAAGCTAACAAATTTCTTGAAAATTTGGTAAGTTGGTAAGTTTTTGACAATTGTCAGAGGGGAAATGTAACATTGATTATGAGTATATAATCAACTGATAAAGTAGAAACACTCAGGTTGGATGGGACTTCCAGAAATGTGATCCAGCCTCCTGCTCAAGGCAGGACAAACTGAAAAGTTTTATCTGGTTTCTCAGGGACTTCTCCAGTCAAGGTTTGCCCTTCTTCAAGGATGATGTTCCTCAGCCTTCCTGGATAAACTGTTCAGGGCTTAACTGCTCTCTGTGGGTGTTCTGGTGTTCTTGTGTTGGGGAGACAATCTTTCCACTGCAATGTGAACCCAAATATGGTAGAAATGCTGCCTCTTCTGTCTGTACTGATACTCAGCTGATTTTTGACACCAGAGGTTTTGCAGATTTGCCACAGCAACAGTTTATTGTGTCAGCTGGTAACAATTTTGCACAAAAAAAAACCAAATCACACACACCACCACCACAACAACACTGACATGCAGGGATTGAGAATAAGCAATTATTTGTTTATCATAAGTTACAAACTAAGCAAAGCAGAGGGGATTTTAGGACTGATAACCTACTTCCGAATGTTCTTGAGCTTAAGAAAGCTCAGGACCCACACACCGAAGCTCACTTTGCCTAAGCCTGCATCTGCTCAAGCCAATATCAAGAACTAAGAAAAGAAATAACACACACACACACACAATATCTCACATAATCTCCACTGCTTCACCTTGTGTCAACGTTACATCAGCATTCATTTGGTTAAATCCTTTTGTACTGCATCCTACTGCAATATATTGTCAGATTTTAAATGTGACTCACACCTAAGGTGACTATTGCAATTTTCATGTTTTTTGTCTTTATGTGATTTGAACAGTTGAAAAGCATAAATTTATACAAAAGTAACTTGATCTCTGCTGCTAAATGTTTTCCTGTATCAAGTTTATATTCTGATACAAATTTACTGAATTTTGGTTTATTCTGACTTCATTTGAGATGGGAAGAAACACAGATGTCCCAAAGGAACCGAACATACAAGTTCACTGCTACATAGTAATGAAATCAGCCTCAAGCACACGCGTACCTTTGTCACTGAGATTGCCAGATGAAGACAGGCAACAGGCTTAGTGCTTGTAAAACGACTTGCACAATGCTGTTTTTGTGTAAAAATCATTAAATTCATCCTACATATGAACTATATGTAAATATATAACCTTTATATATATATATATACACACACACACACGGATACATATATATATACACACACAGACCTGGCATCCTGATGTGCATGTTCAATCTAAGTAAATAGTCTGAGTTTAAAAAAAATCCTGCCATTTCAAGGCACTACAGCATTTTCAGAAGTAAAAGAAATTTTGAATAATTCCAAGAAAACTCCCTTATTTATGTAACATATCTAAGTCCTTAAAGCGACACCTATTTCTCAACTATATGGACCAGGACATGTACACAAGAAGCCCATACTCTTACTGAGTATTACTCTGTCCTCTATGAGTCCTCTAATTATGATGCCCTCTTACTCTTGGTTTTTAATAATATCTTATATGATCCTATATGAACACATTTTAACATAATTGCTTTAATATCTTCCCATCTTTTAAAAATTACAGCTCTGATAAAAGGGGAAAACTATATGCCACTGTGCAAAATTATGATTTTAGTTTAAAGAACTAATGCAAGAACTACTTAATAATACTGAAAAGAAAAATGAATTATTTCCATAATCTTTATGCATGTGTTTGTTTAATGTTCCAGAACAAATGTGAACAGTTTTCACGGTATCAATCGTGAAACCAGTTTATTATAAAATCAAATACAGTAACTATAGCACAAATACAAATGAATGAAACACAGAAACCATCAGACAATTGCATAGGGAAAGCTTAGCCATGTAACCAGCCTCAACGCAGTCCTATGAACATAGAAGTGTCAGACTTTAATGCATTATAAAAGATCTTGAACCTGACTAGGCTATATGGTAATAACTGGCTTCACATTAAAGACAGAATTTATGCAAAAATATGGGTTTTCTATACAGAAAACTCATGTTATTTCTTCAGTTTCACAAGTTGCAATGAATTTACTTGTGAAAGTGTTACACATTCTACAGTTCAACAGTAGTCACTAGTAAGTAAGGATGGCAGCTGTTGTACATCTGAAGCTAACAAATGTTATGTGACCAGAGATGACTGGCATGACATGTGGCTGTAGCCTTTTTATACAGTTATGTTCTCAAATATTTTAAAAATGTCCAGCAAAGTCCTTCAGAAATACTGTTCCCAAGAACTTCACGGAAAAAATATCCTTTAATATTTACCCCACTCCACTGCATATACTAACAACGATAAACTAAAGTTGAAGAAAAAAGTAATAATGAAATAATTTCTCCTTTAGCAAGTTACGCTCTTCTTATTGTGACTTGAAGCTGGATTCACTTGCTTGAAAATAGAGGGCATGTGTTACATTTCCAGCAATCAATTATCATCCCAGCCTTTTTATCTCTGACCATAAATCTAGCACATGCCCATCTGGATAGAAAAATTGCAAACACAAAACTGTCTTCATGGCAAATTCCAAAAGCAAGTGTGAATCTCTGTATTAAAATATCTCTCCTTTTTTCTGTCCTTATTCTCAAATACTACAAGCACTACAATCTAATATTTTTCTAGTCTTCCTGGAACTTTTACCCTCATAATCTTTATAATGATAAAAAATGTTGCAACCACTATGTGTGAATCTCAGGCATCCACACATGAGAATACTCCCTGTAAGGATTTAAAGGATTCTGACAGAGAAAAAATTCCAAAGTGCAATTGCTTTTACCAACTTATTTCACACTCAAAAAGAATAGATATCCAAAGATGACTCTGGTTATGAGTCATAATTATTTTGCTATTGGTATTTTGCTTCATTTTTTTATATTTAATAGTTAGAAAATCTTTTTCTAAGGAAAAAGTTGTTATCTCTGCTTTTATCTTTATTTTTCAGTGAGTAAATTAAACCTTAATACGTTCAAAACAGACAAATATTTTAGCATTCATTAAAGCTGAGACTGAGTCTGTTTTACATATTCCTTATTTGCTATTATTTTGCATCAGCTTATCTTTGAAGTCCAGATCCTTTTTTTTCTTCCTTGATAAGATAAATACAACTTGAAAGACAGAATAAAGTCACTGACCATTTATTTCTTCCTGTATACTTACGAGAAGGTTTCAGTGTGCAGATGAAATGCTACAAAAGTACTCAGACATTTTCAAAGTTACTTGAATTAGGCTTTGCCTGAAACATCATCATTATATAGCAATGTTGTGGGGAAAAAGAGTTAGTGCAGTTTGTTGAGTTTGTTCAAACTTAAAACAGTGGTTACCTTATTCCAAATAATTGCATGTGACAATATTAAACAGGATAGTCAAAAGTTTAATTACTTTTAGCAGCATTTATATTAGGGCCTTATCTGTCACTGAACATTTCCAGTTGAGGAAAGCATGGTCACAGGCCATGTAATGTCACAAATAACAGAGTTAAGTCTCAGTATGTGGTGCACAGTTCTTCCCTCCAGTTAAAGAAGAAAATTTCTTACAATCCCAACATCTTTTATTTAACCATAAAATGTGTAATATATTTAAAGTAATCAGTAAAATTCTAACATCTCCAAGGCAGACAAAAAACACAAAAATATTGAAAGTCACATCATACCACAAGTAGATATTAAAATTTCTGCTAATTCTATCTAAAATATTTGAGTTATATTTGCAAGATTTATACAAGAAGTGATCCTGAGGTTGAAACTTGGAGGACAAAGAGTCTCAGCACAGTAGGATTTGGCCTATCAAGGATGATATGGAGTGAAATACAATGGAAAGGCAAAAGGAAATAATGTGATTCCACCTGTTACCTGTCATGTGTCCTCATAAAGTCCCAGACCTTCTTAGCGCCATTCTGAGGAGAGAAAAAAAATGCATCAGTGAAATGAATTCCAAGTGAAAACTGACTGAAATGAAATTGAATAACATTTTAACAAGAATTTCTTACAAAACTTGGTGCAGTTGGTTTTATTTATGAAAACATTTTCCTTGATTTTGATGGTATGTATTACATAAGTTGAGAACTGCCATGAGGAGATCCTGTTGTGGATCAAGAGCTTCGATCCACAATATCACACTGACAGTTAAAGCACGTCTTGCTTTTTGCAAGTCAAAGCAAGACTTTGGACTCAATCCTGGCCATAGCAATGACTACAAAACCTGCATCTAATTCCTCAGGGGCTAGAGCTATAAATTTTCACCAGTAAAATAATCTATGGATGTAATTTCTTTCATGTTGCCTGCCCAGCAATGTTGTTGTTATACCTGGACAGAATAATTCAGCATTTACCTCTTACCCAAACCTATTTGGGACCCAGGAAAAAGGCATCCTTCCTTCTAACACCCTAACAAACCCAAACTATAGTTTTTTCCATGATCCATTTCTAATACAAAGTGATGACACTCCATTAAACGCAAGCAAGTTTACCCAACTGCTTATATTCAACCTTGCTTGTAGTCGTGGTTTCTGTTTTTTAACAATAGGTTTAATTTACAGTGCTTGCCCAAGAACTGGGAGACAAAAAATGAATGATTTTCTCAAGACTGAGAGGGTTCAAGTCTATCTTGTAGATGTACTTCATGATTTAGATTTTGGTCTCCAGCATGATGACATATATTGGCAGCTTCCCTTCACTCCTAGCAAGTAATGTCAGAAACTATCAGAAATCAGACAGGCATAGAACTTCTGAACACGTTTGCAACAGATTTATGTCTCTGTTTGGACATCTCATAAACGGTGATTCTCAGTAGCTGCTGTGGTACTATTCACGCTACTACTTGTAAGTCATCTTGGACCAATTTCTCTTCTTTGCTACCTTAAAAAGAATTACATTTACTCTATGTTATAGAAAAGTTGAAACTAACCCATGAAAACATTTTTTTTTCCACAGTTAAATAGTTTTCTAACCATATATGTGAATACATATGTAGCAGTTAACAGAGACACATATATGATGTTGTACCATACTTTTTAGAAATACGACCATTTTTCAGTTGAAATATGACTCAGATATTTAACTCCAAGGTCATTTTGAAATCTGTATAATAAATTAGCATTTCACTAACAAAAATTGTTTTGGTTGCGATTTTCTTTTCCTTGCTGATAAAAGAAAAGACTTGCTTAAAACCTATTTATCTAAAAATATACCTTATATGAAGAGCAACAGAAGCTACCTATTATAAAGTATCCTTAAATGGACAATCAAACCCTGAACAACTGGTTAATGATTTAAAGCAGGTAAATGTGAGCAATGAAAGAAGAATCAAGTTCAGTTGGTGGGTAAAGGTGCCAACCAATATAGACAGGCCCTTCAGCTCTATTACAGATGTCATGGCTACCAAGTACACAACAGCTGGTGGGGATTAGATAACAAGCACTCTGGTTCAGAGATTAAGCTCCTGAGCTTTATGAGTTTACCAAGCTTTTTGGAAGAGTGACTGTTTGCTTGCTAGCAGGGCTTTCCTTCATTCCCACAGCTCTAATTATAAACAGTTGTTCACCTCAGGAGAAACTCTAGTCTACTCTTCCATCAGTGCCTGCACATAACTTCTGTTAGCAGTGATAGGAATCGCACGCGTGGATCGGAAAGAGAAGCCATGTCATTGTTTAAAGGAAACATGTTGAAAGAGAAATAAAGCCAGCAAATTCTCAGTAAGAACTGAGATGTTAAAGCCCTTATTCATCAAGATGAGTGTGTATTCAGTCTGTTCGGATTCTCATCACCTGATGAGCGGTACAGCTTTGAACTTAATAGCATAGACAATGATGTGCAGCAAGATAAATTTAAGATATTAACTGTATAAGGCCCTCTTAATCCTTAATAATAAGATTCATTTCTGTCTAAAACACTTTTATTTGTCGGATTTTCTCTTGTCTGCAGATTACTGTGCAATTCGTTATTTGTCATGAGTAGTCTGGGCTAGACATAACGTCTTTTGCATCTCCCATCATACTGATTCTCCAGCTTCAACCTTCTCCAAAAAAAATAAAGGAAAGAAAAAAAAAAGTGTCTGAATCAGTGCTACTTTAGGATTAATTTAGGCAATTAATCCTTTGATACTACTTCCTATGCTATGAACCTGGCAGTAATCCTCCTGGCCCTTTCTTCCTGACACCATTCTGCAAATTATAGAACCTGACTGCCATAAGGCACTTAGGAAAGAGTTTCAAATAGCCAAGGAAAATTATACCCTGGAGAACAAGCCTCATACAGATGGGATCCATCAGAACTGAATGCCCTCTTCTCATGGATGAACCCCATTAACATTAAAAGAATCTACCTTACAGACATATACATGATCTTTAATAGAAAATAAAGGAAATTTAATAAGTAAAAAATAATTTAAGCAGAAAAAAATATCTATTTTCTAAGTGGTTAAAGAGCACATAAAGCATTTTCTCTAGAACATAGGTTTGTTTTTGATTAGTTTAAGACACCAATTCAAAACCAGTTAGAGACTAAATTAATTTTAATCTGTCCATTCATGACACTGGTTATCATCATATGCTCTGACTGGAGAACGTTGTTAAGCTTTTTTCTGGCCTTATTTGAAAAAAAAATCCATTATAAAATATCATCAACTTGCACCTGTCCAAATAAATAAATCAATAAACAACTGAAACGTTCCAACATATCATTGTTTACAGTGGCAGAAACTCAAATGAGCACCATTCATGCCCTATTGTCCAAGTCAAATGTAATTTGAATCCAACTGTATGGAGTTGAGTTTCTATTGTACCCAATGTGTGGTTCTTTCCTAACAGACTAGTCTGAAGGTTGCTAATTATTAATAGCATGTAAACAGTTACCAATGGTTCTTATGCTGCTTTACATACTTTACAGAACATTAATTTTAGCCAGTTTCCAACCAACTATGTCAAGCTATATGTAGTATCTCTATCTTATATTTCCTATAAGATGAAAAAAAATGCAGAAACTGATCAAGATTCATACTTTTAAAAGCCAAATAGCTACAATTATTTGTAAAACCAAACTATTCCATTCCACATACCCTGGCTTTTGCTTTGGTAAAGTTCTGTCCTCATCACAACTACAGATAGTTGCAAAGAAATAAAGCTAGCAATGATCAAGGTTGCTCCCCAAAACCAGAACACAAAAATCTCAAACACTTTATCTCTTTCACTTTAATAAATATATATTTGTATATTTATAAAAGTCTATTTTCCAATGTATAAGGAATGATCAAAGTATCTTTCAATGAAGTGAGAGAAGTAACTATAATAGATCACTGTGAAATCTGAACACCAATGATGGCAAGAAGAAAGGAATCTATTATTACATTTTAAACAAATTTAAACAAATTATCCTTCAATTAGGAAATGTTTGCTGTGACGTTTTACAAAGATTAATGTGTCAACAGTGCTTTATATTAGTTTTTATCTGTTTAGAATGGCAGTTCTCGTACTCCAATAACATTGTGTATCATGAATTTGATTTAGTAAATCTTCAATTGCAAAGTAATCCCACTCTGGTTCTGTGCTCAGTGACCAGGTTCTGTCATGCTGCAATGCTGAACTAGTGCATACAGCATGTGCCAAAGCCGTATTCCAGGAGAGGCAGCTTGCAGAACTTGGTTTCGTGTTACACAGGAGAAGGATTACTTGCATAAGCACAAATTGCATAATAAAGGCATATCGGGTCAGACGAAATGTCCATCTTGCCCAGTATCATATCTCTAATAGTGTATGACTAGAGGAAAAATTAAGAATAGAGAAGCATACAACAATGCTTCTCCAGAATCTCATCCAGGCTTTGAGAAAGGTAGTTGAAGGACATCAAGTAGCATTCAAATTAAACATACATATATATATTTTTTCTTTCTCCCCCTGGAAAAGCAAGCATAATGATCAAGTCTAAACTATTTGAATGTGCTACATTAGTGTGTCACAAACCCTGCTCCTCTGACTTCATAGTGGCATGGACAGCTCCGTCAGAATCACAGCAGCGCACTGTTAGCTTCACAGTCACATAGGAACTGGACCCCCTTCAGTTCCAATAGTTACAGAACAACCACCTGCTGCAAAGCCAGTGTTTGACCAAGGATGTGGTGTCAGCAGTTGAGACTCCTACAAGCAGAGGGCTCTTCATGATGCTGTTCATATCTGACCACCACATCCTCTCTCCATCCTTGCAGCTATTTTCTAATACTCTCTTTGCACATTGCCACAAAGCTCTCTTACACCTTTTTCATATCATCAATTACAGGTACACGCCTCTGAAGCCACTAAACAGAATAGTTGCCAGTTCTTGATCCAAACTATACGCCTGTCCCCTGCTAAAATGGTTGACGGCTCACTCCACTTGGAATATAGCCATACTCCAATTTCCTCCACCTGCTTAGGCAATATAGCATCTAAACAGCACTGCCAAACAACTGTCAGAATAAATATGCAAAGGCTAACCACTTTTAGCAGGTCCATTTCAGAGCTGGCAGCCAGCATCTACAGATTACCCCCAGGCGGCTGCCCTTTCTGGAGAAAGTCAAGAGGATTTAGCCCAGTCTAGAGAATAAAGAAGGTAAAGGGCGAGCTATACTAATAAAGTGAATGTTTTGTTAAACACCAACCAACAAGCCCTGACTATATGGTCTCCACACTTACGTTAGTCTCCATGACTGTCTCCTTGTCTGGGTATTTCCTGCTTCCTCCTGTTAGCGCACGGTAACACATGTACCTGTGTTAACACCGGTTGGCAAAGCTCCAGGCCGTACGCCAGCACGGCATCCCATTCCTGCCTGCCCAGGTGCCGCTTCGGAGCCGCATCCCACCTCACCGCCTCGGTGCTCCTCCTTAGGCCAGGCCTCCTCTTCACCAGGGCAGCCAACCTTGAGCTGTTCCCCAGCTCTTTAATCCTGCGGTGACACTGGCCATGCTTCATGTGAGGAACCATGGATATGCTCTGAAACAAGTCACATGGACGTTCTCCTCCACTCCTCACCAGGGGCAACCTGAATGTCTTCCTCCTCCTCTTCCCCGAGGGCAGCACCAGGAGCTCTTGAATCACTTTATATTTGAGCTAAGGAAGCATTTTTAAGGGTTTTTCTTGTACCTGTTATATTGGCGTGTTTTCTATTTACTCTTAAGGGTATACGTGGTAATCTTCAAACAACTGTCAAAATAAGGGCGTCTAAAATAAATCCTCAATAGGCAGCTTTACAGTGGCAGATTTCTTGTAGTTCCTTATCTGGAAGTTCAGACCACTCAAACAAATCCAAAGTTGTATCAGAATTGCACCAATTTAAACGACAGTCAGGCTTGTTTTAATGATTGGTGGTCAGACAACGTGTGATTGAAACAGAAAATGTACTTTCCAAAACTCTACTTTAAGTTTTACCTATTTCATTTACCCTTATTTAAAGTATGGAAAAGTACTGAACTGAAGGCATTGGCTAATTATATCCCCCATGTTTATCCTCAGAAAACTATTGCTTGGGCAGGCAATAGCAAAGCTTCCAAGTCCTGCATGGTCACAGCAGTATCACTGCAAAGGTTCATATATTTTTGTAGATTTTTGAGGAGATTGATAGGAGAAAAATATGCATATCACTGAGGATATTGGAGGCCTCCACATATGTCCAAAACAATCAAATCAGCCTCACATACATNATTATATCCTCCATGTTTATCCTCAGAAAACTGTTGCTTGGGCAGGCAATAGCAAAGCTCCTGCACGGTCACAGCAGTATCACTGCAAAGGTTCATATATTTTTGTAGATTTTTGAGGAGATTGATAGGAGAAAAATATACATATCACTGAGGATATTGGAGGCCTCCAAATATGTCCAAAACAATCAAATCAGCCTCACATACATCACTAAAAAAGAAAAAATCTTTCCATGACAATGATTAACTTCTTGTTGTTTACATTACAGGAGAGACAACAAGAGGATTGGTGACCCATTGTGATAGGCACTAAACACATGGAGCGGGCACAGTTCCTGCTCGGCAGCTCACAATTCAGCCAGAAGGCAGACAAAGTCGGTGTAAACAAACAAGGGGCAGTTAAGGAAGAAAGGCAAATATATTATGGCATAGATAAGCTACAGGCACAGCTTATGACACTTAAAATGACACACCAGTAATGATCCTCCAGTCCATACCAGTTGGACTGGATGTAAAGCAGTCATCCAAGAAATAAATATCCCATGTTTGTGAAAAAAAAAAATCCTGAGGTTGACATAATTATAGCAGAAAAACAACTTTGTCCTCACTGCTCCTGCTACTTTTTTTCCACACAAAGGCAATTAATGTGCTTAATGCAAATGGATTATGACCATTCATTGTGCAATAAAATAGTAACACTATAGGCAAGAAAAAAAAAAAAGATAAGAGAATTAATTGGCAAATAATGGTTTTAACCCAGAGTCTGCAGTGCCAAGCCAGTGTGCAGTCCCTGTTTAATCATTTACATGTAACAAAGCAGGAAAACTCCCTAGAGGGATAATCATATTCTGCTTTTTTTTCTGTTCTCAATTATATTTTAAGCTATTAGTGTATTTTTTTTCTCTAAAAAACAAGAGTTAAACTTGTTTTTCTATTGCAGGCATTTCCCAATTCAACCCACCTTCCATAAACCTATTTATACTGTTTAGCAACACCTCCTTCTACACAGAAGTTCACTATGTTCTCTCGCTGAAGTACTGGTTGCCCAGATGCGCGTGGCGAGGAAACACCACCTCAGCATTTAGTAGACTGGTTTGGTCAGGATAATCAACATGAGCAGTACAACTGGGGAACCCAAATAACACACTCACAAAGCTGGACAAAAATCTGCACCAATTGAGGCAGTTCTGCAGCTTCCAGTCATCCTTATTTTCTTAAACTGGCTTTAATGTTTTTCTCACTTTTTATGCTAAATATAAACAGCCAAATAAAATGAATAAAAGCAGCCAAAAGCAGCACATGATTTTTTTTTTAATAAAATGGGAAAACATGCCCTGAAGTACATGTGCATTAGTCCCTGCTTCTCTTTCAGTCACAGTTATTGGCTAAAACAGAGCAGACTTCCCCTGTAACAAACCTAGCAAGGCTGCAGATAGTGGATGCTACGAGCTAAGTCTGACCCCTCTATAAATGAATTCTTCCCCCTCTACAGAAGTGTCCCTATCAGTTGAAATTTCCTTCTTACACTTCTTTTTTTCAGCTTAAGACGGGAATCAGATGTCACATCTACAGCAATTTTCAATGGAAACAAATGAGAATGTATAATCTAATATAGACCATTTCTTGACACCTTAATTATTAATGCACTATAATTTTTGTTATGTACAGATAATACATTAATATTTCCAATGTCACAACGATGTGTGTGCAAAAATTGTATTTCTAGGTCAACCTCCAGTCCCAATACTTTATGCTTTTCACCACCATGTCATAAAATTATTGATCAAATTACCTTGCATTTGTCTACATAATTTTCAGAGTATTTTCAGCACACAGCCACAAAAAAGTAATCAATAATAATAATAAACCAGAAGCTTTTAACATTTTCTTTTTATGACATTCTTTTATGGTATTCTTTTATGGTATTCTTTTCTGTTTAAAATAATAAAGCATTAGTGATGAACCTATTGTAAAAGCCATATAAACAGAACTTATACTGGAAAAGACAGCTAAAGCAAGTTTGATCTTGTAAAAGTTTCAAAATAAAATTAAATACTTCTTCCACACACTTTAAAAGTTTCATTGTTTCCCATCAAATACCTTTTTTGATTAATACAATGGAGGAGAACGGACTGTTTTTTTAACTATTTCTTTTTTATTGATAGAAACTAGAGAGCTGCCATGCTGCATCTAAAAATCTTCATCCACAAATAATAGTGCAATAGAGAAGTCAGAAATTGAAGGACAATTCATATTAAACTTTTTCACCTGAAAAAGAGCTATTCTGAACAAAAGACTGCTTAAAATGTTAAAATATTTAAAGTAACACCTTATCACAGCTTTTGCCTACAAGAAAGGTTTAATTTGTGATAAGCAAGAAGAAAAGTTTTCTCTTATATTTTATAGACAGTATTACACGTCTTTCAAAATGTAAGTATTTTCATCTAACATAAAAACATGCAGCTCCAAAAAGAAAAAGTTATTTCAATTTACACATGTTGAGTGGTGACGCTCTTTTCTTCCTTTCTTCGTACATGTAATCATATTAGTGAACTGTCTTAGCACATTAAAGAACTATTAATTTAAAATAGAAGGATTTCTGTGAAACTCACAGGTCTGAGCGTACAGTTCCATAACTGTCTAAGGCAACCTAAATACAGGCTCTTTTCCTGTCTACCCAAACTGCACATCTCTGCTCTGACTCCTACTCCAGCACCAGCATTTGTGCAACAAAAGCAGCAGCTGGTTCAGAGAACCGGGAAAAAATAGACAGATTTAAATTCTCATTTTTTAATAGCGAGCATCGGTGTTATAGTATTACATATACATTAAATTTTCACCTATGGCTATTGAACAAAATAGCCTTGGTCTAGCCAAAATTATTCCAAGAGTATGGAGATACATCTGATAAGGAGTGTTTAAGAGAAAGACAGATGCACACAAAAAGGCCTAAATTACAATATTAGTCCACACCCACTAATCCACTCCATCAGACTGCACAGGCTGAAGTAAATGAAGCCTCATCTTCAAAAGCAATTTGCAGAATTACTTGCTGATGTTGAAGAACTACTTCAAAAGATTTTTAAGTGTTATGGAATTTTACTGTTTTTTAAACAAGCCACTGTTTAAGCTCAAGAGGAAAAGGGAGGTGTCTGGTTTTTAAACAAAGCTTTTAAGATTTCATTACTAAACTATCCAGAATGTTTATTATAAAAGCATTATGATTACAAATAATGGTGCCTTGCAGTTTTAAACTTACCAGTATTCAAATGGTTCAGTTAAAAAATACTGACTTTAGTGCCTTCGGGAGCTGCATCAAAAAATACAGATTGATAGTTTCTCAATAACCTACAAAAAACATTTTTATATGCAATACACAAGTCCACTGTCGCTAATTGACTTTCACTGACAATATTAGTAATTTCACAACTGAAACTAAATCTAGTGGGGTTCATGGGAACAACTTACTCACTAGCAGGCCAGCTCAAGCTGACACAGCAGTTCGGGGCAAGGCAAATCTTGCTACACACTTCATGTAAAAGGATCCTGAACTCGAGATAAAGGCGCTAAGCACCGTGTTACAAGACTCCCTGAGGCATGGACTTGATTTTTTATATGAAATTAGTTAGAAGATACTGACTTACTTCTTGAAGAAGTCATACGATGTATCAGTACAGACCACATCGGGGATACTTGAGACATAAAACCTAGGGTCACAGACTATAATTTTTACAACCCATATCAATTTTCTCTTCAAAGTGAGGGTTATTCTGGTAGAAGTTTGCAACAAAACTGCAAACAGATGGTTGTGGCAATACTGTTCAAAGGTGCAATTTTTTCACACTTTAGGAGGTAAAATAAACAAGGGAGAACACATTAATTTATTCAACAGTTAATGCAATACTGGGCCAAGCCACTTTGTTCATTTTATGTACATCAACTGCCAGAACAATTACAACTAAGATACTTGATGTGTAAGTAAACTTTCTCTTATAATCCCCTGGAAGTTTACTTTTCAGGTCACAGTTTGTTTTTTGTGTGTACTTTTCAACAATGGAGTTGTTGCAGTTTAGTAGTTTAGCTTGGCATTCAACTATCAGTAAGATCACTTGCCTTTGAATGAAATTTATAAAACATGAAAATGGAGCATATATGAATACATTAAGTCAAATTTCCTTGCTATATTTTTTTTGTTTGTTTTCTGCTTTTCAAGTGCAACATCATTAAGAGCAATTGCATGTACATATCAAACGTGCCTTATTCCACAGCACAACATAGTAGCATACCAAAATCTGTACCATAAAGAATAAAGATATGGTACTTGCATTCAGAAACATGACACTCACGGAGGTCAAATTTATGACTCTTCTCACTAACATCATTTTACTGCCAGGTCAGCATATAACTTAAGTTTATACCTTGAGATACAGAGGAGCTCTTCTGGACTACCAAGTTAACTCCAGTAAAGTAAACAATTGCTAATAGGTTGAGATTTCAAAAACAAGCTGCTATTAACATATTTAATAAAAATCACAGCATTTAAATCAATGTTATGAGTTTTATCTAGGTTCCTATAATATTATTGACTTTGGCTGCCTATATTTTCGAAATTTTCACTGAACTATCTTTTCCCTCAAAAGCCTGTCAACAACCTTTCGTATTGTGTGAAGATGAAACAAATATACACTTTCCAAATTTCAGAAAATTTCTACCACTACTTTTTCTTCAAGTGATAATGAAGTATGAAATCCAAAACTCTGACTGGACTTTGTTAAGAAATAACATTGTAGTAAAGAGAGATGATTTCACAGTGATATCATCTGCAAATTGTATATTCAGCTGATGTGACAGAAAATATTATTCTGTAAATAAGTATTATTTTCTAAAATGTTTCTAAAGCAAATGTTTTACACTATATTGCTTGCTGCAAACTACAGAGGTCAATCAGCTGGTATTTACATAATCTTTTCCTCTTTTTTTTTTTTACATTAATTGTTAAAGGAAAAAATCACCTCACCCTCCCTCCTTCTCTAGTCCTCCTCATGGTCTGCTGTGTGCGAACAACACAAACATTTCTACAATCCCACACTGAGACACAATAGCAATGTAATCTGGTTAAAACAACCTCAGCACATAAGGTCCTCTATCTTAGTCGTGGTGTCTCTGCATAAATGTAGGTTCCACACAGCATGAGAGGACAGCATGCAGATAAAGCCAAGTTGCTGGAAGTGTAAGGAGGCTTTCTTCCTCGCTGGCATAGCCTGGTTTAACACTAGCAAATTGCTAAAGCCTCAGGTAACATCGCTCAACCACTTCACTTGGTTTTATTATTATTTTTTCCTTCCCATGGTAAGTGCTATCTGTAACTTCGTTGCTTGCCTTCCACCATGCTGACTTGGCAAATAAGGACAAGGCTGACTTTTTTAGTTCAATGAGATCTCTTCTGAGGATCAGAAGCTAGAAGCAATTGAGACAACTATCCTCGGAAAAATAGGTATCAGAAGGCACAGTTTTTTTTTTCTCAGTTCCGTATCAGCATGAACAACATAATTAGCGATAATTAGACATGCTGAAATTAAAAGTATTTCCTCATAGAGCATGGACATGGAATACCTGTTTTCTTGCATACATTAATTATCCAATGAATATTAGGTAAATCAAAAATAAAGTCTCCTGAACATCCTAAGAAGCTGAGAAACAATACACCCAATTTTCCAAAGTTACTTAAGTAATAAACAGAATAGAGTACTTCTTGAAAATAATCAATTTCTCCATTTTTTCCTTTGAAAAGGTAAAGTTTAGCTTTGTTCAAAGTCTTTCCAGATTCAGAGCAGCATTTCTACTCAAGATCACACAAATGTGGTTGTTGCCAACAGTCAGGGGCTCCCTGTGCTACAGAAGGCACATCTGCTGGCTCCAGATCAGAGAGCACATGTCAAGGAAATACCCTAACCAGGTGGCTCCTGGGAAATCTTAAGTGTTTCTTGTTTCATTTCTTCTTCTAGAACTGTTCTGCTTTATACAAATTCTCACATATTCATCAAGTCAGAAACAGAAAAAGTAACCAAAAAAAAAACCCAGAGTTTGTCATTCACTAGAAAAGACACAAATCGGGGGAGCAATTTATAATAATCAATCATAAAACATCTTTAAAAGAAAAGGTTGCAGAAAGCACTCTGTAACATTCCATAAATGTCTCTTTTTCAGGCACTCTCCTGAAAGATGGAAGATATGAATTTAAAGACTTTACTCTGAAACACTATAATTTCTGGCAAAGGCAGAATCTATAAAGGAACTCTAAATGTCTTTATTAAGTTCTCCTCCAGAATATGACATTTTTCAAAATTGAAATATATCTTCCAGGATTACAAAGCTATTTCTGCTCTTCTGTCTAATGGAGTCTAATCCTTAGAGAAACTCAGTGAGATAGATTTCGCCAAAATTCTTCTAAAAAATTACACTTACACACATAAGTCACTGAAGACATTTTCCAACCTACCTAATTTTACTGAAACACATGTAACTATAGAAAAAAAGATGTATTTAAAAATTTTAGAACACAAAAGAATGAAAAATGTCACTGGGAAATGTCTCTCAATCTTTTCTAGCCCACTGGTAGCTGATTCCTTTTGACTACAGAGTTACTGAGCTAAAGGCCCTACCTGGGTGGTTTCAGAGCAGTGATAACCAGTGACCAATCAGCAGAGGAAACAATTTTGCATTTGATATAGTAAAACTAAATCAATCACCTCTTACAATATCTCCAGGAGAGGGCAAGATTCAGTGCAAACTACCCATAGCAAGTCAGTAAAGAGACCACACCAGATGGTAAATCTCACTTCCTATTCTTAAATGTCTTCCTCTACTCCTACTGCACTCACTAGTAAAAAGACTCCTTTAACCCTTTAAGGAAAGGGCTTCCAGTGCACTTCACTGTGCAGAAAACTCTGCTTTGATCCAAATCATATTCTTGCAACTCCAGGAACTCCCTTGAAATTTTACACCAAGAACTGGAGTATGCTGAAGACAATATCTAATTTGGAATCTCCTTAGCTCAAAAAGAGAAATTCCACTGACTTCTCTGGGATTGGGAGCTGTCACCACATCTGAGCAAGCACAGCAAGGAAAGAAGCAGACACGAGCACAGTCAGTAGAAGGAGAAAATGAATCTTAAAATCATCAGTCCCAAGGCAACCACTACGCCTACGAGCATAATTTCTTCTTGTCTAGCCGAGGTCATGACCTTATCCAAAAAAGGAAGGAAAGAAACTGGCCTTTCATCACTAATTTCACTGTGCCATTCAGGAAAACAACACTGAGAACACCGTAAAAACACAGTTTAAGTTGCCACTAGTATTTCAGCCAAATGTTAATCACTACCATCAACTGTCTTGTATTTCTCATTACCTCTTTAGTCATTCTAACAAATCCTGCTGCAATTTAAACACAGGCTGATTAAAATCTTCTCCAGTTGACACGGAGCAGAAAAAGAACCTACCCCTCTTCTGCCACGGTGCTGGACCTTTCCATTTTCAGACAGCTGCATTCAAAAGCTATGCAATAAATAAATGTTAGTGCTAGTTTCCAAAACAAAATTCTATTTTCAGACCACTATTTGTAGACCACAGTCACCTGAAGAAGACCACCCTTAATAAAAAGTCTGTGTCTATTATAGACTGTTGTATTATAAAAGTTGGATTTAAAACAAAAAAATCTGTAATATTAGCTTCTCCTTTAAGTTACTGGTCTTTGCAAGTGCAGCTGTAAAACAACAGCATCAGGAAGATAAATACAGTTCTTAAAATAACCAACAAATTGCTCATGTACTTGTAACTTACAAGGGACAAACTATTTCTGATGCAGGAGTGAAAGCAATGCAGGAACAATATAGCTCCATGAACTGCATGTCTTGCATCGCACACAGGTCTGGCACATGCCAATAAAAAAAAAAAGGAAAAAAAGAAAAGAAAACAGCATTCAAAAGATTAACCAAGGTTAGCAAGCAGCACTTAGGAAATCCTAAATTTCAACAAAGTCGGGAGCAAAGCCAGGTGCAGCACCGTAGTGTTTCCATGGTGAAATAATAGTAGGAAAGGACGCCTCCTACACGCTAAAGTCTCATCACAACTCACGGTTACCCCTTAATGCAAGTATTTTTATAGAAAACGTCTGGGGATTTTTAGTATGTCTTTTCTGTAGTTCTGAATATTGCAAGCGCGTCTAAACTATTTACTGCTGCCTCTTCTCACAAAATAAGTCACCTTAAGGTCTCCTATCTCTGAGCATTCAATATCAGGAACCCAGCATTTAAACTTTAAATCTTAGGCAAAGAATGAAGCTTATGAATTTGCTCCACAGATTCTGTAGGGCTGGTGTGAGAGCAAAGAATCAGCTTCTGCGAGTACTACAAGTCCACATCTTTTTTTGCGAGGGCAGTATATACTTTTCTGGCTAAAAAATATACAATACATAGCGGTGCAAAAAGTTGCTTCCTTTTCACCCCATCCCCAAGGCACATGTGCTGGGTACGGCTTGTCACGTCACGGAGAGTAGCACTGGACAGCACACTCTGCAAGGGCCGCAGTAGAATGCACAAGGACAGGGGAAGGAAATCACAGAGCCAAACTGGCCGCTAGACTTCAGACCTACCTACTACATCTCATCTCTGCTTTTTTTTCCCCACTTTTTTTAAAATACTTATATTCCATCAGTTTTATCTTTTAGTGAAATGTTTTCACTGATCACTGGTTTCAGTTGCTTGGTCTGACTAGATCTCTATTCCAACCCACATCCTCAATTCTGGCACTAAATCTTGACACTTGTATTTTTACTCCTACAAATTAATCTTTCTCCACGGATGTACCCTAATGCTTGAGGGAGGTCTATATGTTCCAGTGATTCTTGTGAGAGTCCTGCCAAGAGATTTTAACTCCTATAGATCAAAGCAAAAGTAACAGGCCTGTCCAGATGGACAGGGGAATCATCTATCTTTGAAAAGAAAGATGCTTTACAGAAACACAGTCAGGTTTTACACTTGGAAGGACTATCCAGTGCTGCTGCATTCACTTCTGCACTAGTGATTATTCACCCTGGTTTCACTCGGCGGTGGCCAATCGTTAACTCGGATATCTGAGTGCAGCAAATCAGGCAAGTTACTGATCAGGTTACTGTGCAAAGCTGCAGCATATGAAATGTTGTTCTAAAGAACAATATAAACTTTGCAGAGAAAAAAAGCCTGTAACCATGTAAACCATTAAAAAATATAAAGACTTCACTCTGGAGACACCACTCAATTCTTTAACGCATTGCCGAGAGGCTGTTCTACCAAAACCCACCCATTTATGTCTCATATTTTAAACTATCAGAAATGTTACAATACTAAAGCTGATTACTAAGCACAGGCACAGATATAAAAATCTAGGACAGACTGGTCAAAAAGCTTGAGAGCCAACCTTGCTCTCACGCGTCTGCTTCAAGTTCAACATACTTAAATAACTAAGCAATAATAAATATCTGTACTAAAGACGAAAGAAAGCTGAATGAAGCCAGCAACTATTTCATCAGTTCAAAACAAGACAGGAGCTAAATATGTTTTTAAATTATTTGTAATGTTATACTCTGTGCAGCTTTATCTATTTCCCTTTTTTCTCCACATGGTGACTTAAGCTGAGTTTGTCAGAGTGTGCAATTTCTGGTCAAATAGCTGTCTGCAATCACAGCAATTCAGTGTTTCCTTTCTAAGTAAAAAGATCTGTTAGTCAAATTGCGTGGGAGTTGACCTGATTTAGGATTAAGTAGAAACAATATGCAGGAAATATTGGCCTCACCAATATGAGCACCAAAAATATCATTGCTTTCAGCACGGTCAGCATTTATGCTAATAAATTTTATTTATTATACACAAAAATGTATAAAAGTATGTACTGTGGAGGATAAGATCTCACCTTTTACAGTTTGGAACCTTTTACAGTCTAGAACTATGCAACAAAATATAATGTTATTTCCATTGTAAGTTCATAAATGTCAATTACTAACTGTTGCTCAATATTAAAATACCAAAAAAGAATGAACTGTATTTCAGGTTTCAGTTGAGTTTTGGTAAAAGACACTTAACCAATAGGTTTGCAGAAACTTTAAAAAATATATACTTATTCATCTTAAGGTGATACAGTTAGGAGAAAAAGGATTCTCAGCCACTATGGCTAACTAAAACATCTGCTAAAATGACAAATTTCATTGAGAAGTCAGTCTTCCTACTCTAAATTTTCAATGAGCTTGTACATCTTGAAAACCCTTTAGAATCACTCTAATTATGTTACACTTTTCAGTGATACAAACCATTTCTAAGCACAGAATGTACAAATAATCCAGTAGTTGCAATCATCACATATCAGGCTCTTGGCAAAAACAATTTTCTTCATTATGAATCAGATCGAGAGTCAGAATCATACATAAGACCTAGCGGCTTAACTTCAAAAAGAACTCATGAATTAAAATTGAAACTACACTTAACATTGCTGAAATTATAAGAGGGACTAAAGAATAATATGCTGTGTACTTTATTAGGTTGCTGAAGAATTCTTTTAATCTTTCAAAATAATTATTTGTATTTACTTACTGAAAATGCACCTTGATCATAGGCAGCCTCACACATCAGAACGAGAATTTGGCACAAAACTATAAAGCTCAAACTCTCAGTGAAAACATTGTTTTCTATGTGCATTAAATAATCTTTTCCAATCAGGAAGAAATGCACTACCCAAAAAAAAAAATCACACAGACTGGGAGGATTGCAGAAGGAAAGGAGGGATAGAACAAGAAAGAGAGAGCAACAGGTTTCAGAAGACAAACTAAAGTGATTCCTGTGTAATATACATATTCAGAGAGTGGATGCATATGACTGTTTAATATACTGCACTAAAAATAACTATTTTAGTTATTATTATTAAATAGTTGTTTAAAAATATGTAGGAATTTCAAGTACCAATTATTAAAAATATCAAGGGAAAAAACGCTTGAAAACAGGCAAAAGAAAATTAAAAAGCACAGTAATCGCTTGCATTTTAATGCTTGCATACTTTTCCTCCTTACAGGAAGAAAGAAAAATAAAAAATCACATGCACATCCAGAGGGTCACAAAAGCTATGAAAGAGATACTTAACACAGGTTCCTGAGCAGATGACAAGCCATTAAACTTTCACCTTTAGGCAGTTATGATGATGTGATGTCTCTTTTATGATATCTCCATTTTTTAATTAAAATCTACGATGTGTTTAACAAGCAATTCTTCCATCAATCTTTGATGTGTTTTACTTATAAAGCAATGACAGTTTTCAGTTCAGTCTCCTTAAAGTTCCAGAGAAACCATTTTCCACTCACTTGCTTTGAAAGCCATTAAAATAACTTGATGAAGAACAGCAGCAGGGGGCTAACAGAAGCCAAGGCTTAGTAACAACCTTTAGACTTTTCTCCTAAGACTTTCTCACAGACCCTCTTCACAAAGATCCTTGGGGCTTTTCATCCTCTCCCTTCTTCCCAATCCCGCCTCCTCCTCCCCCCCCCCCCAAAAAAAAAAAAAAAGAAGAAAACCCACAACAGTTCAAAGCGACAGATGCGACGAGCTCCAGGTTTTGCTCTTCTCTTAATTTCACTTTTACCTTTCAGTTTTGAAAGACTAAATTGAAATTTAATTCCTACAGCAATGGCCAATTCCCATCATCCTATCTTTGGGGGAAAAAAAAGAAAAATATAACCAAAAATATGCACGTTAGTAACTTAAAATCATCTTCCAACCCTTCTGACAGCTGAAAAGAGTGCAGGTACAAGGAAATGCACCTGTTCCTTAAAAGTCATATCTAACTTGCATCAAATTGGTGATTAATTGAATTGATCAGTCATTTTTGTACAGTTCTGTTTTAGTACCGTCTTGTTGAGATCTTTTTAACAGTTTAACCCTGTAGTGGTTTAAAAATTGAGATAAACATGCAACTGCCAAGCAGCTTTGAACCACTGTTCAAAAATGGCAACTGCTTGCAATGAACTATTCAGTTATAGTTTCATCCAAATGTACAAACTAGGGTTTTACGGAAAACAGAAATTTTAGGATAATATTGTCCAAATCAGAATCAGTAAAGCATGATGTTTTTCATCTCTCTACCAATGTTCACCACTTTTTACTTTTTAATTTATCATTATGGTTAATTCAAAACATTGATCTTTAATCAATGATTCTGGGAAGCTTTTGGAACTGAGCGACCGCAGTGCTGGACTGCCACTACAGTTACAGCATTCACGTGATACTATGAAAATATGGCACACAGCATTTTTGCAATGCAAACAGCTACATTTATGGAATCAGGTTAGAAGACATACTCATCCATCCTAATTTCTAGCTAAAATTCCTTGTTCTTTTAAAAATCAGGCTATGGTTCCAGTGCACGTGGCGAGGAGGACGCAGTGATTGAGCCAGGCCAGGCAGCCGTCCCCACGTGCCCGGGACAGCAGCAGCGCGTGCGGGATCCGAGGTCAGCGCAGACAGATGGAGGGCATTCCCATCACAGCCAAGGCCCCTCTTGTCCTCAGACCGTGCAGCTTTTTGTTTTCCAGTGGGTGACTCTCACAGTTTGTGTTTCTACTCCGGTTTACCAAGGCAATATCTCCTTTTACAAGCTGGGAGAATATATTGTGGAATAACCTCCTAGATGTCTGAGAACAAATCTTACCAATACTTTCTCAGAGTAACACCAACAACTTCCTGCTTTCTGCTGAAGGAATATGCTATGAAAGTGTTAATGTGGGGTCTGTTTTTTCAATGAGATTTCCTTAAAAAGAAAAAAAAAAAAGTCAGAGGGAATTAAGTCTGTGAACGGACACACAGTCCTATCAGAAAACACACAAAAAGTTCCAGATAGTTTTCTGCCATGACTGTATAACATCTGTTGGAAAAGGATTCATGAAGAACTGCAGACAAAGAATTTCATTAAATACAGAAAACATATTCTAAGGAACAGTTACACTTATACATGATTTTCTACAAGCACAAAAGCATATTAGAGAGTTGGAGAGAGGCAAGGCTGGAAAGCCCTCACAAGATCACCCTGGACAATTCTCTTTAACAGAGGCAGGATCAAATAGATGTCATGTGAGTGCTGTATAACACATGCCAAATACAGAAAATGTGACCGAGCATTATCCACTTCCAAAGAGCCTGCTCCATCATGCAAACTGGACCATCATTCATGCAGCTTTAACTTTAAAATAAACACCTGTGAAGTATGTGTAATATGTTTGCATTAGCAGTAAATGACCTACAGTTTGTCACAAAGGCTACTGAACAACAAGCCTTTAATTAAAATCACCAGTCGCATTGCTTCTCTTTCTGCCTTATTTTTCAAATATTGATGCTTATTTCTCCAGAAGGTTAAACTTTTCCCGTGCTTTCTATTTTCAGAGAAAGACCATCTCTCACCTTTCGGAGTTTAGCCTCATTTCCCTATAATGTATTCATCACCACTCAGCACATCTGTCCCAGCAAATCCCATTTCCTGTTCTATTCATGAGGCTCCGCAACCTGGAGCTTTAGTGATTGCCGCCACACTTTTCCCATGGCCTTCTCACCTCTCCCCCCACACGGACCCCGCTCCCATTGTTTATCATCTGTTCTCCCCTGCTGCAAACTGCTGTCAGATGTTCACTTATCCCTAATCTTACTCACTGCCTTTGATATTCTTTCTAATCCAACAACCTGTCAACTGGGGCATCAGCCCATGTCCAGACCAGCTGCTCTGTCACAGGCTCTAAGATTCCCTCTCAGCTCCATGAGGCATTTAAAGGATTTTGACACAGCGACCACAACGTGAAACAAATAATTAATTTTGTTTTGACCGGCCATCGTGGCTTTGGGGTGACATCAGCTGACTGCTACGAAAAAAAAATGAACTTTGGTTTGTTTAAACTTCTGCAAACTCTAGCATTGCTATATTGAGAAGATTTTGATCACTGTCTGAAGGACAACACTTCTGGAAAGTTAAGTTTTTTGATACAGACTTGTTCTAGTTAAAAGTTACACCAAAAAGTAATCTGAATGCAAGTCAGACAGGCAGTGAACTTTATGTGCCTGCTAGGTAAAAAATATTTTTTAATGCAACATCAACTCATATATGAAGTTTTCAGAACACGGGAGCTGACCTTTTATGAGATGTAGCTGAGAATACAAATGCATTTCAAGTATGGCAGCAGTTGAGATAAAAATTGTTATTTAAATTGCATGTGAATTTTCAAGAATATAATGAAGTATGTTTTCATTCCATATAAACTTATCAAAAACTATCTTCTCAGACACTTTAGAGAATATTCTTTATGGGAAATGTCACATTTCCATAATATTCAGATTTGCTATAAATTTAAAATGTTACTGTATTCATCTGCTTTAAAACACACCAAACACACAGTATCAGAGCTGAAATAATGATTCAGAGGACAGACTTTTTTGTGCTGGGAAAAAAGTATCTGCTATTTAAGCAAACATATGCATTTTGATCCAAAGTGAAAGCAAATATAACACTTAGCAGCTGAAGCACATGAATACTAGTTTATTTCTCAGATCCAGCTGCAATTACTATAAAAGTCATAGTACCAAAAAGTCAAAAATGAGTTTTGTATGTAACAGCAGTCATATTTCACACACAAAAAATATAATATAATCTTAGTGTTGGATATTACAACACATTTCATTCACTAAGAACTAAACCACTTTCATTCTTAGGGCTTGTCTATACCAGGGCATCTAGAAAATTAATCTGATGAACTTGGATTCTGCTAGTTAAACTCCATTAAACTATGTGGACACAGTTTAGTTTACTGCTCCCTTAGGGCATACACTGGAAAGTTAACATGGATTAAGGTAGGGTACAAATTCAAAGTGCAGTTGTACTTTGAAAATGGTTTAACGTAAACAGACCCAGACTCTTTGTTGTAGAATGAGACATGGAGTTAATCAGGAGAGTCCTGTGCAGACAAGCCCTTGCAGATGAGGCTACCGGAGCAAGACTGTCAAAGCCAACGGTTTTCCCACCTCTTCGTCTGCAGGTCTGCAAACACCTTCCTGTGGAGCTGCAGATCCCACGTAGCAAAATTAAAACCTATTGATAGTTGAACTGCTTTTCTTAGATAACTTATGTGGGCTACCTACAAGTAGTTCAATGGTCACCAGTGAGCAGGGTCTCACCAGTTTAACTTGACCGCAACTTAGGCATTTCCTCCTAAGACTACCTTTCAATTTCATGGCTATTTCACAGTAACCATCCAATTCCCAAACACTAACTATTCATTACATTA
The DNA here is from genome assembly GCA_013389825.1 of Crypturellus undulatus. Lineage (NCBI taxonomy): Eukaryota > Metazoa > Chordata > Aves > Tinamiformes > Tinamidae > Crypturellus > Crypturellus undulatus. The sequence continues at coordinate 143,982 of VWPW01007643.1, forward strand.
AATAAGATTTTGGTGTTCACTTATCTAAATGTACAAGTATTTCAGCTCTGTGCAAAGATGATACAAACATGATTCACACTACCTTATTCTCTCCAAGAAGAGAAATTTGCTGTTAAGTTTGTTTACTCATGAGTGATTTAAAAATGTGAAGATTTTTCACGGCCAACTAATTTCTATGTATTTATTTCAAACTATCCCATGTTCTCCTGTTGAAGCATACTGGATACAGAAATTATGCCTAATAGAGCACAATATTCACTAAAACAAAGAAGAGTACTGCTATTCTTTTCAACTGCTTCTCTTACTTGTTAATTCTTATTTCTGCCTTTGGTAACTCTGAAACATCCCATGCTAAAATAATTGATACAACTCTTCAGAATTGCATTCAAGATATCTGGGAGAGTCACAAATGAATACGCTTAGATTCCTTAATCTCTTTTTGTAAACTTGTGCCCTTATTGCAGAGAACATTCCTCTAGATAGAAGCATGTGTTCCCTCAGGATCTAACTCCCTAATGCTATTGCTGCTAAAACTTTGTGCTTCCTTGCTTTCATGCATATAAAATAACAATACTGCACTGTAGCTATAATTTGCCATTAGCATGGTAGCAGTCAGATCAGTCCGATCAAAACCATGTCTCTTCCAGCACCTCTGGAAGTGGCCAAGGTGCTTGAGGAAGAATAAATTGGCAGGATGCTCTCAACCTCCAGCAATTTGCAGCTCGGGGACTTCCTAAGCTAGAGGTGGTTTGTTTGTATTTAAGAATAATATATACTGACATAAGAGATGAGAAAAGATGAAGAAATTAAAACTAATTTTGCAGAGAAAATATCATCCCCGGTTACTGCACTATGCTTTGAAAATATCAATTATAAAATAAATGTCTTACTGGGTAGCACATTTCCTATTGCTGGGGCCTTTTGAAGAGTCAACAGAAGAGCGTTACTAGTTTGAACACGTAACTTAACAATGTTTATTCCCTCAACAGCATCATTCTTAACTGTCAAGCAGAAAAGAATGTTTTATGTTTATAAAAAAGCAGAAGGAAGTTCTAGAAAGTATTTCAGGCAGCTGGGCACATTCATGTTGCTCTTACCATATGAAAAATTCTGAATATGTTATGTATTATAGGTATTATCTATTAGAGCACTACACAGCTTTGCTCTTCATTACATGAGTGTAGTGTTCTCGTGACATAAGGGATACAGGCTTTACTACTCTACAAGCACACAATTCATTGGAGGGTTAGTGTCTTAATCTTTCTGGAACCTTTGAGACAGTTGCAAAAACACAGAAACAGAGAGGCTGCTCATGGTTGCATAAAAAAGCAATATGAAATCTAGTATTAGAGAAAAGAAATTCCTGGTACACTCACAAATTGTCCACTCGTCCTAAGAAACACTTCCTTATCCACTGCTAAAACAAAGCTATGAAAGGTTAATTCCCTTAACACTGAATGAAAACATCATGCATTAATATGATATTAAAGAGAACATTTTTCACGTATTTAACATAAAAATGAATGGCACTAAACTTCAAAGCAATTGAGGAAAAGTGTTGTTCAAGCCCTGGACTACTCTGAACTGTGGAAGCAAAGGGAACCTCACAGAAGAGGAAGAAGTTTCCAATGCTAGTTGTATTCTTAGGTCAAAATGCACAGAACTTTTCCGGTTTGTCCCATATCATCAAAATAGATGCCTGCTCACCACTCCACAGATTTTATATATAACCTCACTTGCATTACTAATCACAGTTGGTAATAGTCTAGCATCACGCCTCTAAAAGATCCTGGGCCAAATGCAGGCATGTGTTTATACACTGCGAGGAAGCAGCGGCAAGAGCTCCCTTGCCAGAAAAACCTTCAAAAACAAAGCTGTTTGAGTCTGGGGCAGATCCAGAGGCTCTGAAACGTGGGCTCTGGGCAAAACTCTCTGAAACAGCTTAAGATATTCCCCCAGCTAGATGCTTCTCCTGGGCCAATGCTCTGCCTTCCCTTAAGGATCCTGTCCCCAGTAGAGAGGTCACCAAAAAGAATATGTAAAGGCACTTTGCTCTGTGCAAAGCTCAGCAGTCTACCTCAAATTGCTAACAAAGGTGGGTTTGAACTGCAGCAGCAGAGAATGAACTGGAACAAAAGTACTTTGCCTTCTGCTGATTCTCAGCGCGTGATAACCACTAGCACCGGGACAGAGCAGCACATCAAAACACCTGAAGCTACTGCAGCAAGATTGACCGGAGCTCTGTCAAAGCACCATGTCAGGGTCCAAATCCAACACACAGAAAAGCAGTGAAAACTCTGCTCTGCTGCTGATTAAGTCTGTGTTCAATCTAGATTCCCATGTGGATACTTAATCCTGCCTCAAATCCCAACAACACTGCTCAACAGTTGCTCAGAGTTTATTCCATGCCTTGGTCTCAGCACGACTCTTCGACTTGGTATTTTCTACTCTAACATACAGTCCAGTCTCTAGCTACCATACACAAAAGAGAGCTGCAGATTTACACACAAATGTGTTTCCCAGCAGTGAGAGCACTCTTCTGTGATGTGGGAAGCAGTATTAATTGAAGCAAGATCCTGCAGTCTGACTCTACCACATCCCAGGGAAATGCCCTAGCCCTTGGGCATAGAGTTAATCTCTCATTAGCCATCCCTCTGGTCTCTTGAATACATTATTTATGAAAAGCAGAAAAACTTCAATAGGAAAAAAATGAGAAGAGATTTGCCATGGCGTTCCTGATATAGAAGACAATCCTCTAGGAGGTGATATATGTTAAAAGAAAAATCACTTTAGACAACAAATCAATTTGCACTTTGAAGACAAATACACATTAAAAACAGCCAGATGGCTATCCCATATAGGAGATAAATGAATTCTCTTCTTTCTGAATCAAGCACGAAAAGAATATATAAGCAGAGCTCCCACTGACAAAATGAACAGCACACTCAGCAGGCTACCTAGGGCGCTCTGGCCATCTCTGCTATCCTCACCCTTCCCCTGCTTAAGATAAAACATATTTCTTGACTAAAGGCTGTGCTGTCAAGAAGGGATTCACAGCTAAAAAATTCCAAGCGAAATCCTGGGGTCTGTTCTGTGGAGCTGTTAGATGCCTATTTTGAAAAACACAGTTTTAAGCTTTACCCTACCCCTCTGCATTTGCCCACACAAATTTCCCTACAGTTTTTGTATACCTATGACTCCTTTAACAGGCTTGTTTCCATCTCTGTGGAGCTTCTACAAAGACTGCACAAATGGTTTAAAAATCAGTTGTTACTCGGATTTTCCCGGAGCTAAGCTTCACACAATAACTTGGATGCCTCCATCCACACATGGTGCAAAGCCCAGAACTTGTTTCTAACAGTGCAGGCCTACTTTTATTCTTTGTAAGAAATATGCAGGCTTGATTCTAAGTACAGACAACTTTGCTTCTTCATTTGTTCTGAGCTCCTTGCCCGAACATCTAGACATCCAAGCAAAATATCCCTGTGGCCTAAATGCTAATCAAACTTCTGGGCCTACAATTTTGAATGTATTAAGTGCCCTTGACAGACAGACAAAAAAACAGGCTCTGGCTCTGCTCTTGCACTGGCTGGACCACAATCTTCAGCAGGCACATCCAAGTATGGGCTTACACCAGAGTTTCTGTAGCATTTTGTTTAGATTTAGCTTCTCCCACCCACCTTAGGAAAAAAATCTGCAGATCATCTTGTTTAGCACTAAGAAGAGGGAGGTATGGATAAACATTTAGCCTGTACGGTAACGTAGGTGCCTAGACCTGCTGGAAAGCATCAGTACGGTACTGCCAACTGCATGAGAATATATCTGTGCAAGGTGTATTTTTAATTTGCAGTCATTTCATGGGTTGCTTCCTTGTGACTTGCAAAGGTCTGGTGGTCTGCAGACCAGGCAGAACAACAGTGATTTACAACTCCGTGCGGTGCTGTTTGCATGGATAACACCAGACTTGTAGGCTAAAATACAACATAAGTCATCTATATTTGAACCTCAACATCCATTCAACTCTTGTAGCTACTGTAATGGAACCAAAGTTACCTCCATACAAGTACTGTAGTTTTGTAGACAAAATGATTAAGAACCAGCCCTGTAATGTAAGGGTTCATGAATGCTCAGAGATAAATCTTAAAATCATGTACCTTTTGTATAGAAATTATTTGAATTTTCTTCTTGTAGAGAAAAATAGTCACAAAAAAAGAAACAAATGAAGTGAGGCACTTTTATTTTTATACAATCTTGAATAGATGAATCTATTCTTATTTCAGTAATATATGTTTAAATTTCAAAACTACAATCTAAGCCTGAACTATCATTCATCTAAATTATTTTAAATATAAAAATATGCATCAATTTCTTCAGACTACAATGAATTATAGGTCACACTATTATAGTTTCACAAAAATACAGGTAAGACAACTTGAACCTTTCCAACTGTGGCACAATGCCACTATGTTAAATAAGCATACAAACTAGTTTGAAACAAATGCAGTTATTTCCATTTCTCTCATTTCATTAGTTCTATTATTCAGAAAGTTTTTCAGTAGCTTTGGATTCAATTTAGCAAGCCAATATAAATTCACTCAAAGATAAAGTACCAGTTGGAAACTGAGAAAGAAAAGTTTCTTCTGCCAGTTGGTAGATTAAAAAAAAGAGAGAGTTGTATAAGAGGAAGACCTATTTAACTGTTGTATTTACCATACAACTATCAAGATCAAGAGCTAATGTTAAATTATTTTTGGTTTTGATGACTGGAAGAATTTTTAAAAGTTCTTAAGCAGATCAGGCACCTAACTTCCTTAGATTTTGGACACCTAACTGTTCAGGTATTTCATGGGGTTTTCAGCAGGCCTAAACACTGTTGAAATAATTAGTCAAATGAATAAAAATATTTACCATTTCCTTTGGTTAGTAAGTCAGTTTTAAAATGCAAAATGTGTTTTTAATAAACTTGAGGCCTGTCTTTGAGTCAGGTGCTGACAACTGTACACTTATGCAGGTTATGCTCACAGAAGGCTGAACCCAAGCCAGCTTCTGCACATATACTTACGTGTTCATGCTATACTTACATGTTCATTTTAAGATACTGAACTGGCCAAAAGAAACAATCTCTGCCCTCAGCCAGCCCCCAAACACCCATTTCTAACCACCACATTACCAGTACAAGCACTTCCATCGTATCAGACAACCTATTGGTCTTTTAACTTTATTTAGGTTAAAAATAACTTGTATTTTTTTGGCTAGACTAGATTAAGTTTGACCTGGACCAGATCCCTGATGCAGCTCACTATGTCGGTGCACAAACATTTGTACGGGAGAGGGAGTGTGAACAGACAGACACGCAGGGAGAGCACGGCTACTTCTCCTGGTGGTGATGCCAGCCCATGCCAACTCACAGCACGTGAGCGCACAGCCTGAACAAACACATCCTTATTTCTTAATGTATCATGTTTAAGAGACTTGTTATTTAATTAAAAGCAATTTTGTAGTGATGATTTGTACCTTTCAATTGAATCCTATTTTCCATGTAAGTACAGAGTGACTCAAAAATAAGACCTGTCATAAGACCATAAACTAGTAAAAAATCAGAGTTAGAGAGAAGGTCTCCAAGCTTTTTTTCTGATATCCAAAAAGAAATAACTCATTCAGTGTAAAACTTGCAGTTGTTTGCAAGTCAAAATGTTTTAATTATCTCAAGAATCGAGAAGACAGTTTTCTTAGAGAATAAAGTACCATTAAGAAAAAAGAAGATAAAAATGAATTAATCTGCATCTGCTTTTATCTCACTACTGGACTTCAGCACGCTCTTCCACATGCATTCCCTGTTTATTTTTTTGACTGATGTCTTCAGAAGCAAATACAGCCAGGGAAAAACAAGAGCAAGGGTGAACAAACACGGCCTGAAGTTATTTCTAGAGCTCCCTGGGTGCTTCTGTGTTTGCACTCCAGCACCTTTCCCAGGCCGAAGCTCGCACTGGAATGGCCAACGGAAGTTCCCACCTGGAGAAACAACCGTTTTCCACGCAGAAACTCATCTGCAGAAAATATCCAGCACGGAACAGTCACTGCTCCACACCAGGAGATGCTGTCGCTTCCCGCCGTGCTCTAGTTCTCGGGGCTCCTGCGCAAGGCAACGCGCAGAGCCGCGCACAGTGGATGAGGGTTTCCTACGGCCGCCTCTGCCACGCACGTGGCACAAGACCAGCCTCGCACGGCACAGCTCAAGAGCGTTTCAACCGTTTCTGTTAGCACACGGAGACTAACGGGGAACAATCCACGCGGGAGAGGCCGCGCAGCAACAAGGTGGCCCAACACGCAGCTCACCCGCGGACCCAGGCGGCTGCGAGGGGCACCCAGGGCACCAGCGGGGCTGCCCTCGCAGGCAGGCCCGGCCCGGCCCGGCCAGAGGCTCAGGGCCCGCCGGGCAGCGCAGGAGCCGCGGGCGCCATGAGGCGGCGGCGCCCCAAAATGGCGGGGGGGGAAGGGGGAAGGACATGACAGGCCGCGCCGGGGGCCTGCGCGGC
>VWPW01007643.1:150662-160747 GCA_013389825.1 Crypturellus undulatus
AGGAGGAGGAGGAAGAAGGGGGAGAGGCGCGCGTAGCGCCCGCCCGCCCGCCTAGGCCGCGCCGCGGGGCCGCGCGGGCCGCCGCCGCTGCCCCAGCCCTGCGGGGCTGCCCGAAACGGCGGGGTTTAGCCCCAAAGGGCGGCCGGCAGCCCCTGCCTCGCTGCACGGGACAGGTCGTGAAGCTGGGCCCTCGGGGGCACAAAGAGTCCTTCCTGTTGGGCTGTTTTGACCTCCCAACACAATGAAGCCCCTGCAGTGCTTGGCCGTGGGCCCGGCACCACACGGACACCAGGGCAGCGCGGGCGGTTTCACCTCGGCCCTGCTGCCCCTGTGGTGTTTCTGTGTCGAAGAGGACACGTGTGTGGCACAGAAAGCCTAGCCATGAAGAGAAATCCCTGGTGCTCCCAGGCCAAAGCTGCGTTGCTGACTTCAGACCTAGAAATGGTGCCCGTTTGTGACCCACAGCACCGAATCCGGTCATTCCGAAGCCTGCCTCTTGTGACCGGTGTCCGCTTGTGGCATGTGCCACCGTGGGAGGACGAGTACGGGTTTTGCCAGACCCATCTAGCTGTTTGCAGCCGTGAAGTTGCAAAATAATGAACCATTCCTTTATTTTGTTTTTGTAAACAAATCGCTATTAGGTTTAACAATCTCCTGCTGGTCACTGGAGTTTCATCATCAGTGCGCCATGTTAGATTATGTTCTTGGTATTTTTAATGTTCCCAATAATGATTTTACAGACTCATGAGCAAGATGCTTGCCATTTGTCATGGTCAGTATCTTTCTGATGTGTGTGGGTTTCCATGCAGGGGTTTTTGTGTACAAACATTTCGGTTGCTATAAAAATCATACTTTGTCAATATATTGACTGCACCAAGGATAATCTGAAATTCCATCTATTTATTTTCTATTATTTTTCCCTCTATTAAAGAAGTTTATCATCATTTCATGCAGTAGCAAGAGCTATAGCAAGAGACTTTGCTATTACAAAACTTTTTAAGTGAATAAGACAGCACTAACATTGCAGCACACTTGCCATCAGTTCTGATAAAACAAGTGACGGGATACTAAAATATATTTTATGGGAGTAAAAAGTATTATGTTTTTAAAACTATATTTGCAAAACTTCCATAGCAAGTAGGCAACTCGGTATTCTTTACTATTGGCCTATTTGAAAATGTTTGTGTAACTCCATGTGCTACACTGGATCCATCCTACGTTTCTTCAGCGTGATCTCGAGGTCATTCAAACCTCCTGGGAACTTAAGCTATATTTTTCTATTAAATTATTTCAGTCTCCCAAGTCCAATTTAAGTATAAACACAGTTTCCATGCATAGCAAGTTTACAGTATCTCTGTTTGCTTATGTTAAAAGTTACTGGGTACCCCGGTCGGTGCAGCCAGTGAGATTGTCCTCTTCAGTAAACATTCTGACACCACTTTAAGGTCTTGAGCGTGTGTGTGTTTTGGGGAACATGTCAGTGGGTGTGATGGATTGCTTATTCCATTCGTATTCCTAGGTGGGAAGCTTTTGGGGTTGTGGTATGTCACAGCGCTGATCTTCCTAACATACCTGGGGCAGTTGAGCACAGTGCCACAGAACTAAAAGACATTTTGAAAAGCTCTTGGGTTGCGGTTGCAGGGGAAAGTTGCAGACTTCTTTGCTGGGCAGTGGTCATGGTGAACATGCTCGCTGAACGGTTTAGCAAACTGAGATAAAGGGAAACCCATACATGACTGGCTTAGAGTTATTTTACAGGTGAAATCTGAGTGAGAAAATGAGTAGGAGGAATATGTCCTGCGTGGGATGCGGGAACACTAGTGTTGAGCAACTGGGCCTGGATTTCACTATGGCCTAGATAGATAGATGTATTATTAAGGCCTAGATATCCTGTGTCAACAAGCAGCTTTGTCAGTCCAGGAACGGTCCTGGAAAGGAAATCTCCATTTGCTCCCACGTCTTCCTATGGACAATACTGAGGGGGAATAACTTCTGGATGGGGGTCAGGCTCCTGCTCCCCCATCTCCTGGCGCTGTGTTTGCAGCTCGTAGCTCCGCTCGTGCAGCGCACAAGGACCCAGCAGGACAGACGTGCCCACCGCGCGCTCCGCTCGCCATCCTGCTGGAGAAACCTGATTCCGAAGGACACGGAGAGGCTGGGATGTGCCCAGACAGAGAGCTGCCCCGTATGGGTTTGTAACCTCCGGTCACTACTAACTTGCAAATCTTCATTGTGTGTTATTAGACACCTCTGGGTGTCTGTTCCTGTTTTAAAATAGAAGCATTTCCGTTTCTTTAGAAATGCGTGAAAATAGGTAATCATTATTCCAAGGCATTCAGATGTTTTGTTTGTGTCTATTGGCTTCAGTTACTAGTTCCCGTACTAGTGTTTAAGCAGATGTTTAACTGTTTGCAAAACTTGTTTTCAACATAAAAACCCTAATAAAGAGAGGCAAAAATATGATTAGAAATTTGTTTCTTTTCTGGAAGGAAACAGCAAGGTAGGTCAACAGGGAGAGGAGGAGAAAACAGAATAAGCGTATGGAACTAAAGAGTCTTAGGGGGAAGTTCCCTGGAATTTCTTATAAAAATGAAATGTTAACATTAGCATTAAAAGGGAATTATTTCTTCTGGGTTTAGATTCTTTGTTTAACAGAGTTCTCTTTCCTTCAAAGCAGTGCTTGCTCTTCGTTATGTTGTGAGAAACTTTTATTACCAGCAAAATATCCAAACAGTTGTATTTTTTTTTCCTTTCAAAAAACCTGCTTAAGCTGCAATTTCCACAGACATGGCCCTTCTCTCCCTTCTGCGCACACAGGCACACAGTCCTCGGGCACATGCTTTGTGCAGGGTCAGGTTGCATCCTTCTTAGCGGCTTGTTTTATTGCCGCGTGCTCTGGGACGCAGCAGAGGATGCTTCCCGCACGAGCCTGGCGCTGCTGCCCCTCCTTGCCTGCCCCGGCAGCGCTGGAGTCCAGCAGACCCTGTGCTCTGTGTATCCATGTGCAGCCACTCAGGACAGTCCTTCGCCACCCGGCCTGGCCCATCCATGAAGGCTGCAGCCCTGCTCTTTATCACGGACACAGAGGAATGTCCCTTGCAAAACTTCCCGCTTCCTGCTGGAGCTTAGCACAGGGCCCGAGCTGCCGGCTTCATTCATGCACACTCGGGCAGCACATTTTCCACGGTGACTTTGGTGTGTGTTTGTGCATGGGTGTGAGTGTACCTTTAAGTTCAGTCCTGCCTTACCAGGCTCACTTTGCTCTTAGACATGCCACTGTCCATGAAGGAAAGTCCTTGAGTCCCGAGCCTTCCTCATCCCCAGGGAGCTACATACTATATGGAAGAGTATCATTGTTTTCCCTTATTTCTTTTGATGTTTGTGAATATTGTAGCCTAAGATATTGCAAGTCTGAAAGCCTCAGCAACCAGAGGTGTGCTGATTTAATGTCCTTACCTTTCGTTTCTAAAAAGCCCATGCCTAAACCTCATGGTTGCAGAAAAAAAAAAAAGCTAGGAAATAGAGACTCATGGCAATCCTGTGGCTCGTGAGCTGCTAAGTGCAGGTCCTGTGCCAAAGCAGTGCTGCATATTTAACAGAAAGGCTTTGATGTTGGGCTGACCAATAATTTGGATTCAAAATTCTGTATATTTTGTAATCTCATATTGGGAATCTTTCTGTTTGGCGGTATGTCAAACAGTGTGTCGTCTTTATTTGGGCAGTTCTTGCATTCCCAAAGAGACTTCAGTATTTGTTGCCTTTTTGGGGAACAGATGCAGGTTCTTTCCACAGTGGAGTGGCTGTTCTGAAGTTGCCTTCTGAAGTTTCCCCCTTAGGCTCCTGAGGGAAAGCAAGCCTGAAGCTGCCAATATCTAGCTTTTAATTATTATTCAGTTCTGGGGCATAACCACCCTGGTTACATTCATGAAAGTCAGGAATCATGCTTATGCAGTTATTCTGGCGTTGTAAATAGAGCTCTAGGGAAATTTGTTTTTGTTTTAGTTGTAAATTTTTTTGAGAGACTTCTTGGGTTTTTTACTATTTTACATAATTTACATTCCCATTACTAAAAACAAAATCAGACTTCTGCACTGCAATACGTAACATTATGCTCCAACAATTTTATTCACCATCATTTGGTTCAGAGTCACTTTAATCACATGAGTAGCCCCAGTAAGAAGAGCTCAGAGTAATTATTCGTGTATGGGTTTGCAGAATTTGGTTCATAGAGACCGACAGCCTGAGCGAAACAGGAATGGTGTGTGGTGTTACTGGTGTTTAGCATTTTGAGGTAGAGGAATATTTCAGATTTTTCTCTCAGATCTTTTCATTATCTTTTGTTTGTTTTCAGACAGCAAAAACGTGTCTCCTTTAATGGGAAAAGACCCATCTTGTTCTTTACTGTGCAAAGCCAAATACTATCTTGTAGCTATAGTAGAAACTCACCTGCATGAAGCAGAATAGTGTAATTTCACATAGAATCATAAGCTTCCCCTTCTACTCTGTCAAAGAAAGGGCTGATGCAAAGCTTTTTTTTTTACTGCATATCATCATTAGAATCCATGTACTAAATCTGGTAATAAAAAATAATATAAATTTATTCAATATAAATATAGATATGGATATCATGACATGTCAAATCAATCTCTCCAAAAATACAGTAGGAAAAAAAGCTTTTAAGTCATAAATATGTAACTAATCAATAAGACAGTTCATAGGATATTCATAATATAATATGACAAGTTGCAATATGGTATAAACTAGAGGGAGGGAGGTAAGGGGATGTGAACTCCAGTTTCTAGCTTTTCAACTAGGGAAAGGACAAACACAGAGCTTGTGAAAAAATAAGAAATAATATGCATGCAAAATTCAGATAGTTTTTAATTATTTTAATTACTATCCAGCAAATGTTGCCTACAGCTAACAGAATGAAAATGATTAGAAGGAAGACTTTGATTTTTCAATAAGCTTCTCTCTAATGAGGGAAAAAGAAGATAACACCTTGTTGTTTATATTACAGTATATGCACTGCTAGAATCTGGGTCTCATTATGCTAGATACTGTGCAAATACAGGTAAAAAAAAAAACCAGTATATTTCCCCAAAGAGCTACGAACTAATTTATACAAAGGAACAAATAAGGCTAACATAGAGCAAATATGGAACAGCTGAAGGAAAGCAAAGAAGAATCTGCTTTTGTTTGGCCCATATGTGTGCAATATAGCTGTAAGGAGAAAAGTATTTTGGTTTCTTTGGGAATTTCGGTGTTCCAATAGTTTGAAATTGTCTGTAAAAAGGTTTGGAGCCTGAGTTCCTGGATAGTTGAATGTTGGCCATGACTCTAGCCATGACCCTGGTATCTCTGAGCTCTCCAGTTACCATGACAGTGCGCCTGGTAGCCTGCCCTGGACTGCAGACATGCAAAGCCCAGGGGTCTTCAATCTTCAGGCAGTTTGCCTGGCAAGATTTGTGGAAGCTGTGGGAGCTGGAAGCCCTGGTCCTCTGGAGACTACCAGCTGGGCCACTCACAAGCCGGGGCTGGCATAGTTCCAGTGAAAGCTTGCCTGTTTTCCAAAGGAATTTAATTGAAATCAACTTGTTTCTATGAAAGGTTTCTGTTCAGTGAAGTGATATGTTCCAGATAAAGAATAGTTGATTGGACTTTTTTACCGCCAGATGTAGGGAGCAGGTACTTGGCTTTTATTTTGACATATTTAAGTATAAAGACATACACTTATATGTGATTTATGAAATGGAAATGTAAGGACTTACATTTTCCTACCTCTTCTTCATTAAGCATGCTAAGTTATTTTGTTATTTATTTGTATTGCAGCAGTGCTTAGGAATCCAGCTCATCAGTATCAAAAGCCTAAATGCTTTTGAGAGATTCTTGTGGTTAGAAGTGAGTTGGAGCACGCTCTGAGGAAGGATGGGATAAGCTCTCCACAAACTACTCCAAGGGAATGCAACATCCATCAAAGAACGTATCCGACTTTGTCCTTTTTGAAGGACAAAACTGCAAATGGAGTCTGGTCGTACGACTGCGCTGGAGGAGCTGGGGTGTAGAGCTAGGGCAACAAGATGCAAGTGGGAGAGTTCAGGTCATGAAGCAATATAAATTCTGGTTCAGATCATGATTAAGTTTGGGTGATTTAAGTGATATGCAACTAGTTGAGCTGAACCGAAAAATAAGACCCTACGCATCCTAAATTGGGCTCTCAAAACTCTTGGCATTGACATTTCCTAACCTTCAAGTGCTTGACATTGCAACAGTGACAGTGTTATTTCAATGAAGGCTCTATATATTTAGATATTTTCAATACTTCAGAAAAAAACAAACAAACAAAAATACATCAACAAACATAAAGTCCCAAGTTCCATATTCTTTCTGAACCATCTCACTCATTTTCTTATTTTGTGCATTCAGCTCAACGCATTTCAATTAGAGAACTTGAGCATTAGCATCCTTGCAGTGAAACTCAGCCCAGGGTTATCCATCCCTAATCTCTCCTGGGGCAGTCAGGTTGGCACCTTGCGTTTACATATACCTCTTGCAGGGTCTGTTCCTTGCCTGCAGCCTCCTCATCAGAAAGCCCCCAGGAGAGGCGGATATACTCAGCTCTGGTAGGTGTCAGGACCAAAGGAGAGGCACACTCTGTGTTCCTGCTTTGGTTTGACTGCATGCATGTGCCTGAGCAATGGTGCATCTGAACAAAACTGATGTGTCGTGGCCACATTAGCATCCTTACAGCTTCGGAGTGTGCAAGGAGCATCATTGCTTGTAAATTGGTAGGGAGCGTTTCACTATTCACTATATTGCTTTTTTTTTCTGAGACTGGGCGTGATATTCCAGTAGACTAGGCTTGCTCTAGGAAGAAAATCTCCATCAGGATGTGTTTTAACCACAGTCTCTACAATAACTGCTACAGTTTTCTACTTGGCATTTTAAAGACACATAATCCATGTGTGCTAATATATCTGTAAGAGAGATTGTCATGACTTAGAGCCAATATTTGGCAGAAACAATAGAACAGACTCACAAACAGGTGGTTCTCATCACTGGATGCATAATGCTGTATGTATGCACTTTAGCTGTTTGCCTAATGCCCTGATCCTGTAGAGAATGCAATTCTTTCTGGACATAAATGCAGGATGTATTTGCTGTAGAAGGTAACCAAGTACTTACTTCCCTGAGGTGTTGCTGAGGTGCCTGCTTGGTACCTGGATAAATATCTCTAGACTATCAGGCAAACCAATAGCACATAATCTGTCATTTCTGAGAATAGCAAGATTCTTTCGTGTACATAAGAAAGGAAAATACATTTAGAGAAAACGAGGAAATTCTGTCCTTCATTCATGTGTGACCAAATTCTAATCTCTTTTAGTCTGCCATAAATCCAGAATAACCAAGTGAAGTCAGTGCAGTTCCTGGGGATTTGTGCTACTGTAAATGAGAAGAGAAATGAGATTTTTTTTCTTCCTTTCTCTCATAAAACTGAGAAGAAAAGCTGGGATGTCAGACTGACTGTGTTTCTTTGTTTTGCTGACATTGTCATCAAATTAACATCATTTAAATCCTTTTTATTTTTATTTTTTATATTTGGAGTTTAACAGAAGGAGAGCTTTGATGGTTTCTTATTTTACTGGAATATAAACATTAAAAGTCATTTTTCTTTTACACATGAGTTAGGAAGCATAATTTACTTGAAAGGACCCTATTATATACTCAATACGGTATTTGTTTATCTAATTGAATAGAAGAGCATTTACTGCAGTTTCAAAGTTAAGCCAATAAACATTTGTCTTTGTATTGTGGCAGTGATGTTTGACAGTTGGATTGGGAAACACCCATTTTAACTGCAGTTTATTTTATAGTATTGATGAAGCAAAACTCCTAGTTCATTTTCACTTCCTTGCTTGCACTGTTGTACTTGTACGTTGGGCATTTGGCAAAAGATGCTGAAGGTTTTTCATACAATTTTCTAATGTTACTTACACAGTCTTTGTTTCCAGCATCAGCAGGTCACCTCACAGTCTTTCATTTTGCTTCGCATATCCCTCAACACACTCTCTGCGCAGAGCAAAAAAAAAAAAGCAGTAGCATTTTAAAAACACATTTCTAGTTTCTTCGAGAGGAAAGCAACTGGAAAACAACTGAAGCCTGTTCCTCTCATATTCCATGCTCACATTATACACGTTCAACCATCCATTCTGCCTACTTCAAATTCAGGAACATCATGTTTATAGGCTTTAAGAAGCCTTTTTTTTTCCCCCCTCTGTCAATCAGATGATGCAGTTAGCATCTTCTACTTAAAAATACTTAAGATTACTGTAGTTGCTTGACTCAGTATATAAATGACATTCAGGATTGCGCTGTCTGTATCAATATAGCTTCTGTAACAACTCTACTAATCAATTCATTTTGGGAACAGGGTAACTGTGTTCATTCTGAAGCCGTTTCGGTGCCTATAGTGCACAGGGACTACAGATGAGATCTTTGTTACAGAAGCATGAGATCAATTCGTGATTCCAGGCCATGCAATAAGTGCATTCCTGACCGAATGTTGCATCGTTTTTATTTTCCTGGGACAGCATTGCACTTTGTCTCATCACTGAAAGAGCTGTGTTCATTAGATACAGGAAGTCCTGCTAAACATCCATAACGTTACATTAACAGCTGCTAGCAGATACTTGAATGCCCAATGAGCAAGGGCAAGTTTGCAAGCGATTCAGTACTTCTTTGCAGAGACTGTTGTCTTCAGTGTGCTTTAGATTCTAAAATTCATTTTTTTTTTAAAGGGCAGTTAATCCTTATGATTGTGAAAAAAACCTTTTAAACCTGCACCAGATGGAAATCAGTGCAGCAGTGTCTGCACACAGACTGATTCCCTGAGAGACAGTCTGAAGGCTGATACTATTCAGATTAAAAAAAAAAGAACTGGAAAACAGTCATGTAACTTAGATATCATCATTACAGTACAGCGAATGTGCAGGTCAGCAGTGAGCCCTGTCTCATTTCAGGTCATTGATTTCAGATTTTTGACTGTTACTAAGGGGAAACCAAATTTTCTCTTATATTGATTTATGCTATCTCTATTTTACATGGACAGCTCTCATTACTTCCTTTGGCAGTGGACAGAGATAGCTGACTCAATAATAGAGCTGACTGTAAAAGAAAGATTTCCAATTCATAGGAAGTAAATTTATATCTTTGCATTTGTTTTCTACACTTGCCATTAAAGGAGAACAGAGTGTCATACCAAAATGGCCCTGAAAGTTTGGAGAAGAAGAAAATCAATTTCTCACATAAAGAAAAAAAGAGAAAAGATGTTGACTAATGAATAATGAAATGTTTGATTCCAATTGTTTTGAACTTGTTGAAGTCATTTGTGTTGGAGTTGATAAACTTAGTGACTGGCTTATGTGAAGTGCTTCTTTGCTTCGGTGTTTACCAAGGGCAGCCCTTTAGAGTCCCTGGCCCTAGAGACGAGAGAAGGAGCTGGGAGAGAGGAAAACTTGCCCAGGGTAGAGGAAGATTGGGTAAGAGATTTCCTGAGGAACCTCAATACCCACAAATCCATGGGCCCTGATGGCATGCACCCGAGAGTGCTGCGGGAGCTGGCAGATGTCGTAGCCAAGCCACTCTCCATCATCTTCGAAAGATCCTGGAGAACGGGGGAGGTGCCGGAGGACTGGAAGAAGGCCAATGTCACGCCAGTCTTCAAAAAAGGCAAGAAGGAGGATCCGGGCAACTACAGGCCAGTGAGCCTCACCTCTGTCCCCGGAAAAGTGATGGAACAGCTAGTGCTGGCCATTGTCTCCAGGCACATAGAGGACAAGAAGGTGCTCGGGACTAGTCAGCATGGATTCACAAAAGGGAAATCATGCTTGACTAACCTGATAGCCTTCTATGATGGGATAACCAGCTGGATAGATGAGGGGAGAGCGGTGGATGTCATCTATCTTGACTTCACCAAGGCTTTTGACACCGTCCCTCACAACATCCTCCTAGACAAGCTCTGGAGGTGTGGGATTGATGAGTGGACGGTGAGGTGGATTGGCAACTGGCTACATGGCAGAGCTCAG
>VWPW01007643.1:161531-358567 GCA_013389825.1 Crypturellus undulatus
TCCTTCTCTGGAGATCTTCAAGACCCGCTTGGATGCAGCCCTGTGCCACGTGCTCTAGGTGGCCCTGCGTGTGCAGGGGGGTTGGACTAGATGACCTCTAGAGGTCCCTTCCAACCTTAGGCATTCTGTGATTCTATGATTCTATGATTCTATGAAGTGATACCTAGGGGCATCTGAAGCCTTGAGTTACAGTGAGTCACTGCTTTGCCCCAGCTGCTTGTCTTGCAAGGTCTCCCTGTAGCTGAAATTCAGAACAATTTCTGCAAAACTTCTCTGGAAAAAAACTTGGGGCAACAAAAGCACTAGATTTCTAACTCCAACTTTCTGGACAAACTCTCTGCTGACATGTTGCTGTTGTCATTAGACTTTCTGCAGAATGTCACATCCTTACCTTCTGCCAAATGACTCAGAACTTCTCCTTCAGTATGTAAAATGATGTAGGGGAAAAGGACTTAGGACTGAGGACTCAGGTGTTTTTGCCTCTTCGCTCTTCCTCTTACCTCATCTCTTGATTGTAGGTTGCTAACTGCTGCTATGGAAGAAAAGGGACAAGACATCTGACTTTAAAGATTAATCTATGACTAAGAGTCTTCAAGCTTCAGTTTCTACTTGGTTGTAGGTAATCAGCCAACAACAATTAGCTGACAACATTAAAATGTAGCACACCAGCTCCAAAGTTACTACCACTCGAACCAAGTTGTATATGATAGTAACGGAAATGTTGCTGAAAGAAAGAGGGTAGAATCAAACCTTATCACAACTGATCTCATGGTTCTCCACTAGCAAACTGAGCAGGAAAGTGTTAAATCTTCCCCAGGAACACTGTAATGGAGAAACTCCAGTCATCTTTACCTCCTAAGTCACTTGCAAACCAAGTATTAGATCCTCTGAGTTAGGTCTGCTGTTTGCTTTACTCTAAAAGATTTTTGTTAAAATAAAATCTGTTGTCTGTTTCTTTCCCCAGACAGAAAACAAACATTGGCATCTAGAGTGGTATAAGACGAATATTTGGTGCTGGGCAACTTGATTAAAGTGTATTCCTTGTAATGAGGGGTGCCTCCCTTATCCTGCTATTGTGTTCATGCAAAAAAATAAAAAAATAAAGAGGGCTTGCCCTTTCCCATTGTATAGTCACATTTTCCAAGTTCAGCCAGAAAGGGTTTTATAAAAAGCTTAAAAACAGAAAAAGATGAACTTTGTCTTTCAGTAAACCAACAAAGCAACTCTTTAAAGAAAGCAATCATCTCATGCATTCTGTATATAGGAAAACTGTTGTAGTTAGTGCTGTGGTTAATCTACCCAAGGAAGAAGGTAATATTGATAAAGTGGTCATAGGATAAATGTTACCTGAATTTTTCTTAAAAGTTTGCTACTAAAATTGAGAATGAATTTTACTTAAAGCACTGGGAAAGTTTCTAGAGGAAGAATTTTTTTGTGGCAGAGTGGATTTATATTGTTACCCTTTCATCACTGCCATCACCAATGCCGGCAACTACATTTATCTAACAGTGCACATTAAACTAGCAACCCACTGATGTAATTAACAGATATTATTAGCCATAATTCTCTAATTCAATTAGTTTTAATGGGAAAATCCTAGAGCCTCTAGCCCTAGAGCCTAATCCTAGAGCCTCTACCCAGAGACAGTTACCTGTTGGCATTCACATGTGTGCAAAATGAAGAAATAAAATGGTGCATCATATGTTTCAATTTTGGAGGCATTAAAAATAAGCTATAGTTACTAGACAGGCATAGGTATGCTCTAAAAAAAAAACCCAACAACAACAAAAAATAAAACTTGAGTCTTGGGCTAAGCTATATCCTCAGCTCTATTTTGGGCCACTTTTATCTATTTTAAGCACTCAGCCATAGATTTTCCTTGAGGTCTTCATATACTCAGTACTACTGTACTTCTTCCACCACCAGCAGGCTTGGTAAACAAGGATATGCCCACGGAAATATCAGACATGGTTAAAAAGGTTTGTGTGTTCAGCCAAAATCTGGTTAGGTTAGTGTAGGCTTCTAGCAGCCAAAATAAAACAGTTGTGCAGGGCCAAGAATTTCAAGATAGAGAGGAATTCTAAATATGCTACAGAAGTAGAAGCAACAGGACTTGGCAAAATCGGAGGAAAAATAAATCTCAGTCGTCAAACAACAGGGTGGTGTCAAAAGTTAGACACTGAGATGGCAAAAGATTTGGACAGAGACTACAGAGGATATCCAGGAAGGGGTGTTAAGAGACCTGGGTCTGAATGGAGATTAAAAGTTAGCTGTAATGAAATACCCATTCCCGCAGGTTTTTGGTTCGGAGTAAAAATAAATTCCTGACCTAAAATTATAAGTATAATCAAGGGATCTGTACTGACCAATTAATCCTTAGAAATCCAACACACAACACAACATCCTTGAGATACTCATACATAAATATAATATGTATATATACATACAAACATCTTGCATGTACTGTGTATTAAATGGAGATGGTTGTGACATGACCATTTAAATAACAGTGACAAATATTTCTGACTAGATATTAAATAATTATGGTGAAGAATCTAATTTTCATGTGCTTAAGCATAGCTATATATTGACAGATTTGTTTTTAGATTTTCTTCTTTTCCGTCCTTATTTTAGGTATAATTGCATTCGCCATAGCTGCTTCACTAAGAGAAAGACATTTATCTGTGGAACTGCATCTGAGAAGTTTAATGTATAAAAGCTTCTGCCTATTTGGCAAGAGAATTAGCAAAGTGATGTGAATATTTTTATAGCCACCAATTACACATTAATGTGTATTGATTGGGAAGAAAGCAGCGCGTACACGAATTTCTCAGCACAAAAAAAGATCTCTGATGCCCTCGGCCTATAAGACATTTTTGCTGTATGAATTTCCTTGTTTTTAGTAAGTTCAGTGTAACAGACAGGTACTTTCAGTTAATTAAAATTACACATCTTTATCCAGGAACACATCAATAGATAGGCGTATAAACGGTATAGATTTTATCTCACTCAAAGAGAACATGGGTTTGGTTGAATCTTACTCTTTGAATTTGTGTTTGTGGCTTATTACCATTGTAATCAACCAAATATAAATCTTGTACTAAGCGTTCCCTTGAACTGGATAGTTCTGAGGGGCTTTTTTAGCAGCAAAAACCCTCCATGTGAGTCCCCGGAGAGCTCGGACGCTCTTTTATTCTCGTGTTGGAGCCATGAGCCCTTGTGGACGCAGCATGAGGGTGAGTCAGTCATCAGTCTGTCCATGGGGGCTGGCACCCGGCACCCGGGTTGTGTTGGCAGAATGGGCGCACGTGCCTCTGCAGGGCCCGGAGCCTGCCGCCGGGCGGAGACACGGCTCCTGCCAAAATATGCCAGGAATTAGAAACGAAGAGTCTGCTAACCCCATACAACACGCGTGTTTTAAAGAATGCCTAGATCTCTCATCAAAGTAAAGCGTAATTAGGGATATTATTGCATGCCTGCTTAATTGGAACCGCTTGTGACAGGGTATTTGGGAGGAGTTCAACCCGACAACAAAGTGCAGGCGGCGCGTGTGCTCCCCTCACGTGGGAACGTGGTCCTGCGAGTGCACGTGGGGCATCTCAGCAGCACGATTCACTGGGACTGCTCAGGTGAAAAGGGACTCGCAAGAAAGCTGAGGTCAGAGCTTAGACCGTTCACAGACAACCATTGCGAAGTTAGAAGTCTTCTGGAATGCTAAGCCCGCTGTGGGACTAGTGAAAATGTTAGCGAGTCCTGTGGTGTTTTAAGTGAAATCGTTTCTCCAGATGTAGACAACAGGGATCAAAATTTTACTCTGTCCTACAGTTATTGTCCCAGACTGGAAGTCAGCGATGTCAACGAAAGCACCGGTGACTCTTGAATACTTCATTCCTGTGACAGCCAGCCAGGAAAGTAAGACACTAGCAAGTGCATGGGAGGAATTTACTATAGATATAGCAGCCAAGCGCAGTAACATAGACCGGATTCAAGGATATTTAGGGATGGATATTTCAAGGATATTTAGGGAAAAGGAAAGCTGAAAGACAACTTAAATAAAATAATTCAGAAATTGAGCTGCTTTGTTAATTCCAAAAATGTTTAGAATAAAAGAGATTTTTAATACACTATTTGTTATACTAGATCTAAAACACACGTGTAAAAGATGCCTTCACCCTTCTCATGCTATGGCTCTGCGCTGCTGTAGCCAGAGTTGTAATATCCTGGGGACTATTCACCCAGATAGTCTGGCTACACTGTTCATGCAGAACAGTGAATGTAGAAACAAGGTCGTTATATTTTATTTCTACTGCTACTAATTTTCATGTATAATAATTATTAAAATATTCTCTCTCTCCTTTTTTTCCCTCCCTCAAATACATCCCATAACTGGAAAGATTTGTTTTAACACAGTGCATTGAGAAAACACTTTTTTCTGACGTTCAGTAGTTAAGTTATGAAGAATTGGACACTTGAGTAAAAAAAAAAAAACTTCTTGCTTTGATCTTGCAGTTAAAAAATGATTAAAGTATAGAATTGCATGTGCCGACATTAGACCTCCACCCACAGAGAGATTTAAACTGTCAGGGGGAAAAGGAAAGCTGAAAGAAAGCTTAAATAAAATAATTCAGAAATTGAGCTGCTTTGTTAATTCCAAAAATGTTTAGAATAAAAGAGATTTTTAATACACTATTTGTTATACTAGATCTAAAAGCTGTGTCCCAAGATACTTCCTCTTGCATACAGGCAGAAAGCAGAAAATGGCAAAAAAGAACCAGCACATCTGAGTGCTGCATTTTCTTATTTTCTGTTGAACTGAATTCAAGGAATTTACACCCTAGAGAAGGATTCCCCCTTCCCTTTCTTGCACCTCCACGCTGCTGCAGGCGACCCTTGCCCTCCCTTCTGCTGTGTGCTGCAAATAGAATGGACTGGGCTGTTCAGTCATGTAATACAGTATGCAGGGATGAAAAGCTTTCTTCTTTTAATCATACGCATATTGTCATCTCCCAAGCACATGAAATTACCTTGTGGAATTGCAATTATGAACTTATTGCTGGTTTATCTAATTGTTAAAGAATACACAGACGTGTTGAGTTGGGTTTCTGGCCCCGTCGAGTACACTGCTCCGGTGAAGGCACACCCTTACGCCCACATACGATCTTGATTTAAATCAGTAGGAAGCCTCTGTTTTTGAATAGCATTTCTGTAGCCAGTATAAAAGACATAAGAAAATGTTTTAACGGATCCTTGCAGTATTGCAGTTGCCCAAGCAGGTTTCTTAACTCTTTTGTAGTGACAGCTTTTCTAGAGCAAGGTCAGTTTTTGATCTTGTGCTGTCCTTGATTATATTAAATAATTTTGCATCTTTGTCCAATTACAGATCTTTAGCCTTTGTCCCAGATTCTTCAAGGAAAGTAAAGACTTTTGGATTAAAATAATTCAGTAGTGTTCATTAGAATTAACCTTGGAGATCATATAAAACATTAAAGATCAAGGGTTTCAGTAGAGGTCATTATTATAGATGTGATGATCCTGATTAGCAGTAGCAGTTTGCCTGCTATAACTGTTACCATTCTCTGAGAAGAAAACCTCAAAAAAACACATGAGGTTATCCCTGAGACATGAGATGTACGATAACGAGATGACTTTAAGACTCATATATCTGGGGTCAGCTTTTACTTACACATAAATCAACATTTTTACATTTGAATTGACTCCCATTTTGGCAGTGCCTTGCTGTTCTTCCTGTTTCCATTGCTGGATGTTCAATATGAAAGCACAAATTTAAAAAACCACATAGGATTTTTGTAACTGACTCTGGCCGCTGGGAGCAACAAGAAGCTCCTTTGGTCCAGCCAGCAGGGACCTGTTTTCCATTTGAAGAAGTCCCAAAGCTGAGGGCCTAACCCAGACCTGAGGGACTTCTCCATTGAGAACTGGACGTTTTAAGGGGGAGCTGTAAAACAGAGGTGCCCAGTCAGGTTCACCGAGAATGAAGCATCAGATGCGTTTGGGTTTCTTTGAAAGTGGATGATCTAATCTTAGGTATTCTTGCTCATTTCTGAGTGTCAAAATGTCACTTCTTGTCTATCACAGTGTAAGGAATATACATATGTTTTTAAATGGCCAAATCCTCTATGCCAAATGCAAATAAATGACACTTTAAAGTTAAAATAGCAAAGAACATTTTGGAACTTACATGTAAAGAAATAAGCCCTGTAGCTAATAGTAAATGACTATTTATAATTGCCTGCTGGGATGCCTGACATCAGATGGCTAAACTAGTAATTTGAGAAGAATATCTGACAGTTTGGGAAAAACATATGGCAGGGGATGGAAAAAATGATTTGTAAGCAAAATTTGGAAGAGGAGAAGGGAAAGGATGGCTAAGAATGTGCTTCAACTTTTAAGAAAATGACATTCCTACTTCCAAAACAAAAACCTGAGAAAGAAATCGCATTCCAAAATGATATCATCACATTCCTTCTGTATGGACAAACAAGCTTTACTGTAACTGCTGTTTCCTGCATTTGTGATTTTCTTTGCAGGGTGTTTCAGCAGGAGATGTTTTCAGATAGGAAGAGAAATTCAGTTTCAATGTCCTTAGGAGCCTCTTGGCAAAGTCAGACCTCCTCTCTAAGACTAAGTTAAATGAAGTCTGGGTTAGATATTGCCTTGACTTGTAACTTTTTGTCTTAAGTATAAAGCAACATTTTCTATCTTCAGTGGCAGTTTATAGAGAACCTACCTATATTCTGAGCACCTGCTCTGATTTCTATTGGTTGCTTTTGGCTGAGCAATAAGAGCCAACATGAGAATTTTATTTCTTTTGTGGAAATACAGTCTGCAATACCCTTTGTTTTCCAGGTTTTTAGGTGGCTGGGTAGCCTCTGAGGCTCAGCAGCGTTTATGCTAAGGTGACTCACTGAGTCCAGCAAACCGCTGGATTCCCTGACCAGAGCTGTGATGATTTGCCATCACCTGGAGTTTTGAGCAAGCCCTAGTTTCTGACCTGCCGTCTACCACAAATTGAGACCACAGAATTGTGCAGGAAATGCTGTGTGCAGCTCGCTGAGTTGCTTTCACCAGAGGTCACACTATGGGATCACAAGGCCATGACAGCCTCTCCGGTCGTAATTAAACCTGTAGGATTAGCAACCTGTGAATCGCAGTCATTATCCACATTTACTCTTCTACTGCAAGAGAAGGCATTCCGGCTTCAGGAGCTGTGGATACCCGTGTTGCCAGAGCACAGATTGGTGAGCTCTGAGCCAGAGCTTTGCCTAGTCGGTACCATTTAGGCTACAGAGAAAAGGAAGAGGAGACGATTCAGGTTCATGTGGGAGTATTGTATAGGATAGCGAAACTATTTTTTAACAGCAACCCTTGGTAGTTTGCCTTTTTTCTGCTCTCTGCTGAATTCCTTTCTATTATAACTTCATGGATTTCAACAGCCAACCCTGCTGTGACTGGAGGTAGAAAAAAATTGTATTGAATGAGTTCGGAGTGAAAAAGCCTGAGAGTTTTATCATCAGCTAACAGATAGATCTGAAATATTTCCTTAATTATATCCCCGTATTTTACTTTTGCTCATTAGCACCTTATATTCAGCATTTAGACACTGAGAGAAACAGTAGGTCCCATATTCATAGGAATTCTGGATGCTGCTTTCTCTCATGGGTCTACACTAACCTCCTGGGTGATTTCTGACAGCTACTTCTTTCCTTTCTGTTTCTGTAATCCTGTCACACCACATCTCTCTCGCCAATTTCAAATGCGAGTCTGGAGGAGCAGGGCCTGCCTCTGTGAGTATGAACCATGTCTAGTACAAAGAGGTCTTGTTCTCAGTCATGTTTGCAGTGCAAACAATAATCAGAGGCAATATCTACTGAAAAAGGGAGAGACAGTTACTCAATCCTTGACTCAATCTGATGACTCAATCTTCATACCAAAGAGGTCCATTTTGCACAGACAGTGCCCAGTTATAGAGTTAAAACTCACACCAGGATCTTTTGTAAATTCTTCTTTGATTTAGGAGGGGTTTTTTTTGGATGAAGAACCAACTACCCTGCAGCAACCCAGCAGCCCAGCAGAAAGGATTGCCATTACAAAATTGTATACCAAGGGGAAAGTCCTTACACCCCTTTCTGAATCATTTCCCAACTGATTGCTCTTTAGCTCCAAATCCTGTTCTGCTTTTATATGGTGTGTGATCCTCCCCCATCCTGCTGCCCCCAGACTGACAGCTGTTCCCGCTGTCCTTGGAACACCAAGGGAAACATATGACTGCCTTGTAACCCTTCCTCTTCTCAAAGCAGATGACAAGGTTACATGGCAGTTGTATGCTTCCTTTATTATCTTTTTGTTTGAAGAAATAGGAGTTGCACCTGACTGAGGCAGCAGCGGCATTCAATTAAACAAAGACATTTTATTTTAGCAACTGTTTAATGAAGAGGAAACCAATAGACAATCTTCTCTTCCTCTCGGTGAGGAGAGCACTGACAAATGCTATATTTAGCCGTGAACTGTGCAACCTGCAAAAGATTTTCATCTAACTGATCAGGAAATGAATCCCTCTTCGATTCTAATAACACAAGCTGCAGGGAATGTGAGCAGCTCACACAGCCCTGGAAACTTGTCTTCCTCAATGCATTTGTGTTAAAAAAAAAAGTAACTGGTTAAAAAAGGCACATTTAGTCAGTCTTCTACCTCTGTCACAATTTGGGGTATATTTGCTGATGTTAAATGACTGGGCATCTTACTGCTCTTGTTCTCCTCAGTGCTGCAATATCCTATGGACAGTGGTGGTGAACTGGGCTGGATGTAGCATTGCTTATGAGTAATGGCATGTTCACAAGAGCTTCATTTCCAAAACAAGATAGTGGCCTCGATTATGCCAGAGACACCTCACCTGAGCTGCAGGACCCTTGTGTATTTGTTATTGCTGCTGGTTCATACAGCACCTGAGAAGTCAACTGGATTCTCATATCCCAAAACAAGTTTCCAAAGCTGCGCATCATAGATGTGATTGAGCAAATTAAAGGTAATTTTTTGTATGCTACAGGAAAAAGCTGATAACGAACCTTAATGGATAGAGATGGGAGAATTTCCATGAGCTATATGCTTTGCTGTCAAGCATGGCAGCAATGGAGAAGGATGGAGTAATTTCTAATATAGCCTTCTATTAATGTTTTATGATTTTAAATTTAGCAAACTAGTTCACATTTCTGTGATATTCTCAGGACTCTGTTTCCTTTTTGTGGACTACTAAAAGGAATTTGAAGAAAAAAAATATATATTTGCATATACTTTTTTATATAATACATATACATATTGGAAGCCTCTCCTGTTGGAAAGAACTGGAGAGTTCTAGTGCAAATTCCATCTCAGTTGCCCTCTCCCCCTGATAAAGCTGAACATCCCGATCCCATCAAAAGTTTCAAAACTTCCTCTGAGACCTGTGGCTCAGATTCAGGTCAGACTTGATCTGGCCTTTCAGGTGCACACTTGTAAAAGAGAGAATACGAATAGTTCTTAAGTCTAAAAGAAAAGTCTTGCCCTAACACCAGCCACCTGCGGACTGAGCAGGTAGGCTCTTCTGCATGTGCCTGGCAGAGAAGGGGGTGAGAGCCACGATGCAAGACCTTTCCTCCCCTGAGATACAGGCTGCAAGAATTACTGCACATGGGCAGTGCTGTCACAGCAGGCCATCAAGGCATATTGGTGGCATGCTGGGGTATTTCTTTAGAGAAATGAAAATACATTTGCCCTATAGGCGCTCAAGACCATCTGAAAGATGGATGGGTGTTCAATCAACCCAAAAAAGGTATCCAAAGTGCACAGGATGGATTGCCTTCCATGTGTGCCCATGTCTTTTCACTGACTGCAATCTAAAGTACACAACTTGGGTAGCTGGCTTGGACTGGACAACCTGAGATTTACTCCAGCTACCAAAATGGAAATAATCGATTCCTCTCACAGCACATTTTATCCCATTTCTGATGCAGTGCCAGTCTCTCAGGCCTACTTTCTGAAACCATCCCCAGAGCTTTCGTACCGCTAACCCTCGTACAGGTTCAGGAGGCCATTGGGGAAGAGCTCACACAAGGACGCACTTACACGTGAATTGGGTTCTGAGTTATACTGACATGAATAGAGAGTAATGCTTCCAAAGCCAACAACAGTTGCTCTCTTTTTATACTGCTGACACTCAGAAACCAAAGAATGAAGCACTGTGAGTCTAGGAGCTTCAATTAACACTTCCTAAAATGGTGAAATCCTATGAGGTAGTGTGTCAGCTGAATGCAAACAGAAGGAAAACCAAACTATAAGTATGATTCTGTAACAAATCAATAAGAAAAACAGACTGTGAAGGGAATTTTGCCCAGCAGGGTCTCCCTGACAGGAAAGGATTCTTTATTTGGAGAAACATGACTTCATTGTGCCGATTGTAACACTTTTTCTTATCTTCTGCTGCTGCACAAAAAAAGAAAAGAGGCCTCTGCAAGAAGGCCTAATACACTGGTGCTAATTTAGGTGTGACTGGATGTAAGAACACAATCACGCTAACGTTGGGGTAAAGTCCTGCTGGCCGTTTAGAGCTGCATATCTCAGGGTTTCAGTCTGCTTGGACCGGCTTCCTGTCCCTCTCCGCCATTATGTATCAGCAGGAAATTACGCTTTTATGAGTGATTTACCTTTAAACAAACACTACTACACAAACAATATGGTATTGAATTTGGTGGTTTGCCTTTTAAGTATTACAGTGAAAGATTGTAACAGCTGTCTAAGCTGATAACTACTACCTAGGATAAGAATATTGTTGACTGAGTTATTAGGCAATTGTTCAACTAAATCTAGCTGCATCTCTGTCTTTTAACTGTGTGGCATTTACAGTTTCTTTAAACAATATAGTTCCTTGAAACAGGCATATAACTGGCTCCTTGGGTGGGAGCTTTAGGGGTAAAGAATTGTTTCAGAAATCAGATCATGCTTTTTATTTAAATTTTTGTATTTTTTTTTTCCTGTAGCTCATTCCTGGTGGGAATAGTCTCCTAGAAGTGAATTTCTATGTGGCTTTCTAAGTTCAGTTGATTACCCACAACGCACAACCTGTGGCTGAAGATGACTAAACTGCACAGCTGGATGAATATCGGTAGAGAGCGAGTGAGGCGCTGAAGGGACTCCACTTCATACCTACTGCTGTGACTTTCATAAGAAGGTTTTATCCTAAGATAGGACCTTTTTTTTTCAAGATGTTGGATGCCTGCAGCCTCCGCGCACTGCAAAATCAGATGCAGCATGTGTGATGGAGGTTGACCTTGCAAAATTCTTATTCTGTTTTTGAACAATCAAGGCTTACTGCAACCATAGCTGAGACTGCCAGACTTGTAGGCTCCAGAGCTGGATTGAATCCAAAGCCCAGTGAAGTCACCTGGAGTTTTTCCGTTGGCTTCAGTAAACTTTGGGCCAGGCAGCTTGAAAGGCTATTCCACAGAACTCAAATGTCAAATGCCAAGCGTGGCTTTACACAATTGAAAAATCACCTATTTTGTAAGTTTTCAAAGGCAGGTCTGCCACTCAGCAGTAACAATATAGAATTGGTTTGAAAGGGTGAAAATAGATGTGGATGTAGAGTGATTCTTCAAAAAGCCTTTGGCAATGCTCCAACACTACGGCACTGAAAACAAGAACTTTTAATGCAAACATTTTTAGTATAATTATTGAAATAAATTTTAAGGAAAAAAATTCTTGTCAATATCACAGAATTACATCTCTTCTCATGTGTTATATATTCAATACTGCCTACAGAATTTATTTGAAGACAAAGTTCTTAAGGATTTGAGCCTTTAATTTTGTTGAATCTACTTCCATTTTAAAGCAGGCCTCTTAATATCAGCTTTGATGATACTCTAGGGCTGATCCATATGAACAAATCATTTTCACCAAATCACTTCTGGAGGGGTTTGTCTGTTGCATCAAGGTCTGTACATCAGAGAGAAACCCTTCACTGGGGCTTTGCTTGTGGCAGTGGTCTAGTTCCCAAGAGTCAAGCTTATCTCTGAATTTAGGTACAGCCTTTATATAAAGAGAAGAGAAGATCATCCTTTTTTGTCCCACCATTAGCGTTTTGAAAGCACAGTTCCTCTTCACCTACGACAGTAGCTCTTTGTAGCAGAAACCATGACTTTCTTGAAGTGTTTTTATTAGGTCAAGCTAACATTGCTCTCTTTATCTTTGTTCTTTTAAACACAATCAGTTTTGAAATTGCCTTAACATTTCTGCATAGAGATATGTGTCTTGATGTGATTGCCCGAAACCTTAGAGCTGTGGGCCCTTCTTCTTCATTTTATGTGGATGAAAAGGAAGAAAAGAAATCTTACAGGGGCCTTATATAGCCTCATAAGCCTCACGATCTACTTCTATTGCTTATTTTCCACCCATGTCTAAGTTTTCAAAGACTTCTTTCTTCATTAGAGGGCTAATTATTTTGGCTAGTAGGCCAAGCCATAGATGCATATTGGATTAACAATGCACGTGAACTGTCCTTCAGCAGGTGGAAAATTTGATTCGAATTTTTTTTAAGCTGGTATAAATGAAGAGTAACATCCTGGGACCACATGAAGAGCTCCACATGAAGGGAGGACGAGATCAGAAGCAAACTCCAATACTACCGCTGGAAGCTCCCTGCTGATGCAGCCACCCTTGAAAGAATCATAAGGACTTATATTGGACTGCTTTTCAGCTCCTTAAGTATTTTTGCACTCAGAGGTTATTAGTCACAGAGGAAATAAATGCTTGATTTTCAATCTGACTTCCTTTCTTTTCTTTTTTGAGGCACTACTGAGGTAGGGAGAGCTGCAGGTAACAGTGAGTTTGAGGTTCTTTAATGCACTAAATTGACAAAACAGTCCAGTGTACAAATAAAACAGGCCATTTTTTCTGTAAAACAAGTTGTCAAAACACAGTTGCCTCTTAATGCAGAACAATAAAATAATCTTTGCAAACTGTTTAATGGCCAGGATGAATGAATCTGTGTGTGCTTTACAAATGGCCTGATTACTGCCAGCTCACATGCTTGCTCTGCAGTTGTAGTACATTAGAATTTGAAGTAGGATGTTGTTAGCAACTCTTTGCGTGGGGTGGAATTTGAATCAAAAGCTATAAATGAACTGTGACAGCAAAAAATGAAAGTGCAATTGCTTTCTCACATGACCTGTTTCTTTTAGTGTCATTAAACTTAATCAATGATTAACCTTTGGTTTAACAGTGCCTGTCATTTCACAGCAAATCAAGTAGAAAAAATGTTGTCTACCTGAATAATTCCCTAGAAAATGTCTGAGAGGTGCATTAATAGTTTGAGAGGTGAGAGGCTGGCCTAAATTTGTATAAGCAAAAAGCACTTGAAGTGTAAAATCACTAAGTGCAAATAAGGCAAAAAGAAATGCCTGAGTGACTTGTATGAATCCTGTTTGCAAAGCCAGTTTTTGGGAAAATCTGGTATCTGCTTGTGTGAGCAGGACAGTGGTGAGCTCCCTAATAACACACATGAGAAATTAATAAATGATTTCAGAGAGTCTTCATCTCACTTAGCTCGTTTTTGCATAACAACTTTATGTAGTAAATAAATACAAACAATGCATCCTAATCCAAGATTGTCTGGATATGGTTGTCTTTTTTGATCTTCATTGAGATCAAATGTGTTACATTATTCTACACTAAATTAAGTTCTAGCTGGAATGAATTTCCTTTTGGCAACCAATTAGGATGTTTAAGGAATTTACTTGCATTTCTTGATCTTGGAAGTATTTGTGGAGAGTTCACATGGCCTATGTATTACTGTGCCTAACTGTTATCAGCCTGCATAATTGTCTAATTTGCATATGCAAACAAGGTACTTTATAGGCAGAGTGTTTTCACATGCCTTTTATCCAATTAGCTCATTGTACCCACCAGTCTTGTGTTCTCCCCCTCTGTCATCAAATTAAGAGGAGTTGTGAATTAAAAATCGTTTTCATTCACATGGTATGTCTGCATGACTTAATTTAGAAGAAAGGTGGCTTCTGCCGTTCACAACAATCTTTATTTATTCATTATACCCTCAAAGAAGATCTATAGAATTCCCAGATGACCTGGGGAGCTTGATATGGTAGATGCTGACTGGATTTACAATTTCACAGAAATTCACATGCTAAAAATCAAACTCCCATACTGACTTCTTGTCTTCACCAACCGCCCTTCATCTGAGAGCGCATGGAATGATTAACCTTTGCTTGCTCCCATTCAGTTTGTTTTCACAAAGAAAAAAATGCATGCAGTAAGGTTCGCTTTGCTCTTTTTTCTATATCTAACTGCTCCAAGGATCTTTGTTTTATATTATCAGTTCAGTTACACTGATCTGGAGTCACTGAGGTGATACAATGAGCAATACATTTATGTACGTTGGTTCATGAAATCAAATCCATGCTGCATTTATTGTAAAAGAGAATTTGCATACAGACTTGGACCAGAAGGATAAAAATTCTAAGAAGTTTGATTTGTTCCTAAAATGATTAGTACCAGATATCTGTGACCTTGCACAACAGTTGTATTGATATGATTTCCTCCCCTGTATTATTGTGTCTTGATGACCATCATCTTTTCAGAGGCCAACATGCCTCAGAGCTTGCATACTCGCACTTTTCAAGTGTTCAAGCTGCAGGCTGACAGGATTTTATGTCAGACTTCTCAGTTTCCATTTCAGCTCCTGTTGGCCAGCCTCAACCAGGAGTGTATTTACGGTCAATGGAGTCAGAGTAACATAGTGAAAGGGTAAGGAAGAACAAGGTCAGGCTTATTACCTCTGGTGTTCTTTTGTATCCTATCCTTTTTTAAATCTGAATATTCCCAGGAAAAACAGCAGTGTTAATTCTCCTTCTTTGTGAATAAAGGGCAAATTACACTGAAGGGATCTCAGAATTGCTGGTTCTTGTCAGTGTATTCAAATTATCCAAACAATCAAGTAGGGAACATTTTGAATAAAAGTCATATATCTTGAACGACAAGTATGGAAACAATTTAGGAAAACGTTATATTTTATTTTCATGTCATAAGAACTCACTAACCTTATTAACTCAATGCTAGCCTAATTAGTCCATAGAAAAATGGAAAGCAGAGAAAAATTAGGGCAACAGCAAGACAAAAGCATGTACGCAAGAGAGAGATGAGTTAGAAGAAGTATGGGGAACATATTTTTCAGTTCCTCTGTTTTCTCTTTTTCTTTTCTTTCTCTCTCTTCATTGTCAGTCTAAGCAAAGCAGCTGGCATCTCTAGTCTGTTTGCAGATGGGTTGAGAGGAGCACATATTCCGTGTCTGACATGATGCAAAAGTCGCTGGTGGCTTGTGGATTTGCTAGCAGCTAGCGATTAAGGAGACTGACTAATAGCCATGTATATCTGAAAACATGCAGTGGTCAAAGAAATAGGGCATGCAAGGGAATATCCCACTAATATTTCTCAACGCTGACCACCTATCCTGCCACTTTGTCAATATAGCCTGCAGGAGAAGGTCTCTTTTTGGAACTTGTTAGTATTATAGGAGACTTAAATTCTGATTTTGACTGGAGGTTAGCCATAACCACTGTGTTTACACTTTATAAGAGACAACTTGCTGTTTAAATAGGTAAATAGCAAAGGATAGAAGAAGACAGGTGCAATTCTGTTTTCAATGGAGAAAGAGCTGAAGCACAGAGAAATAAAGTTGTTTTGCCAGTGACACAGGAGACTTGCAACTCCTCTGGCGAGAACTAAATCCTTTCTTTCAAGTCTTCAAAGTATTGAGAGCCTTAGATACAAAATCATCTACCTCTGACTTGAAGTTACTTTGCTCTTTCCTCCTATAGAGCACCACTAGTCTTGGACATAGCAAGTCTCACAATGACTTCGGGTCTCTCCCCACAGCTTCCACTATCGTGTTTCCATTATCTTCACTCTTTCTAACACAGCTGGGACATAAACAGGCAGGGATGCCAGCAGTCATGTATCCATTTCACTGTCCTACACTGCCTGATGTGGGGCCCGCAGTGACCGTGAGGTGTGGACGAGAGACAACACCAAGAGGATCCTCAGGGGGCTGGAAGGGAATTCCTGCACATCCTGCTGGCAGGCAGCTTTGCCATTTCCCTTGCAACACAGGTGGGGAGCACGGTGTGACTCAGGGGCTCTTCGGGAGCCACTTACAGATTTCACTGGAATTGTACCAGAAAAAAAAAAAATGTAGTAACACGCTGGTGATTCAGCCCCAGTGTGAAAGACGGGACTGGACTAGCAACTTTGCTGCATGCCAAGAGGGCTTCTGCCAAGAAATTCACTGCTAGCAGCACACTTGCACCACATTCAGCTTTACGGACACCATTCCAAAACAAATATATCCATTTAGAATGAAATTCAGCTCTGTGCAAAGCCATGTCAGGCTCCACTTTCAGAAGGTGTTTATTCAAAGAAATGAGGAACTGCTGTTGTTGAGCTCTCCAGTATTAAATTAAATTAAATCTCTGCACTTTTCATCACAAAATTAAAAGCCTTCTTGGGCTTGGATAAAGGAGTTAAATTGGCGGTGATCCTCATGAGAGGCTAAGGCAGAACATCTTCCATCATTTCAGCCAGTTTGGAGTGATATTTATTGTTATATGACTTAGTCTGATTGCACCTCCACCCACCTCTTGTGGCCCTGGTGAGTTTATCTGGCGCTAACCACTAAAACCGCCTCTTGCCTCAGTTTCCCACTAGACAACCCCAGTGGAGTTTTGCCAACCATTAGGCTGTGAGATGAGCCCTGAAGAGTGCAACAGAACCTCGGCCAGCATCGATTTACTGGAACCACTGCATTTTCTAGTGACCCACCCTCACACTCCTTCTATATTGATACTGCTCCAAGATGACCTAGGAATTAAAGGAAGGTTTTGAGCATCAATTCTGCCATTTCGTACACTAATATGCAAACTTCCTGTCTGGTGCCACAGGGAGCAACAGAGATAGGCCTGAATACTTAACAATTTTGTCGGTTGTGAATGGCTACAAGCAGCTTTAGTCCTAAACTGGAAGCCCAGGAAAACGAGTAGCTTCACCAGGTGCACTCGGAGGGCAAAGCTTCCTGCTGATTAAGCTTGAGTGAGATTATGAGGAAAAGAAATGAAAAATTGGCATAGCCTCGATTTGGAAAAACTGATACTCAGACAGTGGCCCTCAGGGAACACGTCCTAAGTCAAGGGGCCATTCCAGGGCTCAGGTCTGAGAACACGGTTAGGACCGCGCTGAGACCAGCGCAGGCAGTGGGGAGCAGCGGCCAAGCAGACTCGAGGGCTCTGCGCTCCAGCCCTGCCCAGCCTGGAGACATCGGAAACGGCCTCCTTGTCTTGGGAGCCGAAACAGCCTGTCTGGGGGAGTCAGGCAGTAACAGCGAAGGAAGCTGCGCAAGGGATTTGCTTCAGACTTGCTTTCTCTCCCTCTCCCTTCCCGAAGTAAACTATTCAACCCTATGCATTCCAGCCCCCGCGGGGGACGTGCCACCCAGTTTGAGAATAAGCGCATTAATAAACCAACAATATCTATGTCTGCATCTAGATCTAATCTACAACTACTAAGTGAGATTCACTGTTTCCCACTCCCAGCAGCATCTTTGGCAGTAGTTTCTGAGCTCAGTTCTCCACCTGTAGCTTGAACATCTTGTGTTATGGTGTTTGTTCAGTGCCTGTTTCTCCTTCTTCATTTCCGTTTGTTGCCGGGGATTTGAGAAGTTCAGGTGATCTTTGGCCCTTCAGGGAAGTGATGCTTCTCCTGCGTTCAAAGCTGCACTGATTAATTCAGCCAAGGTGATTCTGTTTTGCTGGTACACAAGCCCTCACCAGGTTCTCTCCATTAAGCCTCACTGCCTAGCTGCTTCAGTAAAAGCTCTTCACTGGCCATTAAGCTGACACCAGTGTTTCCTCATGAGGCTGATGTTAGGTTCATCATGATTTTGCAGTCTGATCTAGCTTTACAGAGAGGCCTGACAGCACACAGGGCTAAACAGAGTCCCTACTTCCCCAAAATGCCTTCCTGTCATCTCTCTTTCTCTGTTTGGTCTGAGCTCCAGCTTCACATCCTAGTGTTTAGTACCTTCGGATTCATTATTTAGCTATGCTTTGGCCAAAACACTCTAAATATTAATGCAAACATGGCCTGTCTCTTTTAACTGTTTCTCTTTGCTTACTGATAGAAACAAGAGGAGAGCTCTTCCCTGGGGACATTCTGCCCATCTGGAGTATCCAGGCTTTGAGGGGCTGCATTTCATCCTCTTCCTTGGCACGAGTTTCCCACAGGGCTGGGCTTCATGTTCACAGGTATATGACATTACTGATAATACTGCAACAAGCTGGCATTCATCAGGCAGTTTGGATGAAGGCTGTCTTTAGAAAGGCAGGTAGGGGCCTATGGCATGGAAAAAAAAGGACCAAGCTTTAAAATGATTCATATGGAGTTATCTGGACACATGGCTACCTTTCATCACTTACACTGACGCCAAAAAAGAATGGATTATAAAGCCAACATGCCTGTTGAAATGTCTGTGTGTATTAAGCTGTCATGCACTTGTTTTGGGTCAAAATAACACGTGTACTCCATTTCTCCACTTCTTTGTTTTATATTTTCCTTCTTCTTTTTTTACTGTCCTGATTTTCATTAGAGAAATAAAGAAAGAAGTGCAGTAAATATAACTAATATTGCTATGAACCAACAGTGTTTCTTGAAAGCTATGCATAAATCAAAACATACAGCAACGATAAAAATAAATAAAAAATTCTAGATTTTTTTCTCATAAGAAGTAAACACCATCAGAAATACAAACATAGCGGCAGCGTCCTTAGCACCATTATCTCGTCCACCAGCACAAAAGTGCTAGTCAGATTAAGATCCATCTAGGCCAGTGTCCAGGTTGGGGCTGGAGTTCTAAGGTGTCCTGGGAAGNATCAGAAATGCAAACAGCGTCCTTAGCACATTATCTCATTCACCAGCACAAAAGTGCTAGAGAGGCCATACCTGGTCAGATTAAGATCCATCTAGGCCAGTGTCCAGGTTGGGGCTGGAGTTCTAAGGTGTCCTGGGAAGAGTAAGACATGGGTAAACATACATGATAGTTTTCCATGATACTCTCAGCATCCAATGCTCTTCAGGGACTCCCTGAGCAAGGTGTGGTTTTTATATATATTGTAACCTCAGTGCATTTCTCTGCTGTGAACTTGTCCAGTCTCTACCTGAACCCATGTAAACTTTTATCATCCACAACATCCTTTGGCAAGCAACTCCATAGATATACTATCTATTGCATGCATAACTACCACCTTGTGTTTGTTTTCAACTGTGTTCATGTCTAGCAAAAATAATAGGCAATCCATCTCAATCCATCTTTCTACCTGCTTATATTAAGTGGTCATGCAAATCAATACCAATGGCATTATTAGAGATTTGGGTTTACATTGTTCATGGAGCTATGCTGATGTATGCCAGGCTAGCAAACCATTATCTTTCACAGAATTTGTAAAAAAACAAGTGCAAAACCTTAATAACTAATAAAAGAACACATTCAAAGAGATTTTTGACTTACACAAATCTCTGTGACCAAATAGGTCAAGATGTAGGGCACAGTTTTCCTGTGCATTGCACTAGTGGAGTTACTTGCACACGGAGAAAGTGTGTGTTATGCACTGTGGATTGGAAGGGAATTCACTTCAATTAGAATCTTGTATAAAGAGAGAGGCTTGGTGGCAGCAGGGGACAGTGCCATTTTGAAAGGGTGGTTCTGAGAGAGAGAAAAGCGGGAAAACATCCATTAAAAAGAAAAAAAAATAAAAGAAAAAAAAATCAGTGTTCTAGCATTAGTCCTTCCAGGTTTTTTTTTACACTGGAGATTCCCAGTGCCTGAGGTGATCTGCCCCCCCTCAACAGCACCCTCGGTGCACACTCTTGTGTGCTTCTCCCAGCTACTGCCGTTTCTGCCTTTCTGATCCAGACATTTTTAACCAAGTGGGATCAACCTTGGATGCTATTAAACTGGAGCCAAGCAGCCAGGCCCAGCGAGGAGGGAGCCAGCATCTCCTGTGACTCCAAGGAGAAGTTTTCAAAGGAGACGGTGCCAAACCAGCTGGGAGAGTCACTATGGCAAGAGAGGAACAAGAAAGGGAGGAGGAAACAAGAGCGCTTGCCACCTTTCCCTGCAGGACTCATGCAAAGTGCTGATAATGTGTATTTTATTCATTTCTCTCCTTTGTTCTCTAACCATCTCTTGAGAGATATTTCAAAGAAAGGGAGGCGAGGAAGAGACTAAAAGTCTCCTTTTAGATTGAGGAATGCAGGCTCCACCCTTGCTCCCAGCTCCATCCTTTTTGTGCTGCTGCAGCTGGGGAGTCTCCCTTGAGGCTCTAACTTAAACTTGGGGTTGGTCCTAAGCCAAATGGTCCAAGGATCAGGGGAGCCATTTTCTTCCCCTAGTTTGGGTCTTGCCTTGCATTCCCCTGCATGGAGACAGGGGATCAAATATCCCTCCAAGAAAAAGAGGGGTCCATTTCTTACATCAGAGGAGATGATGGTAAGTAAGGGTAATGAGAAATAATCCGAGCAATAGGAGCTCCTAGTGCGATGCCACGGTGCACAACATCTCGAACACGCACAGGAGGAGCAGTGACCTGGTTTTATCTCTGTGAAGAAAGCATGGGGCTACCACAGGAATGCTCTGTCCTATTTTCATGTCCTCACTTCAAAAAAGATGTTGACATCTTGGAAATACTTCAGGGAAAGATACCTGGAAAAAATGAGATCTAGAAAATGCACCTTATGGTAGGAGACGAAAAACTCAGTGGAATTCTTCTGTTTGAAAGAAGGCTATGGGGTGCCTTGATTGTGGTCTACAAGTACGAGCATGGGAAAAATGCAACAGATGTTTCAAGGTGAAAATAAACCCATAATAAAATCCAGTGGTTGGTTGTTGATGTTAGACACATCCAGAGTAGAAATAAAGCAAAAAAAAAAAAAAAAAGAGGGAAAAAAAAGAAGGTAATTAACCAGCACTTACTAGAGTAAAGTTGTATTCACACTTTCTTTTTAAATCAAGAGTAGATGACTTCTCAAAAGCTCATATGCAAGACTTGGCAATGAAGAATTCACGGTAACATTTTATGTCAGGATTATACAGCAGGTCAGATGAACATCATGAAATCTCCTGCAACAAAGTTGAATTTACAGTTGTGCACAAGCCAGGTTGAACTTCCAAAGCCAATCCTCTTTAGTCTGTACTCTGATATTTCTCTTGTAATGTGGAATACACTGAGAAATCTATTCAGTTCATATTTACACACCCAGGAAAAAACAAATGGCCCATTTTTTTCTTTAATTAGGTAACTAGCATTATATCTCAGTGGCATTACAATATTCAACATCAAGGCCTTTGAAACTAAGATAAAGGACAATAATTTTAAAAAGAACTTTTTTTATATAATAGATCTGCTGTCAAAAATAACTGCTCTGCTAACAATGATATATTTATATATTACTATTTTGAGAAAATGGTGTTAGACTGGGTATTCTTTACTATTCTGTCCTACTGGGAGAGAAGAGCATTGAAAACGTGTTTTTTCACTGGAGCCGTGGGGAGAAATACTGTGCTACATGCAGGCTTTGGCATTCTTTGAATCCTCATCTTTGGATCCACATCTCAATGAGTGTGAAATAAAAAAGGAAAGAAAGGAAAGGGCTGTTTCTGTGCTCAAGCTTGCGTGCGTGTTTGTAAGCGGGAGAGAAGCAAGCAGGGCGCTCTGGCTTTAACGCTCTAAATGGTTAACACATCCATTCTGCAGTGACCTCTACTGGTGAGGGCAGGAGTTAAATACTCCTTAAATACCATTACGTTATGGACATCTCTAAGTATGTTTTATTAGCACCTTTATCTGAAGGTATCGTATTACACTTTGTGCCATTAGCACAGGGCAACACAGTTAGGGTTATGGAGCTGTCACAGAAATGCAAAAAAAAAAAATTCCATGAGGCTTAAGAAAGTGATATTTAAACAGATAGTCAAATCTGATTAATAGAAACAATGAAGTAACATCAACATGTGCCAGTCTTGCTGATTAAAAAAGGTTAGCTGGAAATTAGCAACCGTAATGGGTAGCTCAAGGATATTGTTATTTTTTCACCTTTTGAAATATCCTCAGGGGCATATGTCTGCCAGTGAAATCACTGAGCTATTTCTTCAGCGCGTAAGGAATTGCTGTCATGAAGCAACTCATAAAAGATGCCCTTTGCTCTTCTGGAGGGATCTATGCTTTTAATGGCAGAGACTCTCTGTTGCTATAAATCAGATCAGTGCAGTTTACTTCAGCGCTCACTAACCCCAGCAGAGAATCTTGCGCCAAGTCTTTACATTGCAGTTGTCCAAGAGTACCTACTAACACTGGATTAGTTTTTGGCCCTCAGTCAAATCCTCAGTGCTCATTGTTGCAACTTGCTTTCTTAGATCAGATTTTTGTAAAATGTGTGTTTCTTTCTGTGATTGCTCTTTGTTTGCCATTTCAGAAACCTGCTCTGCTTTCAGCCTGACCTGGAATCAATAAAGCCATATTTCCACATAAAATCAATGTTTCTAGGTACTGTCCTTGAGGAGAGCGCAGGTGCAGATGTTAAAGACTCAATTGCCTCGCTGTCCTGAGCTCCTCTTGTTACCATCACTGTCTAAGCACGCATGGCTAGTCCTAACTAGGAATGGGCACTCTAAGCCAGAACGCAAACAGTGCAGAAGTAGTTTACACATTAAAATGCAATGTGTAACCTGAGTTTTGGCCATGTGTTGATGCTCTCTGAGAGCAGCCAGTGACTGTTGTCTGTGCAAAAGGATAATTACAAGGCAGTGGTATTGCTCCAAACTGCTCTCTTAGCCATCAGTAACTAATCTGATTAAATGTGGCAACTGGGAAGGTAAAACAGCAGATTAGACCAGGAGCACCGTGGTTGCCCCATCCCACCCATTGGACCATTCACTGGACATTGCGGTCAGGGCCAAGTCACCATATCCCCGGTACAAGAAACGGGCTCACCGCCTGCTGACCTGTCTTTTTTTTTCCCCTTTCTTAGATGATTCATAGCATATTATCTGTATTGTTGATGTCTCAGTGAAGTAATGTGCCTCTTCGGGGCTCAGGGAAGACTCACAGCTCTTCAGGTCTCTTTCTATGAACTCT
The DNA here is from genome assembly GCA_013389825.1 of Crypturellus undulatus. NCBI lineage: Eukaryota > Metazoa > Chordata > Aves > Tinamiformes > Tinamidae > Crypturellus > Crypturellus undulatus. The sequence continues at coordinate 184,775 of VWPW01007643.1, forward strand.
TGGGACTCGGCGAACTCACCCTGTTTCAGCCAAGGTGCAGGGGAATCCCATAAATCTTCTCCAGCCCCATTGTATGCTATTTAGTGCCTATTATCAGCCTTGACATCTCTAGTTATAGTAATCACTTTTTAAAATGCACTTCTTTAGCTGCAATGTCAGTAATTAATCAAATGCCTTTGTTTCATTAGCCGTAATAATATCTTTGGTTTCATGTTCTTAGGCGTTCCGCTTTATAAATCTTGCACTGAGTTTCTCCTCCTTAGCACTCTGTCACTGCAGATGCGTTAACATTGCTGATAAGGTGTTTAATGGAAAGACTGTGAAGTCATTTTTTTCTTATAGCAGATGAGGATCTAAAGGGGCTGGGATCAGCATCAGCTCTGCTTTGCAGCTGCAAATGTTGGCTGTGCTCTTTGAGCCCTGTAGCTCCGGACTGGCACAGGAGCGCTGCTTGTGCCTGCTCAGGGTCTCTACAACCTGCAGCGCAGAGCTGCTCCTACAGCTCCCGTCCCACTCCTGCCCAGATCCCACAACACGTGCACTTGAGTGATTCACAGCACCTCTCGATGGTTTAGTGGGAATAGGATGAAGCACTAGAGATACGGAAAACTTCTGATAGTCTGTTAGGAAAAGGAATAAAATAAGGAGTTGACAGAGCTCATGGATTTTAGTAGAAACAGGGGAAAAAAAAGGTCCAAAACCAACACTGTATCTGTGTTATTTACAGAGCAGCCATGATGAAGATACATCTGCAGTACATATTATTACACTGAGGCTTCCTTTGTCATGTCAACGTTCACTGAAGCAACATGTGCCAAGCTGACTGGTGAACCCTACATGCTTGGTACCTCCAACTTTGTAATCTGTGCCACTCAAGCTGTTACTGTACAATTCAGAGTCATGCTGTACAATAGGGACTTTCTTTTCTCCTTTTCTTTTCCCCTGGGATAATTCCCCTTTTTATTTATTTTTTAGATCAAGCAAAAGAAATTAATTCTGGCATACTTTTAGGAGTAAAATAATTGTATAAAATCATTGGCAAACAATCTCTGCCCAAACACGTAAGCAGAAAGCAAGTTCTCACAATTATGGTTAATACAAAATGAAGTCAGATTATAGAGGCCTCCAGCATGATTTCTAGCACGATAATGCTGAGAAGGGGAGATTAGGCTTATCACAGACAAGGCTTATAGTGCTGGGATTTTAGTAATTCAAAAACAGCCGCACTGCTACAATGCACTTACACTGCTTATCTGCAGCAAGACATTCACAAACACTGCAGCTTTTCAAAGCAAGGCAAAGGAAAGCTTTTCTGATCGATTTTATGCCTCAATCCAACAAAACACAGAAGCACAGGCATAATTTTCAGCTTCTCCTGTGGGAAGCATGGTGTGCCTAGAGGTGCACAGGTGCTGCTCATTACCTGTGTACGCTGTGGTTTGGTGTTTTGTTTTTGGAATAAGGCCGTATTTGAACCTCCTGAAGCTCCGTGCATCTGCCATGGGAAGGCCAGGAAGTCTGGTAGAAGTCTCTTCCCCTCCTTTGCAGGGCCCTGCGGGCGCCAGGAGGCACCCTGAGATCCTGTTTATTTCAGTAAGGAACTACCCTGCTAAGACTCAAGCATTTACACCCTGGTAGAAATAGAAGATGGCAGAAAGTGGTTAAGCAGCAGACATGGCATGGATCCAAAACCCTTAAACAGCCATATTCCCACCTGGTGGTGGATTGGAGTTGACCTCTCTCAGCAGAAATGAGTTTGAATGCATTCCTACACCCTAGTGAGGTCCTGCCAGAATTATGTGGTAGCTGTGCCGGTCAGTCCAGCCATGGCAGACCCCGGCACTGTTGTTTCTCTTGTCCTTGTCATCACATTTTCTTTGCATTTATATATAAGGACCACCAACTTCATAGGTCTAAGTTCCTCAACTCTGGTCATTATGTCCAAAATGTCATGACTCTTGACTTGGTGATCTCAGCGAGGGCACTGGCAAATGCATCCCTCCCTCTTGAATAACCTGAATAACATGTGACAGAAGGACATAAAGAAATAGAGCCTCCAAGCAGCCATCGTGTGAATTGGCCCAGCTGGAAAACAGCCAGGCTGCAGGAACAGCAGTGCTGAGTCAGACCAAAGGGTCACCTAGACCATATCCTGTCTCTGACCAGCCAGTAGTGGATGCTCAGCAAAAAGTACAAGAGCAGGGTAAGTACAGCGATATTTCCTCCACTTCAGTCTTCCAGTTTCTGTAGTTAGGGACTTCCTGAGCCAGGGCTGTATCTTCATCTTCGCAGTCTAGGAGCCTTTGATGGACTTTTCTTGCAAGAATCTTCTAATTGCTTTTTGAACCCAGTTATACTTTTGGCTTCTACAACATCCTGTGGGAAAGAGTGTCACAATGTGGTTATGTATTGGGTGTGTTCGCTTCAAACCTCACACTTAATCATGTACAGGCTCCCTAGTTCTTGCGCTATGAGAGACACATTTTTATCACCTTCTCCCAGCCATTCCCAGTTTCACATACCTCTCTCATTTGCCCTCCCTGTGCTCTCTTTTCGAGTTGGCCACTTCCAGCCCACATGATATTTCCTTATTTTGAAGGTTTTCTGTAGCTCTGATCATTCCTGTTGTTCATCTCCTCTGAACTTTCTAGTCCTACTCTATTTTCCAGCACTGTAAGCAGCCATGTCTGCAGTGATGAAGGGGGCACACACCAACAATGTATACAACAGCACAGACTTAAGGGAGGTGCCTTTTTTTCTTCCTTTCCTAGCAGTTTCCAGCATTCAATTTATCTTCCTGAATGTTGCTGGACGCCGACTTAAGTACTCACAGCACTATCACTGATTGCAGGATGTCTTTCCAGAGTGGTACTAGCTGAGGTAATGTTCACTGTACGGATATTGCTAGGGCTATTTTTTTCTCTGTAAGCATTATCTTAGCCTACATTTGTTAACATGAAACTCTTTTTTGCTATTTAAACATTACAGTCACAGGTAGCCTGATATTTTCTGCAGCTCTTTACAACCGGCATTATTTTTTTACTAGCATGGGCAAGACTAATTCTTTAAGACACTGAAAGTAGTCCAGGCTTCATGATATGCTATGGGGTACAGTGATGTGCTTGGAACCATGCTGGCTGTAGATTGGTTTCCCAGCTGAAATTAAGTTACTGATTTTTTTCTAGGAAGCTTTAAGTGTCCCATGACATTTACTTTTTAAAGCTAAGCTGCTGCTTCTTGGTCTGCAACACTGGCAAAAAATGGATAGGTCTAACCTTGAATCCCACAGGTGGGATGTGTCCTTTCTTAGGTTGTGATCTTCTTCAGCACATACAGTTTGACTTTATAAATCCTAAGGAATTGGGACTGGCAGCAATCTGCATTGGGAAGATAGCAGCATGATGAAGCTTGGGGTGATTTTTGATGTTTACATTTGATTTGTGGTTGGCTTTTGGAGGGTGGAAGGAAAAAGTCAGCTTTACTTGTGACAGATGCTGGAGAGAGGATAGGTCATTTCCAATGGAAGCTCATGGTATAAAATAAATAAGGAGAAAGTGAGAGTGAAAGACACATTGCATAAGATGTAAACCTGGCTAGAGGCCAGCATAAATATTCATTGAGTATGTTAATTAGCAACTATTGCTGTTACTCATTAACTAATTTATTCAACAAATAGCATTTTGGCCACTCTAGAATGCTGCATACTGTTACTGCTGAAAGGTGTATCACTTTCCCTGGCTGTCACCTGGAGATACTGCTCACTCACCTTTTCAAGTACTTTGATACATGGGCATTAAAAGTCGCAAAGCCTGGGAGCAAAGTTTATTGCTTATAGGGTAAGAGATGTGCAGTCCCAATAACAGGCAGAGGAGATTTAACTCATTAGTTCAGCATCAACGGGAGACAAGACAAGACTTCTCTTTGGAAAACAGCAGCAGTATGTATGTTGCAGTCTGCAAATGAATGGGTGGACTTCTCTGCAAAGAGAGCTCTTTTTAAGAGAGAGGAATCAAAGATAGCCCAAAGGGTCACTGTAAGGGGATTCCCCAAAATCTATTAGGACCTGGACCTCAAAACTCAGACTGACTTCTGAGAGTTGCAGAATAGACTTGCATTGCTGAGCAACTGAATGATAAAGCAGCAAATGGTAGCCAGTACTCGAAAACGCAAAGTAATGCAATTTAGAGAAAAAGAATACCATTATTGCACGTGTAATGAGGGGTTCTGATATAGCTATTATCGATCAGGAATGAGAAATGAGAGCCACTGGGGACAGTCCTCCAAAAATATCAGGCCAGTGCTCAAAAGAGGTCAAAAAGGCAAATGTGATCTTGGTAATTATTGGAAAAAGAATTCAGAACAAGATAGAATTGATTATTAAGCCATCACATAAATCTAAGTGCACTCCAAGAGGTCTGGTCAACGCTATCTCAGAAGCAAACAGCAGAATTACAGTAGATCTGTAACCACAGTAGAATATGGTATGGTAGTTATGTAGCAATAACTTCTATGTGAACTGAACGAGTAGATTGGAATCTTCCTTATGGAAAAAAAAAATGATGAAAGGCAAAATGTGAGAAAAAAAAAGTGTTTTCAATCATCCCAAATGCCATTGAGAAGGTAAATAAAGAACAGCTGTTTTTACAATAGAAGAATGGGGAGACATGCAATGTTGCAATGTCTCAAGCAGCAAAGTTTTTAGAACAAAAAGAAGTACTATTTTACACTACATCCAATGAATTTGTGGAACTCCTTGCCCAGGAGGCTGTGGAGGCCAAGAATATAATTAGTTTCAGAAAAAGAGTAGAAAGAAAGAAATCGTGAAGGAAAATTATTTTAGTGTCTATTGAATGCAAAGGCGTAGGTATGTTGCGTGGCTTAGGAAGTCGCTGATTACCAAAAGCTGGGAGAAGGCTACACCCAGAGGAGGATTACTGCATAATGCCCTGTTCCAGATTCTTTCTGCAACCCTCCTACAGATCACTACAGGTCAGACAGAGTTCTGGGGCAGCTGGACAGATAAGAATCTATACATCTATGCCTTGCACTGAGGAGTGACATCTCTTTGAGGTCCTTTCCACCTTGAGTTCTCTAATTAGATAACACGTGAGAAGAAAGAAAGAAACAAACAAATATGTATATATACCTCCACATAACATGCATCATTTAGTCCTAGCTTAAACATGGCACCCAGATAAAGTAGTGGGCTAAGTCTTTCCCCTTGATCCTGCAATGTTGTCTCTAGCAAGCAACTCAGGAGGCAATGGCTGTGCAAGAAAAATTTGAGTATGTCACAAATATGCCAGCAGTATTCCCACATGCTGGACTGTGACTATCATCTGCCTTGCACACTGTTACAGGATCCCCTGGCATGAATTTTGTCCTTTCTAACTATTTTGTCCCTTCTAACTATTGCTTTTCTTGAATGGCTACTGGGCATAGCGCTTAAACCAGTCTAGGGGCCATTTCCAGTAAGCACTCACCAGGCAGCCACTAGCACAAACACTCCAGGCCAATTGGCCGCAGCACCCAGGAAAGTTGCTGGGCATGTTTAATTTACTAGTGTGCATGCAGCTTCTGTGTCTGGATCCAATTACAGGATTAGGTCTACAGGGAAAAAGGAGATGAATTTGTGAATAGAAGAGGTGCAGATTTGTTTCCTATGAACAGCAATAGTAACAACATTTTTAAGGGAGGCCAAAGCAAGTGAGAATATTCAAAGAAAGCCCAAAAGATTCTTATCTCAGACATAAGAAATGTGTGCATTTTGGAACTACATCACTAAAACCAGTATGATGCTCATATGGAAACTAAAGGAGATGGAACAGAGGCTCAAGGACTCTGAACAAGTTGGGGGAATGGCCTGGAGGAAAAGCCTAACAAAAAAGGAAGTAAAGGAGCAAATGAAAACATAGCTGACATTTATGTGGTACCTAAGACAATGACCTCCTAGCAGCTTCTTAGAACTGAAATAAAATATAAAGTGAACTTGCAATTAACTAAAAACGGTAGCCAAGTCCAGCCCCAGTAACAAGTTGCAATGTGTAGAGAAATATGTATGAAATTCTTTGATGGGGTTTAAGGTATGAGATAAAAGTAGTTTTGAGAAAATAGCATTCTCTCTCCTACTAGTCCATCATCCCTAGTAACTCTAAGTCAGCCACAGTAACTGACTGGCATTTGGTAGTGCTAATTTTTAAGGTAGTTGAAATTGAAGAAGAAAATGGAAGTGTGTGCTGCTCCCAAAATGTCTGTTGCTTTTCATCATATCAAGAAAAATCTCAGCGAGCTGATGTTATTGTTGCCTGAGCTGAGAAATTGCCTGCTCAGAAAGATCACCGCCAGTCCCTCCACTGGATTGGCAGGTTGGGATTGTATAAGGTTCGACTTTCGGAAGAGTAAGGATCTTTCCCATCTAATCTAGACCCTGTCCTAGCTTGGGAGCTGGATGAATCTGGGCCCAGCGCTTGCACTGTGCCTTGTGCCCTGAGCTGTCACATTCTCTAGCACTGGCCAACAGGGCAGAAGGACATCTCCAGCACCCTGGATTACGTGAAAAAGAAGGCACTTTGTGCGGTAGGGAAGAGCCAGGAGATATGAGAGGACTTCATCACGGGAGACAGATATGGTGGGGAAATGCTGGGCATTCAAGCCCTAAGAAATCCTCTGGGCTGCACTTGGGGAAAGTCTCCCCTTGCTTTCCCATTTTAATGTGCTCACAAAAGAAACTTTCTCACACCACAGAGGCCCTTTTTAATTTTTTAGTGTTGACAGTATTTTCCAGGTCTATTTTCTTTTTGATGCACTGGCTCACACACAGCTGACCTCCCTTGCATGCAATGAGGAATCTTCTTTCCTCAGATAAAGGCCTCATGAGAGAAGATTTTAAAGTAGTCCAGGGAGGAAAAAAAAAAAAAAAAGAGGGTGTTTTCTTTCAAAAATCAGGTCATTTCTACAGCCTANTAAAAGTAGCCCAGGGAGGGAAAAAAAAAAAAAAAAAAAAAGAGGTTGTTTTCTTTCAAAAATCAGGTCATTTCTACAGCCTACGCTTAAAAATCCCCAGAGAGTCCCTCGCGGGGAGGATGTTACCTCGGGGGAGCCCTGCCTGCCTGCAACCCCTGCGTGCGCCAGCGGCAGGTGAAGAGGAGCTCAGCCCACGTGAGAGGAGCTAAGAGCCTCCAAACCCATCCGGCCTCTCCCGCTTCCTGTGGGAAACGGCCCCTGAGCATGGCTCCGCGGATGTGGGCGCTCGCTGCAGCCAGGCTGGCGAGCGGGGCTGCCAAGGGCGCCCGGAGCCGCTCCGTGCAGCGGCCGCCACGCGAGGGCAAGCCCGGGCCTCGGCCCGCCGCGTGCCGCACGTGCCGGGAAGCCTCGCTTGCTGGGGCTGCAGGGAGAGCACAGACTGGTGGTTCCCATCCAGCAGGTCTCCGGGGATATCGCCAAGCTTCGGGGATCCACGGAAGGCCAGGCCTAGCCGCGCGGGCTCCCCGCTGCTCCCCAGCGCAGAGGCTGGCACACGGCGCGGGAGCCATGGTGCTGCCCCAGGCCATTCCGGCTTTCCCAGGTAAGCGTTTGGGGGCAGATCTGGGAATAGAGCCCCTCAGGGGCCCTGTCTTGGTTCATCCAGCCGTGAAGCCTGTACAGGCACCATCTGTGGGCAGCATCCTCGCTAAAGTGCAGGAGGAAATGGATGGGGAAGGACACGGTCAGGTTTAACTCTTTTCCCTTAGGAAGGTCCTTTCAAAGCATTAATTTCAAGGCTGAATTCAAGCCACATAACTCTGTAGCTGTGTTTGGAATAAAGGCTAGGGAAGTGAATACTTTTACCATCTTATCCAGGGAGATATATTTTAAATAACAGCAAATATTCAACTCTCAGCTCTAGATGATGTCTGTCTGTTGCGTGCCCTCCCTTGGTCCAGTTCCTGAAATAAAGCATATCCTTTACTAGCACTGAAAATAAAAAGCAGACCCATTTTTACACAAAGACAGTGAGGTGGCTGCCTGCTTTGCCTAATAGAAAGCATGAGCTTTTGAACATCCCACAAAGAAAGTGTCTTTAAAGTAGCCTCTCAGCTTTACACTTCAATTCAATAGGCTACAAAACGTAGGCAGGAAGAATAGAAAAATATCACTTTTTTAGTTGCAGTTGCCTAACCTATTTCATTATTTCCATACTTAAGAGGCAAAGGCTTGCCTCTTAAGGCTTGCTCAGTAGTGAGGAGTTTGGTTTTTGCTGATTTTATTTTCCTGACAGTCTTGCTGGGACCTGATTGCCGACTAATGATGCACTGGGGAAGATGTATCATTGCAAGGTGCCTCTTTGGTTTCCACGTACACGGATGCTATTACCCTGTTCACAGTATGTGGTGTCCCACTGCCCCTCAACTAAGGGCAAATACTTTTACATATGCAGGGCATCAGACAGCTCAAGCAAGTTCTATTTAACCTAGATACTGAAGGACCACACTCAGAAAAGAGTCACATGGATTCCCCCTTATTGTTCACACACTTCTTGACAATTAGTCAGTTGTCCGTCTTGTTTTTTTTCTTTGCTCTGAGCAGCTGAGTAAAGCCACATGCTCTCTGTTAAAATGAAGAAGCAAACAGCTGATCCTTGAAGCTTGCGTCGCCCGTCGTGACTCAGTAGATGTGGAGACACTGTCGCTAGCTGACCTTATGATATATTCCTCGTGGCCCCTGAATAGGCCATAGCACAAAGGGATGAGGAAGGACATTCAGGGGACAGACACAAACCAAAGTATGGCATGGCAAAGCGTATCTTTGTTTGCAAGTGCCATGTAGCCTTCAGTCAGGTCTTCATGCGCTGCACCTGGATGTGGCATCCTTGAATTTGGTAGGCCTGTACTTTACATGTTTTACCCACAGCCGTTTTATTTCTTTTCTTTCAAATGCTTAACTTTTGAAGAGGAAGCTTGCTGAAGATCCACTGCTAAGGACAGAAAACATGCACAGAGACCCCATTCTTCCCTCTAATGAGATGCCATCTCCTTTTAGCTAGTTTCTGGCAGAATTTTCAAGCGTTGCAGATCTCACATTCCAATTACATCAGCCAGTATTTCGCTCTTTGGCAAAGACGACCAATTTCAGCAGCCCTCTACATTCGCTAACAGTAGCAGGAATTACCTACGAAACAGGGCGACAGGCCTAAATAAGCAAGTTACATGCAAGGAGCCAGATCCTTGGCCCAGCTGGGGCTGCTTTGCCCAGCTCCTGCAGCACAAAGCTGTCACCAAGCCAGCCCAAACAGCTGTTGGAGGATTCCCTTGGCGCAAAAGAATTCCTGAATGGCAAAGAGCCACTAAAGCAACTCCTACACAGTCTCACTGGTCCCCAGAAATCCCTGACAGCTGGGACAGCACAATGGGGCCAGAAGCACCTGTTACCATTCAGAGCAGCCTAAAGGCTGCCCTATAGGGGAATGAATGGCAAAAGGAGCACCCAGTATCCTTAGGAGTAGAGAGAAGACGGCCTTTATCACCTTGCATCCACAGCCGGAGGTTCACCGTGGGAATATTTTTTCAAGACATCACCATTGTAGAGTCCCAAACTCAATGGCAGCCACGTGCACACAGCCTTTCTGGGGGCTGTAGAGGCTTTGGAGCAAGGCAAGAGGAAAGTATGAACTCGGTCAAGAGGAAGGAGTCTGGAAGCAAACCCATTTTTCACAGTTTGGCACCTTGCAGTGTGCATCACTGAAAACACCAGATTTGAGCACCCCAGAAATCTGAAGCCATCTAAACTAAAATCGATTTATAGTCTGACACTTTATGTAATTTGGTGTTTCAGATAAAATCCAGTGGTTCCCCTTGATAGCTATGCCAGGCAAGAACCTTCCCTTCAGCTCACTGTCTCTCTCTGTCAGGTAGCCCTCACCAGTTCCCTGTTGTCATCCCCAAAGTGCCACTTCACTGCCAGCTCTCCTGTCAGACTAATACAAAATCCTTTTTATCCAATGACTATGCCAGGAGGTTGCCTCACTGATGCTCTTAGGAGTTCTGCTGTATTCAGGTTTTGGGTCTGACATTAGTCCTTTGACCCATGGGAGAATTCATGAGTCCCCAGAAATGCAGGTAACTCAGGAGAGGATGCTGGCTGTACTGTTTGCTCCAAACAGCCATGAGTGGCTGTTATTTGCTCTGTGGTTGTGGTATGCTCCTAGATAATGTACCAAGCAGAATGAAGCTCCTGATTATGCTTATGTTTTGGGGCTAATGTTGAGAAAATTTTATCTTTTATTTTGGGACTAAGCCATGTGTGAATTTCTAAAATTAAGTCCATATAAAGTGTGTACAGAGAAAAAAAAATAAAGGAACTATTCAGTATTTGTTTGTTTATTTGTTTTTTTCATGTACCAAGCTTCTGAGTTACAATCTGAAAAAAGTTTTCCAGTTCTGTTTATAACCCTTTCCTACTGCTCATCACGGGATTCATCCCCAGCCCCAGAGAGATTTCAAGTAAATGACAGTATCAGCATCAAGACTTCATGCAGCATCTGAATGGAGCATTGTCCTTGTGCTCTGCTCATAGCATGCTCTTGTCCTTATTAATTGGGTACTTAATAAGAATTTGTGAAGAATCCACCTTTCATACACTGCCAGTGTGAAGGGGATTAATACTGAAGAGATCTAACAAAGGACACAAAGACAGGCCTTGACCCAGAGACCCCATAATCAAGGGTTTCAACAATACACAACAGGTGAATACCCCAGTAGGATAAATGGAGACAGGAAGGAGGACTGGAAGACAAGTGCTTTTGCCTAAGCTAATAATCACAGTGATCTCAAGAGTCACAGGTGGTCACTAGCTGAAACCATGATTCAACAGCCAAAAAGTTTAGCCAAAAAAGCCCTATAAGATGTATGTGTTCTTTGTAAGCACAATTCAAAGTATGCTAAATCCACTGGAAATTTTCCCATTCATGAGACTTTTTATGAGCTCAAATATTTACCTCTTGGTTTTATCCAATCATTACTGAATGCAAAATGTGTGGATGCAATAAATGCATTTAAGGCAGGTCTTGCTAAGGCAGGTCTTAAGGTATGTTCTAAATTCTCAATAACTGTGCAGCAAATCCCTCTGTGTTCCTCAGGTGATAACTACCTGTTTCTTTCTGTCTGAACAACACATGCTCATGTGCTTCTGCACTCAGCCTATACTAACAATCCTTTCCAACACCAACAGCTCACACTCACCAGCTATGTTTTATCCTGGACGATCTTCCTGAACTGAGGAACGAACTGAGAGCAATAGCTTTCAACCTGCACTTAGTTTTGAAAATTGGGGCTTTCTGAACTCAAGGTTGGTGGTGTTCTTTTCTAACCTCTGCAAGCATATCAGCTGTCCTAATAGAAGCTGTTCTCTTTCCCTATGAATCCTGTCCTTCTAATTCAGAAATTGCTTGCAGTCTTGCTTCTCCAAATGGAAAGCAAACTTAACAGCTTGATTCATAAAGTCAAAGATTTTCTATTCCATGTCAGGGCAGAGTTGATCAAAATAATCAGAATAATCTGGGATCAAATAAGCTTGCTATCACAGACAGACAGAGGGTGTGTACAGCAGTATTTTGTTTAAGAAGAAAAAAAAATAGGTTGAAAATTAAAACCACTCATTCCAACACGAATAATGTTACCAAGATGTTGCAGTAAGAAATCATAACTGACAGACCTCTGGTTTTGTAAACAGGTGAGAGTTTGCAAGCATCAGTCTTCGCTTTGGGCAGGTTACATAATCTGTAAGTGTATTCGGGGGCATTGATGTTGCAGAATGAACCTCTGCATAAAGGAAGTCCCCAACAGTTTTATGTAATACTGTAGTGTATAGATTTGGTGAAAGAAGCCAGCAAAGTAACCAACTGCAAAGCCCATGGATACAGACTGACAGTTCATGTCTGCACGGCAAAGATTTGCTGTTCTAACCCATCAGGCAGCACATAGAGACATCCCTTCCTCACAGTGGTCTTACAAAGAAAGCCCCTGGTTTGCTTTTACTGGGATAACTCATTTGCCTCTGGGCTGAGAGCAGAGGTGGAACAAGTCACACTGGCAAATGCGCAGTTTCCCCTGATAGAAGCTACACTCACAATAAGGCATTTTGCTGGTGGAGAATACTGTTAAAACTGTATTGGCAGAGTCCAGGGATGTGGACCTGATCTGAGAGAGGCTGGCAAGTTTGCATACTGTGCATTATCCCTTTCCAACCTTCTCTTCTGAATAAAAAATGGCGTGGAATCTAATTTCCTCTCTGAATAAAACATGAATATAGATAAGACAAAGTAAGGATCCAAAGACCACAGCAGCATACTTCCTCGTGCTTCTTACTATTCAACATCATGGCAGCTCACATATAGAGCAGCTCTAGAAACCATCTGTCATTGAGCAGCTCCTTATTCAAATGAAATCAACTGTGAAGTAATCATGGTTCTCATTTTTATTATCTCTCCTTACAGTGAACTTGATTAAAATCCAGTGCACGGTATGCAAACAGGCTGTTGTAAATTTGTACTCTGACAAAAGGGGAAAGAAAGTGATCTGCCCACGTGCCTAGAACTTTGTCATTATACATGGGGACAAAAAAAGGAAGGGGCATACTGGGTTGCATAAACAAGTTTGTCTGGACACAAACTGTCCTAGCCCTATACAAAGGCCACGTCTGCTGCCTGACACCGTTGGAGGGGCCGAGGAGAAGCTAATTTTACTAGCATGTATAAAAGGCTCAAGTATGTTCTGAATAAACCAGATAGAAAGCCTAGCTTCAGCAGCACGTGCTTTAAAGTCTCTTGCCCAGGAGGATGATCCAGGCTTCTGAGGAATGAACTCAAAACAGACGTGATTCTCCTTTCACTTCTGGCGGTGTAAATGGGGAGTGATTCCATTGTATGGCTGCTATGAATGAGACTGGGAAACAGTCCCAATCAGTCAATCATTCCCTGCTTTGTCTATTCATTAAAACCCTCTTCTCCTCTGCACAGATGGCCAATGTACTATTGTACTCTAAAAACTGGCCAAGTTAAAAAAACAACAAAAAGGAATATGCCTGACAAGTCAGCAATAAATGTTTGGTTTTTTTAAAAAAGGGCATATTAGCCTGTTTCTACAGATATGACAAACTATGCATACACGCACATATGGAAGTATATAGCACACACACACACACCTACACATGCACATACACACACACACAAACATATATACATCCAGCACTCCCAGCAACAAAGCAAAAGGTGTGATTTTTTAAATCATAGTAACCAGCGTTCTGTTCACAAACCCGTCTTTGTGCCTCAGAAAAGGCATGGCCAGAAAGGGAGACTGCAAGCAACATGAAGTCGGCACAGCAGCATTTTGTGGTCATGACACCCACAAACAGGAGCCCGTTCAGGGGTGCAGGGTCAAGTGTGCGGACTGTTCTGAGCCTCCTAGGACTGCAAGCACCAGAGTGCCAAACTGGAAAATGGAGGAGCAGAAGAGGGGTGCAGGCAGGCAGGGCATGCCATGTAATTCCTGCCAGTGATCAGGGAGCATATGCAGAGGAGTGAAGGTGTCTGGCACCCAGCAGTCCCCATCCAGTGTACGTGGCCCAAGGGATGGGAGGAACCCATGGAAGTCTGGGCATCAAAACCAGGATAAGACTTTAAGCACCAAAGCTCCTCTGTAACTCCCTCTAGCAAAACCCTATAGCGTAATTACTCAATTAATACTTGCACAGGTCTTGGTTCACCCCAGGGTCTAAAGAGTTAAAACAAGGCTTGCTTTCCCACATTTCCTAGGTGCAAACAACAAAATGTAACCCCTGCTGAAGTATTAAGAGATCTGCATAGTCGCAGGGACACAGAACATGTTGAGGTTATAAAATTCACACTGTGTGTACTTATTTTAGCCAAATCGTTTTACACTACTCCCATCACAGCGTGCTGCTGAAACTGTGATCTGGGTCACCATGTGACTGTTAGAATCTGAGCAAATGCACCCACCAGTTACATCCAGCTGGTGGCTTGTTATTAGCTGGTATGCAGAAATCCATCACCAAGCTTCTTGAATCGCTTGGGTCATATTTGGACCATAGCTAACGTGTGCAGAAAGCACTGGCTGTGTACGTGGAACTGAGCTTTTTGAAGCATAGGCTGGGGAAAAACTTGCATAGATTCATAGAATCATAGAATGCCTAAGGTTGGAAGGGACCTCTAGAGGTCATCTAGTCCAACCCCCCCTGCACACGCAGGGCCACCTAGAGCACGTGGCACAGGACTGCATCCAAGCGGGTCTTGAAGATCTCCAGAGAAGGAGACTCCACAACCTCCCTGGGCAGCCTGTTCCAGGGCTCTGTCATCCTCACTGTAAAGAAAGTTTTCCTTAAGTTCCCGTAGAACTTCTGATGCTTCAGTTTCTGGTCATCGCCTCTAGTTCTGTTGGTGGCCACCGCTGAAAAGAGGCCGGCCCCATCCTCCTCACTGCCTCCCTTGAGGCACTTATAGACACAGATCAGGTCCCCTCTCAGCCTTCTCTTCTCCAGGCTGAACAGGCCCAGCTCCCTCAGCCTCTCCTCATAGGGCAGATGTTCCAGGCCCCTGATCATCCTCATGGCCCTGCGCTGGGCTCTCTCCAGCAGCTCCACATCCCTCTTGTACTGTGGGGCCCAGAACTGGACACAGTGCCCCAGATGCGGCCTCACCAGGGCTGAGTAGAGGGGCAGGATCACCTCCCTCGACCTGCTGCAGACGCTCCTCTTAATGCACCCCAGGACCCCACTGGCCTTCTTGGCCACGAGGGCACCCTGCTGCCTCATGGTCAACCTGTCGTCCACCATGACGCCCAGGTCCTTCTCTGCAGAGCTGCTCTCCAGAAGGTCGGAGCTGCTCTCCAGAAGGTCGGCATGTGATAAGAATGACTGGGGTGTTGCTCAGCTAAATCTCCCACTTCAAGCAGGTGTTGGGTTCACTTCTACTCAGATCCATTCTAGGTAGCTCCCAGGAAAACACATTATCCCTGTAGTGTGCCCAGTTCTGTTAGTCTTCCATCGCCTGGACTGAGGGTGTCTGCAAGGCAATGGGCACATCTTCCATTACCTGCAAGGTTCCTGCCTTGGTACCTGAGGTCATAAGAACTGGTTTTCTGTCATTTAACATGATATTTTTCATCTCATGCTACAAAAGAGCAAGTTTTTAATGATTTGGGGTCTGTGCAGATGTCAAATGGCTCCATTAGCTGTTGCTTTGCAGAAAGAATGTCCCGAATCTAGTGCATGACTGAAACAACCACACTTTTATATAGAGAATGGAGTGGATTTATTGGGCCCTCCCTGGCCTCCAGACTCCAAGCAGAGCATCTGATACTGGGGTCCCTGCCTAGATCATGAGCTGAGAGCCAGGAGGGGCCTTCCTCCTTGCAGCAGAGTCTTCTTCCTTGATGCCCCATACACAAGATTCACTGAGAATGGATTTCAGAGGTTTACTGGGACTCAGAGAAATATCTGGCTTCATAAAGACTGGACAGATTCATGTTAATTGTAGCTAGTTTTCAAGACATCATGCCCTAAAAGTTTTAAAATATTCTTTGTAAAGAATAAGGAATGTTGCCTACAGATGTTCATGGCAGCTTTGTTAAATGCCAGTTTCCTTCAGAAAATGTCCTTTAATGAAGAAAATGGTGTCAAAAAAGAAGAAAAAAAAAAGAAAGAAAAGGGAAAGTCTGAGTGAGCATGGGGCACCTCTGTGTGCACAGGATGCAGCTGCAAGAACAACATGTCTGTTGTTTCTGCGATAGGTAGGAATTCAAAGAGCCAGCTCCCTAAAAAGGATTTACTCGAGCAATAAACAGAAGATGGATATTGCTTTGGAGCTGCATACAAATGCTGAAATTCCTCAGCAGTGATTTCATACCTTTTCCTGAGGCACACTTTGCTGGTACATATAAACAGCGTCTTCCCATGTCCCACAGGAATTGATGTTTTCATTGCTCGGTAGAGGTGGGGCTGTGGGCAGGGTCAAGCAATCCACCTAGAGGTGAAAATGTGGGAGCAGCCCTCCCTGCCGCTATGGCGTTCTGAGAGTTTCATTTGCTGTGATTTTAATAATGAAAACCAAGCCAAAACAAGAATGCAGCATCTGAAGTGTTTAGAAAACACAGACCCTGCTTAGATGAAAGCAAAGTGTGCTCCCTCATCAGGTGGATGGAAGTCTGTGCCCTCCCGTGTTTATCTGCTCCCGCCTAACCTCAGTTCACCTTCGTGGCATCCAGGGAATCTTTGCTACAGGGCTCTGGTATCAAAGGCTTGAGCTTCTGAGTGTTTCATTGCCCTGTGCTTCATCAGATTAGGCTGTTGCACATCCTTCCATTGATCCGGTGGGCTTTGGATGCAGGTCCTTTGTGCCTTTTCCAACCACCGCACCGTGACATTTCCCAGAATCATTACCTTATTTTCACATACCTAATCCAACCCTCATCTAACCTTGGTTGCTTAAAAAATGCCAGCACTTGGAAACAAGCCCCAAGACAAGCACCCCCACACAAGATAACCTCCCCCTTAGCTAACCCACAGAGAGTGGAGGCGGTGGAGGGGGCTGCCAGGGAGTGAGCTACCTGGATTTGGAGACATTCGGGAAGCAGAAGAAGAGCAGGCTTTGGGGTTCCCCTCGGAGTCTATGCAAATAACTCACTCTGCTGCTGAAGGGTAGGGGCTTTTTTAAAAGTAATCTGAGGGTTATAAGGGCAAAGAAACATGGGAGGTTCTGGTTTGTCCAAGCCACAGACCAGCCCCGACATGGTCAGACATATATACAGAATATACACAGCTGCCACAGAGCACTTGGGAGATGTCTTAATGTTTGAACAGTTGAAGAAATAGGACAACGTCTCAAATATATACACAAAGACTGGTTTCTTCTTTTCACTACATATAATCTGGATGAGTTTATGGCTTGTGTAAAAGTGACTCACAAGGCTGGCATGAGGTAGGCACAGCTCTAGGAGGGTCTTTGAAAGTACCCCCTCACCATCCTTGAAAAGCTTGTTTGCATCTGACCTGAAACGTCTTCTGCCCTTCCAGACCAGGGCCTCTGCTTGGCAGACACCACCACTTCCGATGAACTGCACTGCAGCCCATGCAAATTAGACCATCCTAAGAAAATCAGATTTAAAGTAACTTTTGAAGTCCAACTGGTACAATTTACCTTCCAGGCTGTACATCTTTGTAATACATATTTTTAAAGCTTAAGCTCATGTTCTTGATTTTCTTGAGTAATTACATGGACGAAATTGCTGTTTCTCCATAATTTAGCATCACAATTATCATGATTATTTACAAGATCAACTGAGGATGACCTGACATGAAAAAGCAGACCTGAAAAAAAGCTTACATGCCCCAAACCTTATCTTTGTTTTTCCACTCTTATCAGTTGGCTTAATAAGGAGATATAATCGTTAATTCCAAACAACTGCCTTGTTTATAGCCTTAGATTGCCATGACTTTAGCAACTATCAAATCTTCCCTTCACCCTTGGAAATGCAGAGATGCTAACTGTGCTGTTGCCTACAGCTGCAGTACAAACACATCATCACTGTGCTACTTTATGTTACTCCAGCTATAGAAGTAACTGATTTGAGCAGCTTAGGAGAGAATTGTAGAATAAGTTAAGTTGGAAGGGACCCCTCGATGTCATCTGGTTGGACACCCACTCAATGCAGAGCCAACATCAAAGTCAATTGCAACTTCAAAGTTAGATCAGGTTGCTGTCATATCCAGCTGAGTCTGGAGAATCTGCAGGGATGGGGACTCAACCACAGTCAATGATCTGAATCACTCATTGCTCTCTTGAAGTTGTATAATACTTAAATACAGCCCACCATGCAGCCCTTAGGTGAGCTAATGGGAGTTCCTGCGCTGGGCTATGAAGTGCCATTCCTAGCTCCTTTGGAGATCTTGTTCTTGCATTCCTTCTTGTTCCTGGTGAAAAACAATTACCCAAGGCACTGAAATGACTAGTAAGGGCAATATGAGCTGCTGGTACTTTTTCTTCATCTTTGTTCCTCTTGGTTTCAAGAAATATTTCCTGACTGTTTGTCTTAGCATTTATCATATTTTGATATTCTTTTTACTCAGAGAAAAAGAAAAAAAAGCCCCAACAAAACCTCAAACACTGGAGCTATAATTAAAAGCCCTTACTTGAAAACTTGAAAACGTGCCCAAGGCAAAATCATGGAGTAAAAACCCATGTGCCTAATCCAAAGACTGTTTACCTGCCTTTGCTTGCCTCCAATTTTACCTCATCTCCAGTGACCTGATGAGAATTTTTAGCCATTCCGCTGGCATGCAGCACTCTTGTATTTATGGTGTTATCTGAGGTCATGTGGACTCAGCTATTTTCACTTATCCAGAATTGCTTTGGTTTGGTTTGAGACCGTGCTGTGACATTGCTTGTGGACTCTGTAGTGTCAAGTGTGCCGATAAGCAGCAGAAATGGTGGAAGTGAGCAGGAGCAGTGTTGAACAGATATGTTTTGGCAAGGAAAAAGAGTTTACACATGATTAATAGGGAAGAAAGTGTGAAGCATTCAAATGGGCGCCTTCCCTTCCAGAAGATCAGTGTTAAGGCAAACCCAGATTTATAAGTGGAAGTAATCAGCTACATGTAAAAGAACATATTTTACTCTTTTTAACATTAATACCATTAATAGTTAAATGAAAGCATATGTATCATCATCAGTTGCCAATATTTCAGCAGATTATTTCAGGCCTGTATGATATCTTCCAGGAAAAAAAAAATCCAAAATTGCCTGTAGTTTGCATTGAGGTGGTATAAGAAAGTCTTTTGACAGGATATCTGGTAGATGACTGGTTCTACCCAAATTACTTTGGATTTTACTGCAACAACTCTTATGCTAAAAAAGTCAGGTTTTCCAACAGCTGCCCATATTTTCAAATAAGAGCTGACATTGACACGACTTTCTACTGAATATTTTGTCGAAAGCAACTTTTCACTTTTGTGAAATATTTTCTACAAAGTAACCTCTGTTTCTGTTGAGTTCTGCCTTTTTCAAATCAAAGCTCATTTTAAGGGATTTGGATAAGAGTCTAATACACTTGAAATTGGTTTACTTCCACTCAGCTGTCCTAATTCTTGTAGTCTAGATTTCTGGTCCTGCCTGATGAGTTGACTGTAACATGACTCATCTCCTTCTTGACCTACCCAGCTGTTCTAATTTCATTTCCCCTTGCTGGGTCAAAAGCAATCAGATCATTTAGGTCAACCTTTCCAAAAACAAGGAAAAATAAAAATTTTAAAGGGCAGCATATCATGAGCAATGACATGATTCCCAGTCTCATACATATATTTTTGACCTAGGTTTTGAATAGGACTCAGTTAGTTGATGCTGATTGATAACTTTTGTAGGTATTTGAATTAAGAGAGTATCATAAGAAACATGAAATATCTTGCTGGTTTTGTAAGGACAAGGAAAAAAATCTGTGTAACGCTGTGCAGCATTGCACTGTGGCCCCAGCTGTAATGTAGGGGCTTTTCATCTTCCTTTGAAAGATTAATTAGTGGCCACATCTAAAAAAAAAAACGTTACTGGCCCTACTGAGTCAAAGGTCTAATTTATATTGCAGTTCCTTTATATATCACTACAAAAATATCAATATAGCTTAAGGCCATCCATCCAGGTTTCTGTCTACCTGTAGATTCTTGTCGTGTTCTCTTTATGCCAGGTCTCTTGGAGGAATTTAGTATGGCAGGCATCACCCCCTGTCTTGAGTGAAATACCATGGAGCAAAGATAACAGGATAGAAAAGTTAAACTGGGCAGGAAAAAACTATTGATGAGGGAACTGGAAACATATCGCAAAGCAGAGGTGATGTTTTGCTTCTGTGCCTCAGTGTCAAAAACTCCATTATCAATGAAACAGGCAAAGAAACAACTTGTAAAACATGAACACCTCAGCTTTGTGTCACTGGTACAGATCTTCCTGTTTGATTTTTTTTTCCCATCAATACTATTTTCCTCTTCACTAGCAATAAAAAAAAAGTAATGGAAGAGAAGTAAGCCAGTATAAAAGAATCTGTGAGATGTCTCTACCAGTCTTCTATTTAAAAAACATCTCTGCTTTCTTATTTTATCACTTAAAAAAACAAAAAAGACAAAGAAAAGAGACCTTGGTCATATATGAAGTCAAGTAGAAAGCCAGCTCTTGCCTGCCTTACTCAAATGAATAAACCAGCTGAACTTGCATATTTGCTGTGAACTTAAAGTGAGAGAAGCCCTGGAATGTACTCCTGATTTGCAAAGGGAAGTCAATCCCCAAAAGAAGCTTCACTTGAATCCAGGTGCCCTGCGTGTGTAAATACAGATGCAAAGGCCGCGGTAAGCAAGCCTCTTCTATTGTGTAAATTAGGCAGTTCTAAGGTGGGGATTTGTGGAGAACTTTGTCCTGCAGCGGATAAAAGCGAGTGAGTTCTTCAGGACAAAAAAAAAAGAGTCAAGGAAAGAATGTGCAGCTAATCCAGATGAAAGACCTACAAGCAGTCTTTAAAACATGTTAGTGCAACTGCCTGGGAAGTTTCCAAATGGATACCGCATCTTGAACATCTTTCACAGCTTTACATCTGGCTTAACTATGGTAATGAGAGAAGGGAAATGCTGATAGGAGAGCTGAGGGAAATCAGTTAGGTAGTTTGAAAAGTAGTTGAATTCTTCTGGTGTTTTTGCCTCCCCACCACACACTTTCTCATTTTCAATGATGAACCTATGCCCTGCCATTTGTCTTCCTCTGAAGGCCAGGACTAGGAACCGCTTTGCAGTCCTAGATCTCTTTTGAGATGTGAGTTCTCAGCATCAAGGGCACAACCAGGGGTTACAATCACTTGCCTGCATATCTTTCCTAATTCAGTGCTCCTGACTACATATAGCTCTTTTTAGCCCTGGCAGATGGTGACATACGGAAAGTACAAAGGATCACCCGATCCTATTTAATAGCAGAATTATCTATGTATTATTGTTATTTTGGAGAGGGGCTGGTCACGCAATTTATTATGCCTTTCTCCTTAAGCTGCCCTTAAGTACATGGGTCTTGAATACTAAGTGGGAAAAATGTTACTCTTTGTACTGCTTTAAGATGTTTAAGAATAGAAAAGAGTTTTGCATCAAATCAGAAAATGCCTTTGCTAATTTCACATATTTGCTAGAAGTCTTTAACACGTTCCAAAGGATGATATGGATCAAACTGCTTCCATGCACATATCAGTTTTGTTGGAATACATTTCTGAAACATCTAAATCCCTTCCAAGTAAGTCAGTCAAGAATATCAAAATACTCTCCTCATTTTCATCTGAACAGCAAAGCCTCTGACAGAGTGGTGTGTATGTGAGGACATGCTGTCAGGCTATAGCTTGTCCTTCACGAAAAGGGAAGGCTACAATTCACCCTGTTATTATGGATGAGTAGGGGTAGAAGACAGAGTTCAACTTGCATCTTACAGTTGCAGCCCTGCTGATTACAGGTTGTCTTGGCTTTGGGAGGAAGAGGACGTACTCGGGTATTGCTCTCGCTAGAAAAATGAGAGCAGCCTCGGAAGACAAGCAAAGCGGCACAGCCACTGCTGGAGCAAACAGCACAAGCCCATGAGGCGCAAGACGTTGGCCATCGCCTCCCCTTCCCTGCTCCACAGAGGTGCTCCAAGGGAAGAGGGGCACATCCATGCGGAGGAAGCTGCTGGCTCACAGGTGTTTCTGTGAGTCCCAGAGCTGCTGGCAGTGCAGCAGTAAAGCTCTTGGTTGTGTTATCTCAGCAACAAAGATGCAGCGCTGGCAGCTGCCGCGCAGGGAGGGAGCAGTTGGGGATACCCAGAGCCAAGGCTGATGCTCACAGGCACCATGGCAAATTTGAAGTGACTGCACAGCTGGGTGAAGGTTTAACACTATTTAACCTCCCTTGCTCCCTGACAGCAATGGCTTAGCACATGGAAGCATTTGGGGCAATTTCCAATATCTTCACAGTAAAATTCTGGATTTTTCTTTTATTTTCTCATCTAAGGAGAAAGGCTTAGGCTACTGTTAAAAAGAATATGTAATGACAGTAATACCAGCAGAAAGAAAGGAGGCAATGGAAATGTCTGGGGCTATGGAAATGTCATCAAGCATATATTGTTTTGTGGATAATTCCATCATATACAGACCACACAAAACACTCCTGGGCTACCTTCAGTTGTCAAATTATGTTTGCTGTTAGCAGAAAGCCACAGCAAGCCTGAGACCATAATTTTCTGCTTGCACGACTTTTTGAAGACTCTCACCTGAGCAATCACAGATTTACTTCTGAATAACCACAAAGTTACGCAATGCAGGTATTTTTCAGCATGCAAAGCTAGGTGTATTCATCTGTATGCTGTGGTACTGAACCTCAGGAGCGTAAAAGGAGATTTTTCTGAATACTGAGGTTCTGGCTTCTTCCTAAAACTGCTTGGAAATTTTGCTCCTCTCACACAAAATATAACTCATTCCCCTCAGATAGATATTTTGTTGTTATTGTTTCTAATTTCGAATTATTGTTTCTAATTATAGTCTTATCAATGTCAATAGTCTAAGGACTCATCGGCTGAATACAAATGGGGTATTCCCTCCATAAATTTAACTTCTAGGAGGTAAAAGTAAGATATTTCTTTGTAAATCCCAAATCAGAATCAGGCCCAAGGTATTTAAATAACCCTGACGTTAACTTAAAGGTCAAAGGAAAATGAGTAATGAACTAATTCTTAAACAATGTAAAATTCAGAAATGTTTCTGGTGTGCAATATATGTGGCTGTTATCCTTCTTGTGCCATTAGAGTTCATAAATACAATGTAAAGGAAATGTCCTTTCATCTAATATTAACAATCAGAATCTGAAAAAAAGACCATTGACCTTAACATGAACAGAATTCAAATGAGTAATAATTTCCTCCTATTTTAAAAAACCTTTCAATAAATTTATTGTTTTTAGTTTTCATAGGGCTTGGCTGGTGTGCTGGGAACACTGCTATTTGCTTATCAAACTTCTGCCCTTCTATATTCTGAGTTAATGAAAAGCACTCTCGACTGGTGCTGGCTGTGATAGGGCTGTGCTCATACACGCACTGTTGAAGGGTGGGTGGAATATTCCGTATTTTTCTCATGCACTATATTTCATTGTGGATTTTTTCTGTGTGGGTGAGGGGGGAAGTGTATTACAAAATTAGTACTTTATTTTAGTTGCAATGTAATTGCTTCAGCCTCCTTTAGATGTTTTGAATTAGTTTAGAAGTAACAATGCACAAAAGCGCAGGAAGCAATATCTGAAGCAAGCCCTTACCCAGCCTAGTCAAAATATTTTGGCCACAGTTTACAGAGTTGGGTGCATAACATTAAGCACCCAGACTTTGGATCCATAGAGTAGCTCCCTGCACACCCACGGGTCCCCTTGCCTTAGTACTGGCATCAGTTGTGGGAGGATAAATCTAGCAGACTGAACACTTAGCAAAAAGCATTCCTTAGAATGGGTTTCTCCCCAGACTGTCGGTATGGTCGTCTTATGCATTGATGTGTCTGGATCTGGCCATTGGTGCTGTCTTGGTTGTCCCCTGGACTGGTCTCGTCTGGCCATCCTGGAGTGATTCTAGAGGTGAGTGGGAAATGCCCATGCCTGGTTCTGGCCTAGGGCACAAATGTGTTGCAGACAAACCAAGAACGGCTTTTTTTCTCACAGTGAGAGGAAAGCATGGCCTCTAATTTATCTCTTTCCTTCTAGGAAATGATTTCAAGGGCAGAAATTGCATATCCTTGGGCATAAAACAAATCTAAGGCTGTTCTTTCCGGTGCTGTGGGCAAGTCACTGCCTATCCCAGGGACTGGGTTTTGTTCTGGGTTAACCTTATTACTTTAGTCACTGACGGGCTATGGAAACACTCTGCATAACTGCTGAATTTAGATTATTTTCATGAAATTGCTGCATCACTGAATGTCATGGCTGAGCCTGTTGTAGCCTGGAAGAAGCTCTGAAACACTTGCACTCTTCCTACCCATATCTCACTGAAATTATTATTCTAGACTCTGATTTAGCACCAGAGTTTCTGAGACTGAATCTGGCCGGGGAACTGAAACTCTGTGGTCTGAAGAAAACAGGAGTACCCTCAGATGGGCAAACAAAGAAACCGAGATGTTCTCATCTTAAAATCTTTTGAGAGAAGAGGAAACTGGGACACAAAAGAGAGACAGAAAGGAATCTTTTTATAGCATAGGGGTTACTTTCACAACTGAGGATCAGGTAAGCTGGCTGCAGAGGATGGAGAAACGTAGATCCTCTGCTCTGCAGGAAAAAAACAGGACCTGCAATTAGGGCCCTCTCAGAAAATCCTAATCAAATTTTGCCAACTGCTTACGAATTTGTGGTGGTGAACTTGGGCCAGGGGCTCTCTTTTTCACCATTTTATGTAGATCTGTGCATTTCTCGTACTGGTGAAGGTGAAGAAAAAAATTATTCTAGCATTCTTTGCAAAGTCTGGAGCATTCTGCACTTTAGCATTTCTCCATGAAGGCGTAAGCTGTAACCCTTTGCACCTGAATGGCTGGAGGTTGGTAACTGTGCAAACAAACAACTGGAGATCTATGAAATTTTCCACGTAAAGAATGTGACAGCTCAACTACAAAGGTTCATTTTTAAGAAGGAAAGACATTTAAAATGTGCATTAAGTATGAAAGAGACATCCAGCAAAAAGAAATAATTTGGGAACTATCAGACTCAGCAATATGGAGGCATGTGTATTAACGTGTTGAAACCTCAAAACAGTGGTCTCTTCTGCAGGGACTTTCTAAGGGTGGTCTAGTGTAATTATGATGAATGCGGTCCTTTAAATTCATAACTTTAACATGCAAGACAGCTGGTGGAAACACTAGATTTCACACATGCGAAGTCTTAAGCTAAAACCAGATGTATTTTTTTGTACTGCAGCGGCACCTAAGGGCAGCCAAGAGCCTTAGTCTGTAAGTGATAGGTATCGGTGCCTACCTAAGGAAAAAAAACACCTGCCCGAAAGACAAGCAGATGGAAAAAAAGAGGTGGTGACAAGGGGTGACTGAGCTGAGCAGCGTGCGATACAAGAAGTGGAAATCTAAGTTTATTGCATTTACTTTAGAAATTAGGCTTTCTTCTGCCTCACGTTTTTTGGCATTCATACTCCTGTCCAACAGCTGGCCATTGCTCCCAGACCATTTTGGTCTGTTTTACAGGACATTATATATCAGCTGTTGCTTGGGAATGATGGCAGAAAAGAAGCATTTTCCTGTGACAAAATGATACTGGGTTATCTAGTCCTTCAGAGTATGTAACAGGCCAGCATCTCTTTGAGTGTGATCCAAAAATGCCAATGAAACAGGGGATATTTGCTGCACACATTGAAAAGATGTTAGAGAATCAACTGTTTGCTGACATGAGAAGCATGCAACTGGACAACAAAACAGTTCCTCCCCTGCCCATCTTCTCCTGCTCTCCCTTTTTCTTTCTACTGGGGAGATGGGAACTGGGACTAGGTTTGATGTCATCGATGCTGTTTCCCTGAAACCCAGTTGAATGACTCTGATTAGCACCAGCCAGGGATCTGGGCCACGGCTTTCAGGGGAGCCTCCTTGTCTCAGAGCTATTGTTAACGCTTCCTGTTTATGGCAGCTCCGCACAAAGCCGCGCGGGTCCTGTCCACGTTGCAAAACAGCCAGAGGAGTCCAAACAGTTTTTAGCGAAGGTCCCTTGCCAGCTTTTGCATGTTTCCCATAGTGACAAGAACTGAAACATGCACATTGTGCACAGAGCCCCTCTTTCCAGCTACTTAAGTGCAAGCTTGACCACTTCAGGGAATGATTTTAAAGTAACCCTATCTTTCTAGGTATGTTTTTTGCTATGGAGAATATTAGTTCCCAGGACTTCTATTACTAAAAGCAGAGGTAAGAGAGTGGGTGGGTATTTTATCAGTACACCAAGTAAAGAAATCCAGAGGGCTTTAGGTACAAAGATGCACATGTGTCTCAGAGAGCAGAACTACAGCCAGGAGCAAAGTCAGACTCGAACCTGAAGAAGGGAGGAAGCCAGCCAAAGCCAGAGGAATGAGAGGGACAATGCAGGGAACAGGGCTCTGATGGGCAAACAGAGTTTGATCGCTTAATTAGTGGATTAACGATGCCTCATGGTCCTCAAGGAACACTGCCCTTCCCTCTCCCTGTTACTATTAGAGAGACATTTTCAAAGGTACAAATGACAGATGGGTGCTGGGCTCCCACTGCTTGCTGAATGAGAACTCCCACTGCCTTTTAATAGTGCTAAATGTCATTTTGGCCTTAAAATATAAACAGTCTAAGCTCCGGTTCCAGCTCACTGTGAAAATTGTTCTTGCTCATGGGCCAAAATTAAATTAAATAGGTCCTCAAGACAGAATATGAAAACAACCCGGAATTACAGCTAGTTCTCCCTAGGTATTCATTGTCGGTCAGTTTTGAAAACAGTACATTGCTCTGGATGGACCATGGATCTGATTCAGTCAGGTCATTCTTACTTTTAAGTACACTTAAAAATGTTATTATGCAACAAAGAAAGTTCAGTGGCTCCAGTCAGATGTTAGAAAGCTGCAAACTTTCCAAAGACCTTCAAACTCCAGACAACATCGACAAAGCTCAGCCTAGGTAAACTGTAGGCAATTCATTTTAATTTTGTCATCCAAATGACCAAACAAACAAGAGGGCCATACACTTTCTCTTAGTGTTTGACTTAAAAATCTATGGGGATTGTTGTGTTTTTGTATGATTTATTTTGTATTTTCTAGCCTCTTTTTTTTTTTTTTTTGGTAGGTAATGTACAGCTAATATATGCAGAGGAGAAGCTCAGTTTATACCAAAAAAAAGGAAGGGGGGGAAATAAAGAAACTGCAAGATCTCACCCACTATACGGTTCCAGAACTCCTGCAGTAGCTTGTAATACAGCCATCTACCGACTCACAACTATTACTGCATTGATTTTGCCCATCTGTGTTTTTTAAGAGTGCTCACTCAGCCAGGCTCCATCCTAACTATGCTGATAATCAACATAAGGATGCAACATCAAAAGCTGTTTTTTTAATAGCAAAATGCCTGTAAGCAACACAGTCATCAGAATGGAAGCAGAGATAATTCCTTGGCCTGGAGCAGAAGGTTGGTTTTCATGGAGGCCAGGTAGTGTGATAGCTCAGAACACTAAACGAAGAGCACAGCCACGGGAATGGTGTTATTTGATGACAGCTCGAAGCAGATGGGCAGTGTGGTTAATTAAAGGACAAGAGATAATGTTTCCTAAACTAAAAAAAAGGAAAGTAGTTGGAAAAACATTTTAAGAACCCGTAATCTGCATGTATGAAGTCTCTTGGAAGAGAAGAATTGAGATAGCAGCTATTTATATATGCATATATATAAAGAAATCCAGTCTTCTTTAAAGAAATATTGACATATACTCCCAAATGACATAAGTACTTTTAAAATGGATTGTGATAAGCTCCTGTTGGTGACTGGGTGGCAAGGTTACCAGCAGTGGCAGGGGAATGGAATAAGTAACCTAGAAGGCCCTTATTATTCCTATGTGCTTAATCTCCATTAACTTGAGGAAAGCTGATCTACATTACACCAACTACAGATCTGGGCCAGGAAATTTGCTAGCCCAGGAATCTTCAGAGGCTATTGAACTTCTGTTCAGAGTTTGTAGGATGAGACAAACAGCATATTTGATCTGGAACTTTTATTGATGCTACCAAGCACTTACATCGCCATGGTCTTCAAATGTTTCGACCCGTCTGGGCTCTGAGATGCTCCATGTTGTACTAACTGCTCTCTTGGCTGTTACATATGTCACAGTTTAGTTTATTTCTCAGTCAGATAAAAGGTACAAGCAGAGGTGGAGAGAAGGTTTCTTAAGGAAGCTTCTTTGATGCTGTATTTTTATATGCATAACCTATGATTCAGATAACCCATATCTATCTATTCAAAGTACCGTATCTTGAAAATGAATTTTCCCTCAGATACTTCCCGATTGACTCACCTGTGAGGGTTGGTTACATAGCTCACAAATTCCCCAAGTTGTGGTGGAAACTACCTTCTGAAGGAGACCGGGGTGAGGAATAGGACAGATGTAAGTTCTGCTGGGATTACTGGAGTGAAGCTGAAGTTCATGTAAGAATCGGAGGCTTGTGCGATGCCAGGAAAAGGACTCTAAATTAAACTTCCTTTTAGAGTATCCACTATTTAATCCTCACTATTCCTAAAATCATGGAGTTTTCAGCAGCTAAAATACAGATTATACAAATGAAGAGGTAGTAGATTAAAGGAAAATAAATCAGGCAGCCAGAAATATCAGAGACTTAGCCTGTGTATCTGTAAGTAGTTGATAATATCTATCCAGTTATGAAGAGGGCTAAAAGTGAACCTACACTGTCCACAGAGTTGTTGGCAATGGTTGGGGAGAACTGAATTATACTGACTAATGAAGAGCTCCCTTTGAACATAACCATTACAAGGAGCATTTAAGAGATCTGAAGGGTAACAATAGCTTAATAGAGCTGTTAGAAGAAATGAAAAGGAAATTGAAGTATGAGGAATGTAAATAACTTTATATGAAATAAAAAACTCTGTTACATCCATTCTTCTTACCCATCTTGGCAGTTAACATGTCAATTATGGGTTCATGTTTAGACAATCCAACATTTTTAAATGAACATAGAAAAGATTTTATAAGGAAAATTCAATTCTATCAGATCCTTAAAGTGAATAAAAAGATTTTTCACGCACCATATGATTGTCCTGTGGTACTTATTGTACTAGGCATTCTTGAATTAAGAACTTGGCATGGTTAAGGCAATTAAGCAGGCATGAATAACTGAACTATAGATGTTAGATTAGACAGTTAGACTGGACCATGGATAAATGAAGACAATTTGTGATTAAAATGGGAGATTTTTTTACGAGTACTGAAATGTTAGAGTTTCTAACTTGAATTCTACCTGCATTTAAAATGACTAGCATTTTGTATTTCACTTCTGCGAATTCCAGCCTATGTGCCCAACTGGACTATCTTAGTGCCTTCTAGTGACCTAAAATTTGGAGACTGAGAGCTGTGCAAACAATATTAATTTGATCTTTGAAATCTAATTTTCAACAGACTTTAGAAAGGCAATCTATGATAAGTTATACACTAATATGAGAGTTAATTGAAAATTAGGTAAGTTTTATTTGGCCTAATCTGTTGTGAAGTGTTTTGTAATGTGCTAATTCATGGGAATGATATGACATTTCTTACTACATCCCATCTCATTAAACCATGGGTTTAACTATACATCACTGAGCTCTTGGAGAAAAAAATGTCTTATACACCACAAAATAAATCTCTTCTCATGATGTTAACTGCAGTTGCAATAGATAGGAAAGCCATTTTCAGGATAAAATTGTCTCCTTCCCTTCCTTAGTGTTTAGGGCCAATATTGAAACATGGCATATCCATGCAGAGGAAGTAAATTGAAAGGAAATTAAAGAGTCTTTCCACAGGACATACTGAAATCAGGGTATCCCAATAGTTCTGTCTACCAAGCCTCTGTGTCGAACCTTATCACACAGTAGCAAGTAGAAAGAACTGTAAAAACTTCTTTAAAATTTTGTTTTTTCCCTAAATGGATCAATGGAGACATTAAAAAATAATCTCCAGTTTGAAGGCAAAAGATAAATTCCTGAAGGAGATTTCTCATGGTGTCATATGTTCTGGGCTGTTCTAACTTTACTGTTTTCTGCAGGTTTTCACCACTGGCCTCTCATTCCACATCTCAGAGCAAGAACTTTGAGCTAAGATATAGAAGATCTATCACTGTGCAATTCTTCATTGTATAAACATGAAACAAATATCTGATTCCTCTCTGTTCTTTTTAGAGTTTATGACAGATGATAGGTTGACCCATGGAAGCAATCATATACTCTGTAGTAAAATCATGAAATGTATTTTGTGTTCACACTGTAAGTAGAGATGGGTCAAGTGGCCTCTCTAATGTGAAAGTTGGCAAGCTCAGCCTGCTGCAAGGATGGGAATAATGTGACTTGCAGCACATCATGTCATTCATTTCAGCTGGTAGATCAAGTGTGCAATCAGCAGAGGCTTCTCACACAAACATACACACCAGCTACAGCTATGTGCACAAAAATATACAAACCAGCTATAGCTGTATTGTATATGGATACAAGCACCTATATTAATAGAAAATTATTCCACATTATAAATACTGGTTTGGCACACACTTACAAGGCATAAGAAGAGATTTCTCAATTATATGAGTGAAAGAGCAGCATGAATAGCACTCATTAAGACTTTTTCCAATTGTGATATTGCTAAAGTAAAAGAAGCAGAATCCTGCAAACCTTGACAAAGCTAGATGAGGTTATCCCTAAGGTCTCCTGTCACCACCAGTCAGGGAAGATTGAATTTCAGTATCCAGAGACACTGACTGAAGTGAGCATTTACTGGGGTTTTCATTTACACAGCATCCTTTTGCAAGGAACAGGAAAATATCTCTATTCTTGCCTATGGAACTGCATTATCACTTATTTTTTCTTTTCTCTTGGCTCTAGAGAAGCCACATCTAATAAGTCATGTAAATATTTGTTTATCTTGAAGCATGTGAATAGTATAAATGAAGTGAATAGGATTACTCACATGCTTAGCGTTAAACATGTGCCTCTCTGGACAAGAGCCACAGAGCTCAGCAACTTCGTTGGACTGAGCCATGAATATAGCCTGCATAAAGATTTATATTCTCTGTCCAGATATTGCAATAATGGATCCTTTCTGTAATCAAAACGTCTAATTGTCCATGCGTCTCTATTATTTAACCTTGTGATTAGGTTTTATGCCTTGTTATTCATGCTAGTTAAGACTTGATTAACACACATAATACAATACACCTTAAGACAAAAGGTAATAAAAATCTGTTACAGAGTACTTTCACTGTATTCTTAACCGCTTTGCTCTCTGTCTCACAGCCTTAGTAAATAAGCTGATGAATTCAAAATAATGAGAGAAGGCTGTATTCACTTGTTACTGGACACAAGCTTATGGTTGTCAGAGACAGTAGGGAACTTTTCTCCACAGTTTAAAAGTGTTATCCAGACTCAGCATTAATGATAAAAAGACCTAATAGTCTGCCAGGTTCTTTAAGTGCAGAGCATTTACAATCCTATACAGATATTTTTGTTAAATTTCTTAGAAGTTATAAAATATCCTTTCGATTGATGTTCCTTTTTCAACCAGTTTGTAGAACATTACATTTCTTAACTTATAAAAATAACATTTTCACACTAGAGCATTTTAACAAAGAGCAATAGCTATCGCTCTTGAAAATATACCTCCATACCCACAATAAGAAACATTAAGTCAGAGACTAATGTCACTATTGATCATAAACACCCAGAAAATACGAGTCACTCTATGAAAATGTATTCTCTGCATGACACCACTTTACTTAGACTGGCCCATCTGTTACCAGTATTTCCTTTTAACCAGTTATACCATTAGAGAGCATTAGTGATGTGAATGAATGTCATAGTTGTATTCATTTAGGGATTTTTTTTTTGAGCAGGAATATCAAGCAACAAACACTAAGCAGTGCTCACATATAAGATAGTTATCACCCTCCTCTGCATGGTATCTTACTGTGATTTATGTAGACTACTGCAGGGCAGACTTGGCAGGTCTAGATTTACCAGGGAACTGGTGAAAGGGACAATATGTCTTGCTTATTGCCTGGTAGTCCTGCCTGAATGAGGCATAGACCCACAGTTTGTATGATACTGAAACTATAGTTGATGAAACTATATAGGTTCTCTGCTGAGCAACTAGATTAAGACTCTCCTAGCGCCTGCTTATGTTTCAGTGATTAATTCTTCCTTTTTTTTTTTGACAAAAGAGTTCACCTAAAATTGTAACCTAAAAGCATCTACAGGATCAAGCGAAGAGCAAAAATCTCAGAAAAAAAATACTGAAATCAGTACATTCTTTGGAACACAGTTTAAAAAAGTGAACATGGAAGATAAGTGTCCGTTGTACTTGAAGTATGGAGTAATTAATGTGAGAAATGTTACTCAATATAACCATGTCTCTGTTAATGCTTAGCAGAGTCCTACCGTGAAGGGTCTGTGGCTTGGGAAGTTCCTGGACAACTAGAAAGTGGGAGAATCCCCAGAGAAGGTCACTACACACTTGGCCTGTTTTACCCGCTTTCCTAACCGCTGTTTAGGTACGGTTGGAGGAGAAAAACAGGCAAGACAGAGTTCTCACTAGATATAAGACTCTCTTAATGTTAACAAAAATAACCACAGCAAAAATAATCTGGAGGGTGATTCCCTGTGAGGGTCAAAAAGCAAGGAAAAAGAAATGGAAGCCCCAAATGGATTTGTTTCAGGGAATCCCTGACTGTTGCCGGGCTGCCGGCGGCTGCCCAATGGGTTCCCATCGGCACCATTTTTGTGCCGTTCTGGTCCGTCGGAGAGAGGCCTCGGAGTGTGGCTGGAGATACGGATCGCTCGTGCTGCTGGCGTAGGGGCCACATTTAATGTCATTTTGCCCTGTCGTGTTTCTTGGAGCAGCCTTAACCACTTCTGAGGAAAATCAAGCCTGTCCTCCTCAAAAGGGCGCCAGGGCCCTTTTGCTCTCAGGGCTCCAGGTGCCCTCAGGTCCGCCGCACTGGGCAGTGCCCATGGGCCACCATGGCGCTGGCCCCGCGGTGCTGCTGTGCTGGGACCAGGATTGCCTAGCTGGGAATCCACGGGCTCTGCCGCCATCCCGCACTCATGCCCTCATGGACACGCTGGCCCACAGAACATCGCAGCCGGCCGACCCTCGGTAGGTAACATACACCAGTGCCATTGCTTCCCCTTCAGGGAAACCACACAAGATGGAGCCTGCAGACTTCTGGCCCACTGATCAGAGATACTGTCCCCAAACTCTCTGCAAGGATGTTGGCCTCTCACCATACATCATCACAGAACTGTCTGCGCTGTTTGGAGGGATTGGCACTGTGGATGCCACATAATGTGCCCGTTTCCAGGGAGTAAATACCCTTTTGGGGACAAACTACAGGCCTGGGGTGCCCCTCATTGCCCCTGGTTGCGGCCCAGTCCTCCTGCCTTGTACATGGAGAAACTGCACTCGGGCTGCCCCAGCGTCTCCACCGGCTCTTTTACACACACAGCGCTTTCCCATGAAATGGGGGCTGTGTTTTCAACTTTCTTTCTGGGAGAGGAAAAGAAAAAAAAGAGGATACGGGCTAAGAAGATCAATAAAGCCAAAATGAAAGGCACACAGTAGGTTTAGGTGCTGCAGGGAGAGGCATCCACTTCCTGGGGTGTTTGTTTTTCACCCAAAGTCTGTCTAAGTGTTCAGATGCTGAAGCGTTGTTGTTCGGTATTTGCAGGAAGGGCTGCAGAGTGAAGAGAAGTAACGTTGGCATGTGGGGATGGTGGGAAAGCAGGAGCAAACGCTCAGCCCGTGCTTGGGTGAGTGAGAAACGCCAAGCACGTTCAAACCAAGCCTAGGCCATGAGTTCAGAGCAAATGCTAACCAAAGCGGTAGCTTCCCTCCTGCAATCCTGCCCAACAGCAAAGCTCCTTTGCCAGCTGCCATGAGGCCCAGGTGCTCCAGGGTACCATTTGGTGAGGGGTCCCAGGTGCTTCTGACCATTTCCTCCCGGGTGACCTCTCAGAGAGATCCTCACCATCCCTAGCCCTTTCCTGGCTGCTGTGGGCTTGTTAACACCACAGTCCTCCCATGGTTTTTGCATGGGGAAGACACATGTTCCCCTAGTGCTTCCCTTTAGCAGGGCTGTCTGTGCTGTATGTGGTACCCTGATAGCCCAGGCTTCATGTGGTTAGTGCTGCTCATTGGCATGCCCCATAAAGCTCTGCCAGGATGGATACCCTTCACATGGACTTTCCTGCAGTGCAGGGTAAAAATCAGTTATTTAGGGGTTTTAACACTCAGAAATGCTACTGACAAAGTGATTCTGAAAGACAATTCTATTCTGTGCTTCTCTCCATGGCATGGATGATGTGGCACTTAACCCCGAGAAATGACAGGGCACTTTTTAAGAGGAAAAGATTATTATAAATATAAGCCAGAAGTGTTGAAATTGGATGATCTGATGGTGGAGCCATCTAGGCTTTAGTGTAATACAGGCTATGCCACTATTGAGCAATCACTGGATAGACAACTGAGCAGTTAATAAGCTGGCTGACAGCGTTGCTGCACATACTGACAGGCCCTGGTGCCACCCTGCATTGCAAAATGCCTCAAAATGCAAAATAGAAAGGTCTATTTTTGACTTGTGCTACAGTTGTGTTTAGCTTAGAAATGAACCTTGGATCTTCTACCAGAGTGTACAATTAGAAGTGTTATGTACCAGAACTGTATCTTTGGCAGCCTCTTCCCGTTCTGAACAATTAACAGAGAAAACAAGACAGAAAATCAATATCTTTGAGTACTAACAAGCTGAAACATGTACTTTAAGTGAAAATGTGTGCAGGTTTTCTTTCATATGTCATGCAGCCTCATGTCAGAGCTTAGAAGGTACATGCAGTGAATGTGCAGTGAATGAAAGAAAGCAGCCATTTGTTTTATCCCCCCATCACAAGCAAAGGTAATGTGCTCAAGTAATGGGATGGTCTGCTGCAGGCCAGTGAACTCAGAAACTGCATGTTTTTTAAGTTGATGCTAGAGTCACGAAGTGAGTTTGCTTTATTCAGCCCCCTTTTTCAAGACTTCTGCTTGTGAAGATTGCAGGTTTCAGAATTTCTGTTATTAGTTCTTTCCTCTGTTTGGATTATTATTTGGAATATTTCGGTCTGCAGTAGGAGGCTGCCTGTTCCTCTTCTCTTCATGCATGTATTAGCCTGTCCGCCTGCGAGATCTGCACTCCCGGCTGCGGTGCCAGGGAAGAGTCAGAACTTGTTACACAGGTTGGGTACCAAACTTAGCACACAGTCTTTTTTTTTTTTTACTACTTGCATAAACCACCTCCTGCCTCGGGAGATACTTGCAATGTTGTAAATGGACAGACGATGGCACTCCAGCATCACCCTTCCTTTGCTTTGCTGCCATGGGCATAAAGTTTCAGGAACAGCCCATTCTTAGTTCTGAAGTTCAGATTTCTCTTTTTGTTTGTTTCTTTGTTTTTCTTTTTTTTTTCCCTGATATTTGTTTCAAATCATTAATGAAAATGTTAATAATTTCATTCGTAAGACCAATCTCCACTAACAACTTCTTTCTTACGTGGGACTTCCTTTAACTAATGTTAATCAGCTGCTGCCACATCCCTTTAGCCAACTCTTTATCCACTGTACTGTTTCCCACCTTTAGAGCCTTTGGGGGCACCCTCTCAAACGAAGTGAAGTCCAAAGAAAGGAGATTCACACCCTCCTTT
This sequence comes from Crypturellus undulatus, assembly GCA_013389825.1. Taxonomy (NCBI): domain Eukaryota; kingdom Metazoa; phylum Chordata; class Aves; order Tinamiformes; family Tinamidae; genus Crypturellus; species Crypturellus undulatus. Next base: position 220,254 of record VWPW01007643.1, read on the forward strand.
TGACTAGGCAGTGTCAAATGAATTGGTCAGGACTTCAACCATACCATTAGATTTTTCTGATTTATTTGGCGCTCCCTAAGACAGTAGCTAGAAAACTAGAAACTTTCCTCCTCTGCTCTGATGCACATGTAGCTTCTCAGGTGCCACAAAACTGCATCTCTCTCCTGCCTCTCAGGGCGAGGAGCAGCAGCCTGGCCGAAGGAGGTAATTAATATCTGCTGGATGCTACAGGGTTGATTCTAGCGTAAAAGTGTCCAGGAAACCAGTCCCACTCCAGGAAACTTTGATTTATGTACAGTGTCTCCTATTAGCACAGTTGCCCTTCAGGTGCCATAAATCTGAGCTCTGAAGGGTTTTGCCAGGGAAATGCTGGTAAAGCAGACAACTAAGCCTTCCCTCCCAGGTTCTTCCCTCTGGGAAAGCCAGTGCTCTTTGGAGAAATAAGGAATGCAGCAACCACTACTATAAATGGCCCTATAAAACCCTCTGTGGCAGGGAAATCTCTTTGCTCCTGTACAGCAACTAATAATTGAAGCTTTGGGAGTGATTACAATATTGTGCACTCTTATTATTCAAGTCCAGCTTTGATCACAAAGAAGAGGAAAGTGAGGCATGGTGATTTGCTCAAGGTCATTGAGCAAAGACAAGAATCCAAGCCTCAGGTGAGGCCAGTGCTCTATAAAACAGGAGGGGACAACAGGATTCCTTCCCCTTTGCCTCCTCACTGCAGTGCGAGGCCACCCAGGGACTGCACCACGAGGCAGTTGGCTGTTGTTGAGTTACTCCAGCTGGTACACTGGCTGGGGCAACCAAATGCACACATAGGTGTGACAAGAAATAAGTTAGCTTAAACTACCTCTGAATTTCTGCTGGTGTTTTAGACAGTGTGCTTGAATCGCACAGACAGGTCTGCTTTGGGGCTTTGTAGACAGCAGGGAGCACACTTCCTTTATTTTTTCTGAAGCTCTGCTGGACATATCCAATAAAATCCTGTGGATTTTAAAGGAAGCTGCAAATGAAATGTTTGTGATGTGGTTGTGCCAGATAGTTGGGGAACTTACTATTCAAAAAACTTTATATCTGCACTTCTAGTGCTGATCGACTTCTGTGGATATGTGGCAAAATCTACACTATGGCCCATAGATATGATTCTGATCCCCATTCTTTGATGCCACCATGTAATTGCCAATTGCATAGTTTACAATGTTTATAGATTTTAGAATATGTAGAAAATTCTAGCCTAATGTACTTATGATTCAAATATATGCAGTCAACTGATGTTTCCTGTGGCTTCCAGATGGTCTAAATGGAACATTTGATATTGCCCTGATTACCAGCACAAGAAAGAGATTTTAGGAAGGAAATGGAGCACTTCAACCTGAGACAAGTACTTGCAATAAAGCTTAGGAACAGACAGAGAGGTCACAGAACCAAAAAAGGGACTGGCTAGGTCTCCTGCTCTGTCATTTATTCATTATGTCATTCTTGCTTTGGTCCCTCTCTTTAAAGCCTTTTTGTACAGGGAGAGACAGACAGTTTTAAACACTCTATGTGTTTTTTTCTTTTTTTTTTACTATTTTATGTGATTTCTATCTGATATAAGAGAAAAACAATAAAGTGCTGCAGTGGCCAGACTGTTTACATGAACATAGACAATGCAGACAAGCTGGCAGCTGATTTTCTACAATGAAAATAAATTTACTGTTCCTGCTATTTTCAGTGTCATGGAAGGAGCAGGAGTCTGGTCCACGCATCTTGAAAGTGGTGTGATCAGGAGGAAATACAGGATTTGCTCAGGAGTCTTTCTGATGTTGTGTAGTTACATCTCCTCTCACTGATATAGGTAGCACCTTAGGAGAGAGGTCCTTCCTCACACTGAGTTTCTCCATGTTTCCTCTGGCTGTGCAGTGTTTCAGGACATTGCAGGACTTTCTGATTTGTCCTCTTTTTCTTCAGATTCACTCCTTTCTGTGATCTTTCTTCTTCCCTTCATCATTCACAGTTTATACCCACTTCCATTTCTAAACTTCTTTTTTTTTCAGGGCCTGCTCTAAAGTGCTCAGGATTCCCTGGGAGGATTCCCGTGGCCATGTTCAGAAGTGAACTGAGAAGGTAACTCTTGAATTAAGGTCTTCAAGTACAAAACGAAAACCTGAAAACCCTTTCTTCCTTGCTACTTTATTCCAGATGTTAATTAGTCATTCCTTCCAAATCCACAACTGCTTTTGCCATAAAATTTCCCAGGTGCCCAAACATCATTTGTACAATATGCCCAGGATCATCTCAGTCTTGACAAGACGGAGCAGAATACTGTTTACTCCACATCTAGTGCTTGTGTTTTTAAGGTGATATCAGTTGTTCTCCCCTAATACACCTGCTTAACTAGCAAGAAACCAAAACATGCTGACTTTTTAAGCAATCAAATGATTGAATTTATCTCTACATGTATACAGCACCCTTCCTTTTCTGGGCAATCTTCAGAGAAGAGATGCTGTCAGTCTAGTTTGTAGTCACCCCTAAAGACACAATAAAAAGAAAAAATATTCTTGGATAATTATTTTTAAAAACATTAAAACATTTGAAAAATGTGGATATTTGCCCTGGAAATACTTGAATACCTAACTGAGAAACAAAAATAGCACTACCCAACCTGTGTTCCCTTTTGCAATCAAGCAGTTCCGTTTAAATCCTGAACCTTGGGTGTTAGGTAACCTCACCACGCACTCACTTTTAAAAGATAAAAGCATGTTTGGGAAACAGGGTCACGAAGTATAATTCAAGTAACAAACCCACGTAAATGGCAGCTGGATCACAGGCCCCCTAAGACGGAGAGAGGCTCAGTTCTTCCCCAGACAAATGATTTGCTGCGTGTTCCAGGCTGCAGTGTGCACAATGAATCACACAGCTTCTATACTCATCTGCACCCTGGGTCACCCAGTGGGGAGGCCTTCATTGCAGCCATTCAAGGCAAGTTGCTATAAAAAACTGTACTAATAATACTTCTCAGCTTTGTCTGCAAGCACTGCGCAGCCATCCAGCCACAAGAATGCCTTGAGAACAAGAAAGCCATTTGCTGGGTTAAGGATGAATAAACTGTGGACCAAGACAGTTTGCTCAGTTCTGATATGTCTTTGCTTGCTATCAAAGCACCTTCATCCTTTTTTTTTAATGCTTTGCTGTAATATAAGCACAATATAATCACAATATTTGCATACACAATATAATCAATGGACAAGAAAATCCTGTTTCTCCAAGGCATTCCTTATCTTGGCTGGAGTATTTTTTTTGAGACTTTAAATGGGGAAATACATCCAGTCTCTGAAGCTTACAAACATTTATGCATTTCCTTGATGCAAGAAAAGTTAACATCTAAAAACAGAGGCGTTTTTGCTGTGTTACCCTTCAGGGCTCTAATCATCTCCCGATATTTCAAGCAGTTCTACTAGTAGGGACAGAATCAAATTGGTGTTAGAAGGTGTATCAGGTCAGAGCAAAGGTTCACCATCTTCCCAGATCTGCTATTAAACCAGTCTCTCATCAGCAGCCTGTTAATTCACCTTTCATTCTCGCTTTTGACTGGAGACCTGTAGGAAACCGGGGTAGAGCCTCCTGACTTGCAATATTGCTGTAAATTGTACATGACCCTTCACTCCTGCTTGATTCAGTGGGAGTTTTTAAGCTGGGCTCTATTAAGATGTTTCTAATTGAATTGATTTGTGAGAGGGAGGCATTTTTTTCACTGAAGCGCTTGGCCTCAGTCTCTTTTGCTGCTTGCCCTCACTTCTCCCAGTGCCCTTGCTCTGGGAAAGAGGCAGAGTGCAGGGTCAAGAGCTGCCTGTGGGTCCCCCTGCCCTTGCTGCCCTGCAGCCCCCTGACCCATGGAAGTACCTGGCAAACGGAGAGAGCAGGGACAGTGTCGAGGAAAGGAGAGGAGTGACTTTTTTCTCCTTGCATATTTATTAGTGCACTGGACGAGATGGCTTTTCTGGGAACAATCAGCCCAACTGGCAAAATGGGAAAAAGGAATCTGGTGTTTTCCCTCAGTGTTCCTGAATCTTTCCCAGCATGAGAAACACTGGTACTGACAGGAAAATGGCCATCTTGCAGAGCATTCCCTTTGTTTGTATGCGCATCCCTGTTATGGCAGCATAAATCTGGAATTACTGCACTGATTTCAAAGCGGCACACTGGATTGAGACAGCAGGTCTACCAGAGAGCAGGATCAGCCCCCAGGGTCCAAATGAGTGCAAGGATGAGTGAGGTTTGTGCTCATTTTAAAACTACATCACAAAGGCTGGGCCAGATTATCTGCTTTTCGGCTCCAAGGGAACAGGGAACAGCTTGATCCCATTGTGCTGACAAAACCCCTCAGCACGAGGCTCACCACAGAGAGTGAGGAGAAGGTAGACAGCTATTATGAGAGTCCCCAAAATAGAAAGTGTGAGGAGGGCATGTGGCCAGAGCTCGCAGAGCCCTGCCTGTGTTAGCCTCACAGTGCAGCAGCCAGTTGCCGTAGCCCAGAATAGAGCTGACTTTGGAAGGAGAAAAATCACGACTCCGGTGCCGTCACCCAGCCGTGCCGCAGGGAAATGGTGGGGAATGGGGGTCTGGCTCTCCACGTGCTAGGCAGCGCAATGCTCAGAGAGCCTGGTGGGCACTAGCTGACCAAAGTGCAAGAAACACAGGAGACAGCAGGGTCACCTCCAATTTGGAAGCTTGCTTGAATTCATTCTTGTAACAAAGTATTAATTTTACTAGATACCAGCAGCCTTTCCCATAAGTCTGTTATTCATACCCACATCATTGCTAAGTAGGAGGGGGCTGCAAGCTATTAGCTTGTGTTAGAAAAACCTATGGACATCTTTCCTTCAGACCCTTCGCCAAAGGGGTGTCACTAGGGTTGGTCATTCAGTTGTGCCAGGCCTACTTTGCCTCCTTGGGTTAATAGCAAAGTCCCTCTGGAGTTTTGGGGCTATAAAATGGAGAGGTCCCTGTCTGCCTGGCTTAGGATACAGCATACCATGGGTTATTTGCCTTTTCCTGGCTCTGTGCTGCCTGTGCATGCATTTAGGGTTTTTTTAGGGTAATTCTGCTTTATCTGCAAGATTGCCTTCACGTTTAAGCTAATACAATGTAATTGAATGTTACCACTTTTTTTTTTTTTTTTTTTTGCCTATTTCCTTCTAATGCTGGTATACGGTATGATACTGATTCTCTGCGTATACACTGGTTTTAAAAACAAATTATTATGGATCGTCTATGACATGTTGTATCATAGTGAACTTTGGCTCCGTACCTGCTGTTTGGTAACTTTTTCAAAGAAGTTCTCTCTGGCTTGAAATGTGTGTGTCCTTGGCCTAGGTCCAAAAACGACCAACTCAACTTTACGGTTCAGCTACCATCCTCTCCTCTACTTGTGCGAGCAGATTCTAGCTGGAATTTGAATTCTTGCATAACTCAAAACAGCTGCTGCCAGCACCATGTCCCCCTGTCCTTTGTGGAGAGCATGTTCCTACAGTGCTTCATGAGGACGTGTGGCCTCTCTGGTGGACTGTTGGCAGAGGAAAGAGCAAGAATTCCTGCATCTGTGACTGGATTCTGGAAGTAGGAGCTGATACATAATGAGAAAAGAATTGGGGAGGGAAGACAGGAATGGTTTGGGACAATGTCCATCTCTTTTTGTTAGTTGCATGGAACTCTTTCACCCTTCGCACTTGGACTGCTCCTGTAACTGAGAGAAGCATTAGCTGTGTTTATTAGCCTGTGTTTATTAAGAAGTGCAAGCTAATTGGAGTTTTTAAGTCAGCAGCAGCTCAGTTTTATTATAACTAAGCACAGTTAGCACTGAACTGAATTTCTCACTGTGGAAGAAGATGGTTCCAGGGTTTATGAGTCAGGATATCAAGGAGTCAAACATGGCTGAGGATAGAAGTTCTTGTTTTTTCATTCCAGTTTAAATGAATTAAGGCTGAGGCAACATAATTTTCATTTAATCCTACTTATTAACCTTTTTTTAATTAAAGCCAGATCCTGATGCTAATAATTCTGTTGAATCAACCTAAAGTCAGAGGGACAACTCAAGTGGAGCAGAGAATGACACAGCTTGAATCTGGCTCATAGATTAAGAATTCCCTGGGGGTTGAAAGTCTCATATCATTTGCCTGCGAAATGCCATGGTGCTGTATAAACAATAAATAAATATAATTTTCTGTCTTCCTTTTTATTTTTTATTGGCTTGAAGACTTGAATAAAGCAACATTTTCTAGTGTTGTTAGAGCAATAATATCCAAACTCTCTAGGAGTTATACAGACTACATTATGCACCTGATTTAGCTAATTAACAAAGGAGAAGCCACGTTGTGCATGCAGTGTGTGCTTCCCACTGGCTTCTTACATGCTGTGCCTATCAAAAGAGAACAGCAAACATGTGTAGAGAAATGAAGGAAGCCTCTTTGATTGTGTGGACTTTCTAATAAGTGGCACTTTGCATTTTGTAGATCAAGGTCTGGAAATATCACTAGCTGTAATTATGCACATGTGGCATGTCACCTTGATGCACTGGTATGGAATTGAAAGGGAGAACAAATTTACATAACTAATCACTGGCAAACAAGATAAAGTGATTGCTATTAGCAAGTTAACTTTTCTTTACAATTACCACCCTGTGCTATCTGAGATACCCCACCTAGCATCTCTACAAAGAACAAGGGGGACCTGCTGTCCTTCAGATATCAGCACACTAATTTTTCATGGCAAATCATTGAATATCCTATTAATTTACTTTTCATCCTTTTCTGTGAAACTAAGAATCATCCCATGGGAAGAAACAGAGAGAACAAAGCTCTTTTCCTCTGGCATATGTGTAGGTGGAGCTTATGCACAAATATAAATTTCAAAACTTGGTGGACAATTTGGAAACTTAACTTGCTCAGAACACAGCACATGGCAACTCAAAAGACCAGGTGATCACAATATCTACAGGGTTTTTAGATCTGGGATTTGGATGATTTTGCTGTTTTCAAGTTCCAAGGGGACACATTCTCATGCTTTCCTGTGCAGCTACTAAGCCTGGAAATAGTCTTAGCTCTGAGATTTTCCAGTTAGTAACTGGGATTCCTGCTGCTGAGGTGTTGGCATTAAATACTTGTCATTAAACCTAGTCTGCCTAGCAGGGCACTTTGTCAGCTGAAGGGCTTGTGTCTCTGACAAATGCACCCTTCACGATGAGAGGAAAGAAACAAAAGGTGCCATGTCTAGAAAATGACATGATAAGTGGGACTCCCTAGGTCATGGATGGGATTGCTGAGCTCTGTGCTGGTTTTCTGTGCTAATGACTTCCTTGTCCTCCTCATATCGCTCTGTGTACCTAACTTTTCCCATTTGCACTATGGATGGTAATGTTTTTTGCCTGCCAACCAACTTAAAAAAAATCTGCTTAGCTTTGGGTTACTCTCCTTGATTTGAGGATTGGGATCCAGAACTGACTATTCAGCAGACCTAGAGCAAATAAAAGTTTGATCTGAAGTCACAGAGAAATCTTCTCAGCTTTACAGGGGGAATAACAAAGCTGTTTTCGGAGTGCGATGGCTGAAAACAATGGAAGCCCCTGTCCAAGGCACTGGGCTTGGTGGCAAGCTCTGAGACCCATCTGGTTCGAGGGCTTTCCTGGTCTGGGATATTCTACTTCACAAACTGTTTCATGTGTTAGAGGAGAAGCAGCTGCGAAGAAATATTGAGGGTAAACACAAGCAGCTTCATGAAGTCTTTCTGAGTCTTTTTTTTTTTCTTAATTTCTCTATTTTTGTTTATAACTGTTCATAAAAGTGGGACTATCAAACCCATATTTCAAAAATAAAATCATGGCAAAATCATTTCATTAATCCAAGCATCCTTTTTCTTCCTTCTGTCTGGGGCACTCCTCAAATAGGATATTTATAGCTCCTTGATTTCAGTACATGTCTCAGAGAAGAAGTTCTCCTTTTAATTCTGGGGTATATGTAGCCCATCTATGAGGGTCAAAACAAACATGCAGTCACCCGGCAGTGTCTATGCTAAGACTAATTCCAGCCATACAGTGCTGAAGGAACCATCTAAGAAGCCCAGTTTGTCTGAAGATGACTGGAGCGCTGCTGGAGTAGTGTGGAGTGACTGAGAAGGCTTCAGGGGTAGAGGAGGGACTGGAGAGCTCTTGTGATTGTTGGCCCTGCCATGTGTCCTAGGGCTGATTCTGTCCCGTGTGGCTGAACCGGAGGCAAAGGGGATCCAGCAGCTCATCTTCAGATGGTGACCACAAAGCAGGAGCTATGAGCCTGGCTGAAAGATCTTAGCCAGAAGAGAAGCACATTGTAAAGAGTTTTCTGTTGATGGGCAGTTCTCCCCACACATAAACACAGAAAGCAGAGGAAGGTTTTATTCAGTCATTTTCAGGAGCTCAGGATCAGGTTGTGCATCATGATCACTACAAGCATTAATGTAACTGGAGATTTTCCGAGGGCTGGACTTTTCTTGAGCTGGAGACAGTGGGTGTAAGAGGCACGGTCATTAGGACAGCTCTAGTCCTCAGCAAACTTCCAAGCCAGGAATGCCATGTTCAGACAGGAGGGAATTCTATAGAGCTAAGGAAAGATCATTAATGTTTGACATGTCTTGTGCATCACAGCTGTGGGAAGAAGCTAGAGTTGTCTGTAGTAATAAAGAGGTGACAGGTTTATATGAAGTTTGTCATGAAAAATATTGTCTTTACCATGAAGCGAAGAACAAGAATAGAGTGTAGGTAGAGGACACACAGTGAGAGTGATTCAAGTGATTCCCTCTGGGAACGACCTAACCATCCAGGTTTCTCACATGAGCCATGCTCAAAGTGTAAAAGAGGGCAGCAATAGAACAGAATAGAAAGTCAGTATGACATCTGTCTTGCATATATGCTTATGTTTAGCGTTCTGATCTTCTGTGAGTTTTTCAGGCACAAAATGACTAAATTTCAACAAGTTCAAATCATGCCGCAGATCATCCTATACAGCAAGTTGTTTACCCACTATATTACAGGCAAGCAATTTCAATATTGACAGATTGGCTAAAGCCCAAATTTGATATGCTGCTATTAGCATATTTTTACTGTTTCTCTGCTTACAAAAGAACCAGAATGTTCCCTGGCAGTCAAGGCTAATAAGCATGCAAATCATGATCTGTGCTTATAGGCACGCTCTTTTTTGGTACATGAATCAGTATGCCAATTTGGCACTCCCCACTCTGATCCAAGATAAACAGAGCTGCAGGGATTAGGATGACAGATAATTTCTCCTGCAAACCGTCTGGGTTTTGAAACATGCAGAATTCTGTTTAATTCCCCTTGCTTTGCGCAGTGGATATGCCAGAGGAGATACTACCTGCTGAAGGGCTAATCCAGAGGTCTCTGTGCTAGAACACATGATCCCACAAGGCTTTCCACTCTCTTGAGGTCACTGCTAAGCTTAAGTCCTCGAGAGCTAAGACTTTATATCTAATGATTCGGAGGACTGAAAGGAGATTTTTTAGTGCTCACAGATATATATGAATCAAGAGCATTTGAAACAAGACTTTGGCTCAAGCAGTGATCTGGGTAATGTGTGTATTATACAGCTCACGTTTCCTGTGTGTGCGCTCCCCTCAGTCATGCCTGTCTCATTAGGATGTACTGCACTTCAGTAACTCCAGTCTCCTGAGTATCTTCTCCAGGCCATTCTTGTGTTTCTGGGCACTGCCTCATGGGCTCTATGTGGTTGAAGTTTTCTCATGCAATGGAAGTGGCATCACCTTTCCTGTTCCTATAGTGTCCGTTCTGTGCTCTGGGACCGCTTCTCCCCTCCTTCACATGGATTCTGTGAGGATGGACATCCTAGCACCTGCAAGGCATTTAGACATTACAGCAGTGGAGGTCACTGGAGTGCATAAACAGACCAAATTATACTGGAGGATACTGAAGAAGATCAAAGGGGAGACTTAAGACTTCTTTCATGTTGCAGACATTTCTTTCTTTCAGCCCCAGCCAGTCCATCATGTCTCGCTATTCCTTTGTTATCTGCACCCGACTTCTCTCTACTTACAGTAATAGCTGCTGTTTAAGTCCCAAGGTATAACTCTTTTATCTCGACTAACACTCCTTTGAGAGCATGAGCAAAAGAGCTGGTAAGTGTCATCCATGCTGAATGTAAAAGGGAGTCTCTCCTGTGTTTGAATATCAATGTATTTGATCTTGAGTCAGGCCACGTAGTGGATGATTTGGGAGCTTCTTTTTGTGCACAGTTACTGATAATTCCTTTTATAATTCTTGTTATTGTCTTCTCACTTGGAGAGACTGAATGTGCAGCTTGCTTTCTATTGCCCATTCTTGCCTAGGGATATGTAAATGAGTTTACTCTGTCCTTTTCCCTGCCCTTCTCAGGTTAAAAGCAAACCTTCCTGACCTCCTTTGCAGCCCCTCTGAACTCACTAGCAAAACTGGATAGAACATCCTGGATGTAACACTTATGCACAAAGCAAAAATAAACAATGCTTGGGAAACCCTGAAGTTGACTGAACCCTAAGAGAATGGCAGCTCAGATGATACATTTTTAAGACTAGATAGTCCCATCTGCCAAGGTCTTGGTGAAAACCTAGTAGGAGTGTACGCTATATCAGGACCATGTGGTACCCAGATGGACCTAACTGGTGTGATTTACTCCATTGCTGGAAACCTAATTGAGAATTTACCTGCCCTGATCTTAGTTTTTTGTTCTGTGGCAGATGCAGAGGGGTTAATCATTTAATGTCTCTGTGCCTCATTTTCCTTCTCTGAAACAGGTCTGTTTTGTACTTGCTCTGAGAAAAAGATACACTAGAGACAGTGAAGCATGTGAAGATATTTTGAAGGGAAAAATAAAAACTCTTGAAAAATGGGAAGGTAAAACTCTCAGCAAAGAAGAAAAAAAAGAAGCTGAGATCAAATAACAAACAACAAAGAAAGGGAACCTGAGGGAAACACAAAGCATGTCAAACTACCCACTGCCGCAGAAAACCTCTGTAAGAAGGAATTCCATTTGTGGAATCATAGGTTAATATTCGGATCTGTCCAGTGTCTCTTTTTCAGTCACAGTACTAATAAATGGCATTTAAAAGTTTTTTTTTTTTTTCCTGCTCAGTCTGCTTGCAATGAAAACAAATAGGAGAATTTACAGCAGACTTCTCTGAATTTTCTCAAGGTAAAATAGTGGTGTCTTAGCTGGTCTCTGTGTATTAAGACTCGTTAGAAGGTAGTTGGCAGTGTGGAGCCCAAGTATGTCTTTGTGTGTCAACTGCACTGAAAAACCCTGCAAAAAGTGGCCTTCAGAGCAGCCCTAAGCCGGAATTCATCCTTTTCCATTTTTCCCGTTTTCCATCCAGCTGCCTGTGTGAGCATGGCTGACTATATCTGTGCTCAAATGCAACCTGAGCTTTTTGGACGCTCTGCCCTCTTTGGCCCATGCTTACAGGTTGGCATACAGAGCCAGGAGAGTCTACTCTGGGTGCTAGTTTACCAGGCAGTATAAAGTATTATTCCTTGGCTGTAAGTCCTGTTAAAACTATTCTAGTGGACTTCAGTAGGCTTTGAATCAAATTGCTAATACCTTCCAGAGAGGATTGCATTGCAAGCAGCAAAGAAAAGCACATCTATGTCTATGATTTATTATACTTTGTCTTGCAGAGATAATGGGCAAGTGGAGCATCTGCACTGCTGGTGGGAAGAAGAAAGAAAGCATTAGACATCTACGCTAAGATTTAAACATGGAGATGATACACTTCCTGAAGACTCCTCGCTTATGAAACATTCACCACATGAGACCATTGGGTTTACAAGGGATAACTCAAATCCTCAGGTAAGTGCTGAGTCTAGTGATGAGGAATTATATTCAATATTTAAGGTGTTAACCACACACTGAGTAATATTTAGTTAGGGTGGAGCTTCTATTTCTGACCAAGATCCAGCCATACAGAATGGGATATGATCTCAATGTCTATAATAAAATAACCTCCGTGCAATCTAAAGGCTAAATGAGAATGTCATGCTCTATTGTTTTGTTTTTGTTTTTAATCTCTCAAACGCAAATTAACACCTGAGACTTCTATGCAGAAAAGAACAGTACAAAGGAATTGTACTCATTTTTCCTGCAACATCTTGCAGTGTCTTCCCGATGGAAGGTATAGAAAGGGATTTTTGGAGAAGTTCCGTACTCTTCATCTGAACAAATCTGATATCCTGAACACTAAGCATTTTTTCAGTCCTTATAAGTAGGAAATAACTGGTATAACCAACTTATCATTACAATATCATTTTTTTCATTGAACTCTGATTTTTTTTCATTGCAACTCTCCTTAGTAGTAGCTAAAGTAGTAGCTAAAATAAATAACTAGTCTCTTGCCCAAAATAAAATGGCTATTTTTTTCATAGCTGGTCTGTTGCAGTATCAGAGTGTTCTCTATCCATTTTTTTCACTTGTTCACCCACAGTAGAAGATCAGTATGCATCGAATTCTTGCTTCAGCAAAATATTCCAACACATGTTCAGCTTTGAATATGCTTCATGAAGTATTTGTTGAAGCAACAGAAAAGCTATTAATTTACTGAAACATCAGTTAGCAAAAACAGGACAGAGAAGAATGAAATGTGTGAAGAAGAAAAGAGAAATCAAAGGAACATAAGGATTTGCCTGCTTCTAGATTGGACACCTGCTCCAGAAGAACCATGTGATGTGAGGCAAGAAGTAGCAGGGCATAGATCTCTTCTTTTGCTATCTAACAAATTCATGCAAGGAAAACGCCCTGGAGCTGTATTGGTCCTCAAGGTATATTGCTATGAGCAGCAGAGGACAAAGTAGGAGAAAATATTCCTTTGTAAAATTCCTCCAAAGTACATATGGATTTTAAAAGGTGTTGCTTTGAGCCGTACTGAAAACATGTCTATGGAAAGCTTTCAGAAAGCATTTTCACAAAGCGAAGAATCTCTGTGTGTACATTTCGTACAATTTTAAATCTCAGTTAAAGCTGGAAACAATGCAGAAATGTAGCATACACATTTAAAATGTGGAAACTATGCCTTTTGGTGACATTTTTCTCTTTTTACATGTAAAAGGATCTTCTTCCTCATCCATGGAATGAACAGCTGCTACCATTTCATCTTAGAGCCTCTCAGATCTTCAAAGACCTGGAAAATATTTTGTCATACATCCATAATGACCCATAGCTTTGACAGAAAAAAACACAGCTGCCTTTAGCCCAGTGGCCATAAAATCACTCTCTAGTGATTCTAATCTGTTGTGCCCTTGTTGAATTGCACGGGCCAAACCATTTGTCAGACTTACCCAGGAATAAAATTATTTTATGCTCTTGTCAAGTGTCATCCAGATCTGACAGTAGCATTCAGTTTTCTGTGCTTCTACAAAGCAAAACTGCAGAAAAAAAACACAAAGAAATGAAAAACAAAAACAAAAATACCATTAGAGATGGGGATTAGAGCAGTGAATTTTACAAGTGATAAAATTCACATGTTAGTATGTCTAGTGTATCCTTTCAGTCTTCTCTGCATCTAGATATCTAGATGAAAAATTTTTCATATATTATGTATAGGGGTCAGGCTACAGAAGGCTAACTTGAGTTTTTCCTAATTACATTTGCATCTGACTGTAAAAGATTTGAAACTATGCCATCACTGTTCCTGTTTTCTCTATTTATTTCCTACTTCACTTTCTACTTACTATCAGAAAGAATGTTAACTACCTAGATACCAGAGCATCTTTCTTCCCTGAAATCAGTATGCACTTTAAGGCATGAGAGCAATTGGATCTGAGATAGCTAAATAATGAACTAAATGGTGTCACTTTGTTGCCAGAAGAGCAATAAAACTTCTCTACTGACACTGCTCCTGCAGAAACAGGCTTCAGTTCTTAGTACCAGAACAAACTGTGATCTGGGAGCACTAGAGATCCCAAATGATTTCATACCGTGTTGTCCAACAATTCATCTGAAAGCCTTTTTCACTCTTCTTTTCCCTAGTTAAAAAATGTCACATCTTGTAGACTTATGCACATTCCCAACTTTAAACAAGTTTAATCCAAAGAAAATGCATCAGATGAAATGTCTGTGTAAGCCTGCCCAAGAAGAAGCAGTAACCTTGTTGAAATCCCACTGACTCCATTAGATGTAGAATCTCAGCTGGGTGTGTAAGTTACACTTTGCAAAGTAAAATGATTTCTCAAAAGTTCTTTTGACTGAACAAAAAGTCAATGGTAGAATGAGAGTCAACCTAAGTTAAACCCGTTCGCCAGCTCAACTACACACACATGCAGCAAATCTGTGTTCTCCAGCAGCTGGAGCGGATGCATGCGGCCACGCAGCGAGTCCTGGGTAACGGCATCTCTCCATGTGCTGGGTTCCACAGCCACCACAACTTAAACATGCATCTTTCTATAAAAAGCACAAACGAGTGAAACCAAACTGAGCACATCTCTCTCCAGCTGCTGCTTCATGTATTCCCGTCTTCAAATAGTTCTGCCCCGTATTTACAAAGCATCTCCCAGCTGGTGTTCTCCAAGCAACTCTAAAGTACTCAGGTATTCAGGACTCTTAGTGCAGTTAAGTGTAATTACTCCTGCTTCTGTCTTTTTCTGTCTCTTTTCCAACTAGAGAAACAAAAGAAACAAATTAATCACCAAGTTCTGCCACCTTTATTTGAGCTGAAGAACTCTTTTGTCCCTGAATAGTTGTCTGGATTTCTCCTGGCTGAATACAGTACTGCTTAATTTAGGAAAAAGGAGCAGATTCAGGCAGAAAATTATTTGTCTCAAGACTTGATAAAGGAGAAGACAAAGACAAAATCTCATGGCTATCCATTTTGTGGTATGAAATTTTTGTTAAGATAACTAATACATCAAAAGGTCTTTTCAGTTATGTGCAGGCTATGGTAGGCTAGACAGCATTTTACATCATGTATTACGTTTTTTTTTTTTTAACTCAACCCCAGAGCAACTTCAGGCTTTTCTATTGTCTGATATTTCTTTTTTTAAATTCACAATGAGGAAAAGAAGCTTGTTTGTAGTGACTATGTGCTAAATTCTCTATTTTATCAACTTTACCAAAGCATGAAATCACTTTTGCCATGCCACCTCCACCTTCCTAATCAGTGCTGAAAATGGTGCAAAGCAAAGCAAGCTTTTGTTTGTGACGTTCTTTACATCCACGTAGAGGTTAATGATAGTTTGGTGGTTTTGAGGGATATTGTCTAAACCAGAAGGTTTTTTTTTTTTTTTTTTACTGTAAAAGTTTCTCTGGAAGAGCTACACTTTTTTCATAGATTTTCATAGATTATGCATTTTCCTTGATCAGCTTTCCCATTCCTCCCTCAAAATGCATTTCAAAATAGGGGAAAAGAATGTTCCCAGATAATTTGCAGGAGTGTATTATACTTGTTCAGTGCTGCCTAACAATTAGTGTCACTTGGCATGTTACTGTCGTATTCCTTCTACAAGAAAATTCAATAGCTGTTTCAACAGAACGGGGGTGGTTTTGGCAGCTATGTGACCCAGATACAAGCCTCAGTTGGAGTATATTTTCAGCCTTACTAGCTTGTCTTGTCTCAGGCATGGGAATCTGAAGCACACTGTAAGCATCCAGCTGCATGGAGTTAGGCAGCTGGAGTCCTGGCTCCTTGCTTAGGGCAGAACATGAAGGGCCAAGCTGCAGAGGAAATGCCCTTGGCAAGTGTTCAATGGCAGGAGAGAAGGCAGTAAACAGATCCTGCAAACATGGAAGAAACCAAAGCTTTGTTACACCTGCGATGAAGGGAAGCAGAAGTCTCTGAGTGAAAGGGTTTGGATTTGGTTTCCAGCTTTGCTTTGGGTGCCATGTCAGCACAACGGAGTGCAGGAGGACGGGCAAAGCACAAAGCTCCTTGCTTCTCTCTCAGTCATGGACCAGAACAGGAGCTTTTTGCAAAACCTTGGAAGGCTTAAGGGTGATGTTCCTGGGAGGTTCACAGCATCCTGCTTTTGTCACCTAAGGAAAGGCAGAGTCCTGTCAGGAGGTGATTTAGAGCAAGGCTGAGTGCTGTCCTGAATGTCTGTGCTCTGCTGTGCCACAGAGGACTCCAAAGGGATATGAGCCAGGAAGTCAAGTGCCTCCAATGGGGCAGCATGTTCATTTTCCTGCTTCCAACTGCTGCCTCTGCCAAGGATGTGCCAGCGTGCTACACAGCCTCCCTTATCCTTTCTCTGGCTTGCTCATTATATTGAATTTTATAGGCTGGCAGAAAATGTCTGTGCCAGCTTGTTGTCACCTAAGAAAGCTCCCTTGTCATGGGCAGTCCTTGACAGCTTCATTTGGGCAGCTTTGTTCTCTGCGCTGTATCAGCAGTGCAAATGGGTAGAAACTGAACCGGCTCTCCAGCCTCCAACATATGATCTGGGATAAGCGAATTTCACTAATTTTTTCCCCTTTTTTGTGACCACTGCAGGAGGTGGAGTTGGCATGGCTCAGAAGCACCTGCGTGTTCCTTGTGCTGTGATTCCTGTCCAGGAAAACCGTGGAGAAAACCTAGCAAGTGACTATGTGTGCAAACATCTAGCACAAACATTGACAAAATGGCTTCAGAGCTCAAAAACTTGCTGGGTAATTCCAAATCCAGGAGCCTACACTTCAGCACATCAGCTACAATGGCTGAACCAAGAAAGACTGTGGGTCATAACTGGTGGATCTCCAAGGCTGCTCTTCCCTTCCCTCTTGGGCTCACTTTGGGCAAACCTGCCCATGCTAGCAGAGACTTTATAAGGAGGGTGTACACAGCTTAGGAGCACAAAGTGATTATTTAATAACATAAACAATCAATACCTAAGTATTTACTGGCCAGGGTGCTGTCATTCAGATCAGAAAGGGTCAATCTCCATGGCTCCTTGGAGCAGGCTGATCCTTGATACTGCTTAATTGCCATCTTCCAACTGCTTTTTTTTTTTTCCTTTGCATTTTGTACCTAGACTTTTCTTCCTCGAACTGCAAATTATCACCATTTTGATGATTTCACCTTTGTCTGCATTTTCTAATGTCACATGGCTCTAAACTATGCACTTTCCCACAGCTTCTCTCCCACAGATGAGCAATTTTCTCAGCAGACTAGAGCCTTGGTCACACATTTATCAAGCACTGTGCTTCTTCAAACCAGACCAGGGGCTACAGCTAGCTGAAACATGGGCTGAGGCTTGCTGTACATCAGCACTGATCTGTGACATCCCTTCTGGGGCAAACTGGAGCTCATGGGCTACTGAGTTACAGATGTATTTATGCTTCCCATGTAAAATTAGCATTCTCATAAGGAACTTGATGTGCAGGGATATTAATTCTTTTCTCCATCTGTTTCAAGCACACAAGGAGATTTATTCACTTAAGTGAATCCTGATAAAGATGCTTGAAGTGAAGCCTGTCTTTAAGGGTCTTGCTGTAAAAGGCCAAAGATGTGCAGTGTTACTCATGTCTCATCATATATATGAGACACCCACTAGGAAACAAATAAAACAAGTTCTGTCATAGGCCAATGGCATTTTTTTTTAAATTTTGCCAACCTTCTATTTTTCCAGGGCACAAGCTTTTGAATGTAAACACAGAGAAAACAGCACTAAAGTGGTCAACATTTTGGTGTTTGTTTCCTTTAAAAATTACAATTTGAGGATTGTTTTCTTCTTACATGCTGTGTCTGTGTGTGCTACCTAAACTGGTACCAATTGTGGAGCCCTGAAATAAACAGTATATTCAAGAAGTGCTGACACACAGAGCTTCACTTCAGCTACAGGAAAGCACCATTATAGTTAACTCCAGGGATTCTCTTCATTCCCATTAAAATCATGATTTATTTTTTTCCATGTAACCTGAAAAAAAAAGGCTCCAGGGTTGAATTTTTTTCCCAGCCCTTACTTTCATTTCACATGTGTTAAAAAATAAATACATTTCTTGAACTTTGATCCTCTGCCAAAACTGGTATAAGCAGCAGTTCATGGAATAATATGTTTCTGTTAATTTATGCAAAGAGTGGAAAAGCTTTTCTACTAACTCCACAGATGGCTATGTCCTGGCTGAAGCAACCATGCAAACACATTAGTGGAGGTTTGAAACTTCTATACTTCTATAACACAGTTTTAACACCTAACAGCTATATGAGTCTAAAAGCTGTAGGTCTGACACCCCGAGAAAACTTGAAGGGCAAGCTATTTCTTTTATGTTCAGTTATGTTTTCCAAAGCACTTTAGAAGTTAATCAGATGCACAAGCCTTGGCTAACCTTGAGAAAAACTGCAGAAAATCTAAACCAATAGCATTTTGAACCACACCTTCAGGAATATGCTCCCAGAGTGTCAGTGTCCAGCACGTGCTGCAGTACAAAAGCTTCCTGTTATCAGCTCCTATCCCTAATTAAACATATCAGCTGTGAAGGCAAGAAGCTGTGTCCATGTTAGGGAGGAAGGGGATGGCTCTGCAGTGACTCTCACCTTTCACTGGTGACAGCAAGTTTTGGGCAAGCTCTTGGGATAGCAAGACTTCCCTGTAGCCACCTCATAGTCTGAGAGTCTGCAAGGTTCCCTCGAAGACAGTCCAGTGGAGAGGACTTTGGAGTAAGACTTAGAGGATTTAGGTAGTTTAATGATATCTGGCAGCCGCAGCACAAATCCGACGTGCCTTGTGCTGCATTGGCAAGGCGAGGAGCAGGTCAGATCTCTCCTTTGTGAAATGGCTCTTGATGGTATTTGTTCTCTGCAGCAGCAGCTCTAACATCTTTGCTTCTAGTACTTAAATGCAAATGTAATAAAAAGAAGATCAACTGAAAATGGCCAGTGCATTTCCAGTGAGCTGAAAAGACTCCACTAATGTACAGTGTTTGAACACGCTTCTTCCACATCATAAAGCTGTTGCATTGAGTGTAATAGTAACTCGTGTGTGTGTGTGAGCGTATGAGACTTCAGCAGGCTTATTATCTAAGCAGTCTCATGAACAGATGATCAGCTGCTTGCTTGAGTGTGTTTCACTAAAAGACAAAGTACAGGGTTGCACAAAACATCTGCAGAGTGTCTCTGAGTAAGTTACTGATAACCTGTGTTTCAGCCCATTCCTCCTGCTGTTCGGAGCACATGTCTGCTGTGCACACTATAAATAAGGGGCCTACTTATGCACAGAGAAATAGGGATCTGATGAATGGAAAAGAGACATAATTTATAAGGAAGCAACCTGAGAAACTGCTCTGGAATCCTTTCTCCCATGAATAATGTGCCTTTTAATGTGACACTGAACATCTAAGTCTTCTGCTGAAGCATGTTACAGTAAAATTCCTCACTGTGTTACCTCGGCTATGGACTTAACAGAGGCAATCCAGGCTGTGCAAGGACATTGGATGGAATTGCAGAACTGAAATATTGCAGAGCATATCTTAGTCGAAAAACGCTGTTTGGGAAAGGGCTGAAAAGGCTTGGGCTAAATCAGAAGCCCTGTGAGACCTTCTGCCTTGGGCTGGTTTCATCTGTGCACAGACTGCCTAGATCTCACACCCTCTCAAGCTCTTTCCACTACTATTTGCTAATTTTCTCTTCTAGGACTCATAATTTTAAGCTCCACCTCTAGCTTCCATTAATTGCTGTTTAATAACATGACTGGGGGCTTGGGCAATTAATAGCCTAATAAGTGAAGCAGCTTTTCATCTCTGCTTTGGAAAGGCATCTCCATCCCATAGCAGTAATCTCAGAAAGCCATCAGCAGATGACTCAGCAGCAGCCAGCCAAAATGCTATGGGTGTTTGCGTACTCCTTCTCTCCGCACAAGGCACCGTGTCACAAGATAGATGTCCTCCAGCCACAGAGGAGCAGCTCCTCAGCCCTCCAGTGCTGAGCGTCAGCACGTCAGATGGGTGGTGGGACTGACACCAGCTTGTTCCTGCCTGGACTGTTTCTGTCCTAAGCTCAAGAAAAACCCCATGAGGCCTGAAAGCACCTGCAGGCCACGCAGATTCTGTCCTGGACTGCTGCATGGCAGGGACTGTGCTGAAGGTGATGGAAGAGGTCAAGGTTTCAGCTGCCCACTCAGCGCTCTTCAGAAGTTAAACAAAAAGTAAAAACAAAAAAAATATTGCCCAGCTCATTCATATTCAAGCTGAAGTCTTACTTCCTGTGCAACTTAAATTATGTTGTAGATTGAAGTACTTATTCTCTGTGACCCAAATTAATTTCCTTGCTTTAATTATTTGTGTTAGTCTGAGTGCACAGCGAATTCAGCAACGGTGGGAGTAGTTGATTCATAGCAGTAGAAAAGGAGATGCCCCTGACCCACCCAAGCACTGCTTCAAGCAGCTTTGCAGAGCCAAGCACCCTTCATCTGCCCCCAGCCAGGGCCAGCGAGCTGCTCGTGTCATTCCCATGATGTGATTCATATATGCACTGCTCTATCTGCAGACACTGCCAACAAGGTCTTGCAATTTCATTCTTACACCTATAACCCCAGAGATGTGGAGATGCATTGAAAAATTCAATCATCATCTCTAAGTTGGATTCATATTGAAAATGCATTTCCCTTCTGCCCTCTCTGCTCTGCAAAACTAACTGCAGGTGGCTGTGGAAAACCTGCACCCGTATTCCACAGGCTGCTGCTGCTCCCCTCAGTACTCTGGTCTGTTCACTGCACAGTCACAGGAAAAGAGAGCTTTACCCCTTGTCACTGTGCGGGCAAATTAACCCAACAAACTCGCTGCTGCCCTCTCTACTCCTCTGCCTGAAAGCAGAAATGAGGGTCCCTGCCTCAATTCACAGAACTATATTTTAGGGCAAATTTGTCATCACTAGTGCCCTGAACTGATACTGTGGACTGTGAAGAAGGTACGGAGGTTAAGATGAGGACATTTGTTTCATTCTATTTCTGATATAAGGGCAATAACCTCCGGTCAAAGGGGAGTGTGGAGCACTCCCCTGGTAGCATCCCTGGGCACTGCAGCAAAATCCAACAGGGCTCATGAGTCAGATGTCTTTCTATCCTGGCATCAGACAAATATCTGAACTGCAGCCTACAAAAGGTCCTTTCTTTCTATTTTAAGAGCTTTGTGAACAGAGCTAGAATACTGCAGCTATTTTCCATTGCAATTTATCTGTCCACAAACTTGGTGTCTGCCATGATCATGCAACAAAATCCCAGGCTTGGAAAAATCTTCTTCTCAGGGATCAGAGAGTTTTGGTGAGAAATCCCAAAGCAAGGACAAGGAATGAGATATGAACAAAATTTGGTGGTGTGGGTAGATGGAAAGAAAAGAATGAGAGAGAATTTTAGGAAGTCACCTACGAAGTCTGGAGTCCCTGGTGCTGTTTCCTAAGGCATGGCATATGATTCAGTAGTGTTTTGAAGATACCATTTACCAAAAAATGACCCATTTTATTCTAGAGGTAGGCAATAAAACTTAAGATATCAAATCACAGTACCGTCATTCACTGAAAACCTGCTTCAAGTGATTCACAATAAAGATACAGATCCCCCTTTCTTGGGATTTCCTCATAATTGACTGAATTCCTGCAGAGAAAAACAGCAAAGGAGAGGTTGCTCATCTGTTGGCCCAGGCCAGCAGCAATGCTGTGAGCTGTATCTAATAAATCACACCTGCTCTGTCCCTCCAGGGCTGGATTTTTACTGTTACCCTCGTGCAGCTCTGCTGCTGCCAGGGAATACCCGTGGAGCCTTTTTCCAGATCTTCTCAGTGTGCCTTTTGCCCCTGAGAGAGTATTTCTTGGTTTTGTTTCAAGAGAAAAGAGGTTTTTTTTTCTTCCAATCAATTTACTAGCATAAACGTCCTCAGTGCAGAATTTCTAACACTGACAATGCTGTACATCTTTGCCTCTCTGGGGTATTGCACTCTTCTTTGCAATAAAATAGGTCTGTCATGGGAAAAATTCCCAACCTTAACTTATACACAGTGGCTCTTTTTTTCTTGGGAAGAAATGCAGAAATACATTAGCAAATGCTCCCATTGCCTGTATTTATTTTATTATTCACACAAATGTGAATCACTAATCAGCATCCCTCTTAAATCACCATAAACTTCCTGACTAGCTTGCTTTGTCTTTTTCTCTAGGCAGCTAGCCCAGCTGGTTCCCATAGGTACTAGCAAAATAAATCCCTGAGAGAGATCTAACATTTGATTCTTGCAAGGAAAAGCTTCTAGTATTACGGCCCGATAAAACATCAATCAGCGACTGGCAATATTCCTTTCTTCTGCTGCATCAGCTACAGCCTCTCCCTGATCTGCATTCTCTCCAGCTGGTAGAAAACTAATTGAAATATTGACCAAAAAAAAGAGAAAAAAACATTCTCATAAATATGTACTGTTACCATGAGCTATGATTTTGTTCATTTATTATTATGCTGACAGCCTGAGCCCAGTATGAGGAAGGGATGTGACCACAGCATTTGAGGATGGCCTGTCTCTTTTGACAGGATTTCCTTACTCACAAGTGTGGAAAGAGGGGTCAGACCAGCTAGAAGAGATCCACTGACAGTAATGGCACTGCATTGATTTTTACTCACAGAGCTACTGGTTCCTAATACTTAAAAGGATGGTGTTTATCTCTCTGTTGCATATCCTTAAATGTTTAGATTATACTTAGAGACAATATTTGCCCTAAACTCAGAAGACAGTGCACCAGCCTCTTAAATGCCTTAACCTTTGCCTTCTTTGAGGGCAAAGATACCTTTAAGGGCACAAACTGAAATGTGACTGGAATCGCAGAGCCCACCCCATCACATGCCCTCTTTGTCTGTGACAGACATAGAATCTGATCTGGTTTGTATGTTCTGGCAGAATGCAGAATTTTTGATATTAATTGTTCAACTCCAGGCCCAATCTGCCTTCAAGAGAAAACACTGGGTCAAATTGGATACTGTCCATCATTTTTTCACCAACTCTCAGGTTATCTGCTGAAAATCTGGAGACAGAATAGCCTGCTTCTGCCTTTGACAGCCAGACTATGCCATGTTCTGTATGTTGTGTCAGCTCCAGAGGAGAAGCTACACATTTGTGAAATGGCTTTTTTTTTTTCATACAACCTATAACAAAATATATGAGTATCAGTAAGTGCAAGAAATAGAAATCTCTCAGACTTTGACTGAAATTTGGCAAGCCACTAAGGGCCAAGGCAGGTAGGAGGCACATAGCTCCTTAAGCTGTCAGATGGATGTGTGAGGCTCAATGCTGTACGTGTTTGGGAGAGATGGACACTTGTTTGTCTTGGACAGGGACTCAGAGGTGGTGCGATAAAGAGGAGAGTTACTCCAGGGCTACACCGAGTCTTATTTATCTGACCAATAATATTAGGTTACTGCAAACTGAACCACTCAGTTGAAGGAGCTGCTCTGCGCATGACAGAGCAGACTAAAGTGGCAATCAATAAAAAGTTGGAGGTTATCAGTAATGTGAGTCTTTGATATAAAACCATCAGAGGGAACAAAGGAGAGATACATGTCTCTGTACACCGTTAACACAGAGCCAACACACTGGCAAATCCAGAGTATCCAGGACGGCGCTGGCTGGTTGCTGCATTTCAGCTCAAGGCCTGAAGGGCCATGAGACCCGAAAGGTGCAGGTTATGTGCTCTGAAGAACGGTGTTGGTGTCTGCTAGGAGACATGTGCATGTGTGTGGTGTCCTTGGAGATTCAGCTTGCAGTGTAGCCAGCAATCTAGGCCGCTTTACCACAGTTCATCCAATCTTGGTATGATTTCTACCTTCTAGCACTTTAAAGTCAGGAACAGCTGAAAAACCTAGCGCGTCTGGCATCTGTCCTATTTTCTTAACTTATATTCCAACAATGTTCATATGCTGAATGTTCTGAATGTTTTCTGAAGTCTTTGCTCAGAATGTGCTGTTAGTTATTTTTGCTGCTATCTTAATGGAATGGGTTTTGTGATTCATTTTAACTGTGAAGGACAAATGCAGGAAGAAAAAACACAAATGAAAGAATAAAAGGGCAATCATATGCTTATGAATAGGAGTTCTGATGTTTTACAAATACTCTTAGAGACGTGCATAATAAGATGTAATTCACTAAATCCAAATAATCATGCTTTTGCATACAAAACAGGCTATGTTAAGGCAAGGCTGTGGGTGTAGCAGATGGAGTGCTGGACTAGTAATCAGGAGACTTGGCTTTTCTTTGCAGGGATGCCACTAACTTGCAGCATGAGCCTGGGCTGTCTCTTACAGCCCAGGGCTGCAATTGTATTTCAGCATTACTGTGCTAGGTCCTGCAAAGTCAAAATGACCTGATGCTCTAGCAGGTGAGCCCTGATAATTTTAACAGTGGTAGATCCTCACTCTCAGAGTCTTTCCCTGACTTCTGTCAGTGGCCAGTGTCTCTGTGGCAGGGCAGATGGAGATATCTCTGTTTAAGAAGCTCCAGACAGAGGTGATTGAGGTGCAGATACATGTCCCATCCCATCATCCCAGCTTGGGAAACACAGCCAGCTGCCAGTGGATGCAAGTGGCAGGAGCTAGTAGTATCTCTGGTGGCTACAACTTAATTTGTGAGAGTTAATCCATCAAAACCATAAGCAGGAACATCAAAAATGACAGATAGAGTCAAGACTCACTCATCAGCCTACAGGACACAGGCCCTCGAGGACCAGGATTTGAAAGGTATTTCAGATTCTGAATAATGGAATTTAGGTACTTCCAAAATATCTAAGTGTCTAAAATGCTCCTGAAATTGGATGAAGCTGTAAATCACACAAAGTTTAAGCAGCATGTGGTATTACAAGGCCTAAGCACCTTTCAGCTGACGACTGCCATTTATTGCCGCCGTGGCTGCTCTCAGCACGAGGGAACGTTGCCACGAGCAGAGCTGGGCACAGCAGCGCCCTGAGCCCGTTTGTGTGCGGCTCTCCCAGTTTCACAGTATTAGCATGAAAATCCTGGATTACCTCTCCTCATCCCTATTCCCATCCCTGAAGTCTTATCAATAACATTTTAAAAAACAGTATGTAGGGTTTGTTTTTTGCTGCAGGACACTGAAAAACTATAACACTATTTTAAGCTATATCATAGACAAATAATTTTCTTCTCACAATCGCTGAGTCGTTTGGGAAAACATTTTACCTTCTTCTAGAATGCCAATGTCTGATCATCTATTTAATTTACAAGTCCATTTATCATAATCTTATAAAAGATTTTTCAACAAGCAAAGCAGAAAAACCGTAAGATGTTTCAATAATCACTTCACTAGAGGGAAAAAAAAAAACGTGACACAAAGTCTTTCTCTGTTATTGAAGTAAGAAGATGTTAAAAAAATAGGTTGTAGAGCTGAGGAAATCTCTAGGAGTCTAATTAGGAGAAAAATATGCCCTTTCATTGACTTCTCAGTCAGAAAAAAAGCAAAAACAAGGTCTGCCTCTTCAAGATCACAAATGGGACAGAAGTAATTTTATATATATTCCTTGGAGCATTCTGGATTATGCATGGTTCTTCAAGACTTTACTAAATCTGCATATTTTTGTCCTCAAGCAAGATAAATTATGAGATAGTGAAAATTGTACATTTTATCCCGAAGTAAAATATCTAATATTTCTTCGAAGAGTGACTTAATATTAGACTGGAAATTAAGATCAGCTGATATGGATTCTGTAGCTGGAACGCAGTGCTAAAAGGATATTTACATTTTTTGTCCAACTGTGAAAAAAAACACCTAGAAAGACATTCTTTGATAGCAGTGTAAAGTTCCATCACAAACCATGGCATGGCCATAAAGACTTTACGGTTATAAATATCATGGTTATAAATACTTTATAACCTGGACAAGCTTTGCAAAATTAACATGCAGCTGAAGAAGCTGTATTGATTAGAGGAACAGGCACAGGACTGAGAACTCAGAATTGGCCATTTTGACTTCTACCCCATGTTAATTGTATTATCACGTTGTGTTATTATCGCAATTTGCAAGTGCTGGTTAATTGGCCCTTGCAACATTACTGTTACGTGGATAAATACAGCCTTCCCCAGAACCTGCTTTTGCTCTGTAGGCTGCACATCCTCGCATTGATGTTTTCAGACAGCCCAAGTTTTGGAGGCTCTTGGAAAGAGCAGGTCCCCATCACCACCCTGGGTTACTCATTCCCTGCTGCTCTCTTGGCCAGGTGCAAACGCTGGTGCAGCTGCATGGTAGGAAGAGAGCCAGAGGAAAACTTGCTGTCATTTCTGTGTGCTCTTGCTTGCTTATCCTGCAGCCCCCTGAGTGCCCTTGGTCCCTCAGGAATACAGAGGTTCATTCCTTTTCTTATTATTGTTTGACTTGTTTTCAAGGCCACTGAAGACCTCAAGGAAGAAAAGAGGAGCTGAGCTCTGGAAGCAGCCCGGGAGAAGGCTCCGTGCAGGTACATGTCTGTGTTCCTGTGCTTTCTTGTCTTCCTGGTACCTGGCAATACATGTGCTTGTGCTAGCTCCTGGTAGTGAGCAATATCAACCTCAGCAGACTTGGAAATTAAACTGAAATTACTCTTGGATAAATTATTCAAATATTTGTTTCTATTTAAAGGGGCTTCATGGATTTTTAGTTAAATAA
The DNA here is from genome assembly GCA_013389825.1 of Crypturellus undulatus. NCBI lineage: Eukaryota > Metazoa > Chordata > Aves > Tinamiformes > Tinamidae > Crypturellus > Crypturellus undulatus. The sequence continues at coordinate 246,854 of VWPW01007643.1, forward strand.
AATATGAAAGTGGCATGATAACGCATGTAAGCATCCTTAACTGAGCTGGGTGGGAAGGAGGGAACAGGGCTGAGTTTCATATCCCCTCTTTGCTTATGGTTAAAGGCCAGATACCAAATCCCACTCTCTTTCCCAAGGCAAAACACTATGCTTTTTTGCCTGAGTAAAAGCTGCATGATGCAAGTCTGGCGAGCAATAGGAGCAGCCTCCTGGCAGCTGTTGGTTTGGGGCTTCGTTGTAAAATGGCTCCAATACTGATGAAGATATCAGCAAGATGAAAATGAAGAGGTGCTTAACACTCCCCTTTCCGTAAGGACACTCCTGCTAGGATTAAAGCCAACATTTGCCCTTTTTCCATTGTTTCCTGAAATGTGGTCATGTAACAGAGCATCGGGGTGGTGAGCCCATACATCTCCACATGCGGTTCAGGGCTCAAAAGCTACATTTTGTTTTCATCTGAGCATCAACATCTAGGAGTGACCAAAAAAGGCAGCCACTGTTCCCTGCAGCCGTGTGCAGGTGTAGCACAGTGCTGTGACCATTTTGTCTGCTTTTAGTTTCCTGCCTGTGCAATCCAGCCCGCCCCAGGGAGTGCCCTCCCAGCCCATGCCTTGCCACAGTTCAGGGCAGCAACGTGGGAGACACCTTGGGCTCATATGTTACCTGGAACCATGTTCTGGAGAGGAAAAAATATATGTATGTGTTTGTGCCATGCATCTTCTCAGACCTAGGGCTTATCCTGTTTTATTTCCTACTGTAATAATAAAGTAATTAATACTGTATAATAAAGTAATAACCCTTTACCCAGGAATTCTTCACAAGTAGAAGGGGAATAAGAATGTTTTTCATGATGAACAATGAGGGCAGCCTCATCTGGTCTCTTACACCACCTTATTTTCCTTAAGCCTGTAGACATTTGTGCATTTTTATCCACAATATGTTTAATGCCACAGAGCTCAGTTTTCACAAATGTGGCTGGCTTGGCTCTTGATCATTTTTTTTCCACAACAGCATTAACTAAACTGCTCGTTGTTTTCTTTCTTATCTTATTAATTCATTTATCTGAGTTCCTAAGCAGAATGTTTTTTCCTTTGGAGGAATTTATACCAGCACCCCACCCTCCCATAAATATTTTTGTTATCTCTGATTGAGAGCCTATGTCTCGGTCTGGTACATCCAATGCTATTGCAGAGTTATTGCTTAATTGTTCTTTTTCAGTAGAGCAGAGAATAGAATTTCAAGTGTCAGCTTTGTTTCATTGCTCTTGGGGCAAACTTGGTGAGCAAACCTGGGTAAACAAAATTAGCTTTTTGTTGTTGTTGTTATTCTTTTGAATGAAGCAGATTTATGCTGCTTCTTACTGCCTAGGTCTTCTATCTCCTCAAATGTATGATTGCTTGGATCCATGCTGTATATCAGCTCTTTTATATAATTAAAGCTGGGCCTTTGCTCCTTAGTCACGTAAGAATCCCAGCTATTTTTATGTTGCATCATGCTGATGTTTTATGTTCTACAACCTTTCCCCATCCAAACATTTTTAAAGCTGCAGGTTACATCTTTAATATTACTACTAGAAATCAAAACTGACAAATAGCTAATAAAAATGCAGTGGATGTTAAATCTCTCCCTGAGCAGAAGAAACCACAAAATCTCAGCAGCTGCAGCAATGGGAACTCTTATGGGGAAAGTACTTGCCAAGTTCTGAGATCCATTGCCTGCTATTCATGAGATAGTCACAACAGTGAGGACATCTCTTGGGTCCTTGGCTGTGAGGATGAGCATGGCAATTTCTGTCCAATTTCGCATTCTGGGAGACCCTCTGACAACTTTAAGATATCCCCAATAACCAGGCACCAACTTTCTGGGTATTTTCTCCTCAGAATGCAGTTGACAACCATGCTCCTTCCTCTGTAATCCGCTGGGCTCCTCTTGGCCAATTTCTTTGTTCTACAACAAGTTTTACCCTTTTCTATGGATAGTCCTGTGTCATCGCATTCCCCAGCTTTGTGTAAAAGGGTAAGAGGGCAGATGGATACGAGGCCAACACTAGATGCAAAACTGCTGTTTGCTTCCTTGTTTGGTTGTTTCCCCTTTTCTCTTGACCAAAAAGCACCAGCTTCTTTTCTGCAAATGGTGAGAGGCAGTGGCTGAGCTATTTCTCTTGAATTTGCACGTTAGGTTTGCTCCTCTCAGAAAGGTCTGAGAGGCGCTAGTGAGGTCTCTGGAGGAAGGAAGCAGGTCGCTGCTTTGGAAGGGAGCACCTGCCCAAAGGACTGAGGATTCTGTGGTGGAAGTTGGGAGACGGGAGGGGAGAGGGACATGCAGGAAGGGAATAAGCAAATTTCTCCTGCAGGCTCAGGTGAGAGATGTGGGTGGGCAGCGAGTCACCTGCCAGGCCTTGGAACAAGGGAAAGCACTTAGAGGCCAGAGGGGATTTGCTGAAAGGGAGCCTGGAAGCAGAGAAAGAGATTGGGCTATAAATCCTCCTTATTTCTGTTCTGCTTTACCAAGTCCCTTTGCACTTTCTCTTATTTCAGAAGTGAAGCATTTGCTTTATGTTCAGTAAAACCTGGCTTTGCTGAGCTTGAAAGCCATAGCTCCTCCTGAGGCCCCCCAGAAGGGAAATCTGGGCATCATCACCAAAGCACCTTGTCCAGTCTGGGGTCCTGCCGCATACACACACAGGCTGAGCACCACAGACTTTGTTTGGAGAGAGCAAGGCCTTGACTTTGTAGTTACTGTTCCTGCACCAGCCTAAGCCAGACCTCCTGCGTGTCTGCCTGCTGCTCTGCAGAGGGGTAAATTTCCTTGCCTGCTGGCACTGTGGTCACAGTAGTGAGTTCTCAGTTTGCTCCTCAGTCTTCCTGCACTTTTGCTTGTGGGAGCAAGCCATAACCCATCAGTGAATGCACAGCAAAGAAAACCACAGCCATGGTGGCCCCAGGGTACAAATACTGCAGGCAGACACACTGGTTGTCTGAATGTCCCTTAGCAAGGGAAAAGGTGGGGAACATCTGGGAAAACAGCTGCTATTGAAGAGAAAGGTCTAAGGTGGGGAGAAAGATGAGCAAGGGCTTTCTGTTACCTGGAACAGCTACAGGATGGAGCCACCTTCCCTCTTCAGAGCTGACACAAAGATGATTGGTACATGGAATAAACCGAAAGGCAGCTACTATTTCAGGAGACTTGAGGAAATGGGAAAAATACTCTGCTTGCGGCTGTCACTGAGCAGCTTTGCCTCTCTGAGCAAAGCAGCCGAGCTGCTTGCTGGCTTTGTGTGGAAAGGGAGAGAGCTCGATGTGGGGAGGGAATATGGCTATTGCCTTGGTGATTTATCCCTAATGTGCCGCTTAGAGGTTAGATTATCTGTGCTAGTGCCAAGGAAGAGGAATAATTTACCTACCCCTGCCTCAGCTTCAAACATAATGAATCTACCTGTTATTCTTGCAGGGGACAGCTAATTAAAGAAGACGGGGATGAGAGGAAGCAGCACCAAAAATGTAAAGCAGAAAGTTGCAAATAACATTGAGTTCATTACATGGCTGTGGAAAGCCCTGCTATTCTGGGCAGGCTCATTAAGCTGTTGCCTATCTGCTTCTTCCCAAAGTCCTTTTGAACCCCCAACTCACAATCATCCCAAGCTCTCTCTGAAAATCAGTGAGTTCCATTTGATTACTGCCCCGTGCTCATTAAATCCACTGTGCTGCAGACACACCTGTGGGAAAAGGGCACGTGAAATCAGAAAGACAAAAGCAATCCAAGATGCTGCATGAATCTGGTGTTGTCATCTGTCAACTGCTCTTTGATGGGTTTGTATTTTCTTTTCTGTTTAAAAGCTTTCTGCATTCCGGCAGTCATGCCCCATGATAACAGTGTTTACCATTAAGCAGGACCATAAACAAAGGGCTTTGTGTCGGGGTCTTCACTAAAGCCTAAATCCTCCCAAATCTCAGATTAAGGCTTGCAGCATTAGGCCCCTCAAGAAGAAAACAACTGCAGCTAAAACAGCATCTATAGACTGCTATCGCTGTAAAGGGTAGTTTATGAGGTGCTTAATTTATTTTCCCCAGATACTCATAAGTCAGCAGTGATAGGTTACTTTTCATAGATCTTGCTTAAGTAAGGTGTCAAGCTTATTGTGTTACATTTTTGAAGACTAGAATGTGTAAATAGAAGAAGGGAGGACAAAGAAAAAGGAAGAAAAAAGGGAAAAAAAATAGGTCATTTTGCCTTTTGGGCTTCAAATAACTTCAAGTGCAGTGTCTAAAATTTTCTGCTGAGTACATCTTGTACGTTATTTTCACCAGGACCCCTAGGAATTCTCATTCCATTTGGTCTTGTCAGGCAAAAAAATAGAGGAAGAAAACTCTTGTCTGTTATATATATATATATTTCAGGAAACCTGAGTGACAAATAGAGATAAGAATAAAAATTAAACCAAAAATTAGTGGCTACTATGGATACTTTTTTTTTCACAGTTCTCCTCAGCAAAATGTGAAATTTTGCCAGCTCATTTAATGCATTAAAAAGACCTTTTAAACTTTTAAGTAGCTGAGATACTGTAATAAAGCTAAAACCCTCACACAATAGTAGACAGAAAAAAATGAATAAGAGCTTTTAATATGGAATCATATAAAGCCAATGGACCATAGAGGGAAAAGGCATTTCAGCACGAAGGCAGCCCATCCACCACCAGGGTGACCAGCCCTTGAGCTGTTTGCTCTGAGGAAAAAGCTCTGCTGAAATCTTGGCTTTTGTGAGTATAAGATTTTTCCCATTGATTTCAGCTGAAGCAGGATTTAGCTGCTGAGGTGTTGAGGCTGATGGGAATCAGGGCTGAGCAGTAAGAGTAGGGAAGGTGCCAGCTGCTAGGGTAGATTTAACAGGCTAGAAGGGGGAGATGAAGGTATCTCTACAAGTGCAGGCAGTGCAGGATGGGCTCATTTTAGTGAGAGGAGCTGAGGCTCTGCAGCATCTAACAGAGNTCATATAAAACCAATGGACCATAGAGGAAAAAGGCATTTCAGCACGAAGGCCGCCGATCCACCACCAGGGTAACCAGCCCTCCAGCTGTTTGCTCTGAGGACAGCTCTGCTGAAATCTCAGCTTTTGGGAGTATAAGATTTTTCCCATTGATTTCGGCTGAAGCAGGATTTTAGTTGCTGAGGTGTTGAGGCTGATGGGAATCAGGGCTGAGCAGTAAGAGTAGGGAAGGTGCCAGCTGCTAGGGTAGATTTAACAGGCTAGAAGGGGGAGATGAAGGTATCTCTACAAGTGCAGGCAGTGCAGGATGGGCTCATTTTAGTGAGAGGAGCTGAGGCTCTGCAGCATCTAACAGAGCATTAGAGAGCCCTTCCTGAGCATGACACAGTGTCCTTCAGGAGTACAGAGCTGGCTTCATCTCCTGTCCTTTCAACAGGGAAACAGAGATGAATGTCATGTGAAATAGCCTCAAAGGGAGAGTGTGGTAAAGCATCTTCACAGGGATTTCTGCATCCCTGATTTTTGTACTAGGTCTGAGCTCTTTCCAAGTGCAATGACTCAGAGTTTAGACTGTTTCAGACAATTCCATTTGAAGTTTGAGGGTGTCAAGGTTGCTAGCACCTAGCATCAGTAGTGAACTTGACTTGGATGCTTATTCCTCATTTGTAGCTATCATCTCACTCATTTCATAGGGTGCTGCAATGATCAATGCATCTCTATTGAGACTGCATACATGCTTATATGCTTTACTAGAAGGGTTGTCATTGTTTTATTAGGGTGAGGTATATGTGAAGCTTTGAAAAGGCCAGAATTTCTCATTGCAGGGCTGAGCTCAGATCAGCTTTACTTATGTTGTCTGTTATATGTAATGACCAACTTATTGTCTCCTGAGCTTTGTGAACTTGTCACAAATAAGCACGTGAACTTGCTTAGCTATAGCAGAAAAATAAGCCCTTTGGGTTAAGAGACAGAAGTGACAAGTTCACAGAAGGCTGTGGTCATCAGATTCACACAGTCAATCAAAAGTTGAACTAGGAAAGACTTATGGGAATGATACATTGATAAAAATGGGGGAGGGAGGGGGAGTGAAAGAGGGGAGGAAAGAATTGATTTATGATGAAGCCAAGGCAGCTGATCTAAAAGAGATAATTATTCTTCTATAACTGGCCAGGGAATGGAGGATCCATTATGTGGATGAATGAAGACAGCAGAAGCAATTTGTCAGCCTGACTTGTTTGAGTGAGTAACTTCAATTCCTCCTTGTCTTCTTCTAAGTGATTTTTCTTTCATTGTCACATAAGAATGTGTTTTACATTTCAAGCTCTTCTCCTTCCCCTCACTCAGGAAAGTGTTAGAAGGGAGGACTTTTGTGCTAATAGCAGCCATGGTTTTTTGCAGCAGTGCCCACTGGCACTACTAAAACTGTGTGCAAACTATGTCAGCAGTTCCTAGTTTCAGGGGATTTAAGACTTGGCTGGAAAATATTCCTTCCAAATGAGAATTCAAAACTCAAAAGACAGCCTGAGAGCAGAATATTTAATCTCTCTTTTTGTGCATATTATTTATTCGTATTTTTTTGGATCGACACGAACAAAACATTTCTAAAGCTCTCATTTTAGAAAGCTAAAGCCACACAGTATGTACGTGTTGTGTATTACTCTTACACATTCAAGAACACCCTTTTTGTTTGTTTTTTGAAGATTGTTTTTTCGGGACAATTCCTAAGTATTTTGTAGAGTTAAATTCTTCCATTTTCTTGTAAAGGTCAGTTCTATCCTCCAGAACTGGGAATTAATGCCAGAACTGAGATGGAGGTGGAACGTAGGAAGAAATTCCTCACCTGTAGACAAGCTTCAATGTGTCTCTCTAAAAATAAACAAACAAACAAACCCAAGAGCTTCAAGGTCACCGATGGCCCCGGAAACATTCCTTCCAGGAGCTTGACAGTGCTCCCGTCATAGTCTGTCATGCATTCTGAAGGCGTATGAGAACTGAAGAGCTTCGGGCCAAGAGCTGGCTGGCATTTGCTGGCCATGCCTAGGACAACCCAGGCTTCACCAAACTGCGGGGACTGTGACTGCTCCCTTCCTGAAGTAGCCCAGTAGTTAGAGCACTTTGTAGGTGAGGGACCTCCATTCACCTCCCTTTTCTGTCCTGAGCATGTATAGACCAAAATCTCTGCCTAACAAGTACACTTTAAATGCATGACTGCAGGCTCACCCGGTTGCTCATTTCCACTTCCTCGGTGACACATTTTTCTCTTCTATCTCCAGAGGATGGGTCTGCCCTGCATCACTAGGGGTCCTGCCAAGGAGGTGGAGAAGATGAGCTTGAACTGCCTCAGGCAGAGGGCAGAATTGCTCTTAGCTCTCTTATTTTTGAGTTGAATAATTGAAGACTATTATATAAAAGTCTGGACAGTGTTACAGAACAAAAGTACTTTTTTTGCAGTTATGTTTTAGAAGAAAAGAAGGAACTCTGCCCAGTAATTTGAATAGAAAAAACAGTGGAAGACCTTTTTGGCTTCTGAAGCCCTGGTGACCTCCCAATTGTTGTGATCAAGGGAAAGGAGATTTAGGTTTCTTTGCATCATTGCTTACTTATTACTTGCTTCAGGATAACTCCCTGGTTGGCATCCTAGGTGCTTTGGATCTTACTCTTAGAGGTCTCATCAGGCTTGTGCAGGGATTCCTCTCCTAGAAATTCATAGGGAAAAGCAGGCCAGGCTCTGCCATCTGGTGTGGACACTGAGATGTAGAAGCTGGTCACTGCAATGCTTAACTTTTCATTGCTTCTTTCTCGTATTGACTGTGGGATTAGTGCGAATTTTAAGACCATCTGAAGTAATGGCTGCTTTTGAAAAATTTTCCCCTCTGGTATGAGCTAAGCTTTAAGGAGGAGAGTTCATGTCCTGCTTCAGAGACTGCACACAGTCATGCTGCAAATCCAGGTTCAAATGACCTCAGAGAGGAACCATAAGTGCTTTCTTCTGACTGCTCTTAACGCCTACTCCTTGTTATATGTTTTAATTAAAACTCTGGCTTAGTGGTTACTCAGAGAGTAATTATTCCACATCAATCTTGGCAAGGAAGTTCAAGATTGGGTGTCCTTACAGTTTCCTCATAAGGCTTTAAGCAGTCTCATGAGTACTTGCTTTTGTCCCCAAATACCATCACCAGCCCTTCAGAAGGGTCCTTTTCACCTACCACTTACAGTGGAGTCACTGCCTCAGAGATAATGCTCTCTGGGGACAAAAAAAAAAGGGCATTTTTAAGGAGAGAGACTCATCTGATCTGCTTTGTGTATCTACCTTATGATTAAATAAATTGCATTCCTAAAATGTCTTTTTCCCTCCATTATCTGTAAAAGGCCCCTGGTGACAAGCACTGATGCATCAAGATTAACTGGACATACCTCATGTGGCTTCCCTGAGACTGGCATTTTCCCCACAGGAGTTTGGAGGCTGGAATGATTCAGCAGAAGTGATGCAAGAATCTGTCATTTTCTTTCTGCTAGGTACTGCACCCATGAGGCAGAGCAGAGAAAGGCTAAGGGGTCTGTGTGGTTTACTTGGTCCCCAGGCTGACATTTAGGTAAGTCACGTGTCTTGTATCTTTTGTCTGGATGAGCTCATAAGTGCAAATACTTGCAACTTCAAATGTACCCATTCATTATTGAACAGAAATGGGTAGCAGAACACTTCTGTCGGAGACTGAAAACTATTAAAGAAACCATAAATGATGCTAGTAAAAAAAACAAGCTGTTATCAGAGGAAGAGGGAGAGAGAGGCAAAACCCCTTCATTTATTCCTCTGAGACACAATTAAAACTTTGAATGAAGAGTTTTTTGAGAGGACCATGTTATCCCCTCCATTTCATGTACCACAGTGAAAATGCATTATGAATGTGCAACAGAAGAAAGTCTTTCATCCCAGCTTAGCTACTCGGTTTTAAGTTTAAGGATAATGAACCCACAGGACCCTGTTCTCCTTCTGCACCAGTACAAGCCAGAAACATCTCGGCTGATGTCAGAAGTCTTAGTGTGGTGCAAAGCCTGGCGTGAGGGGAGGGCAGTCAGATCATGGCAGCACAACGGGGTACATATGTGCAGATTCGGGCTCCATCGTGGTTCAGGGCGCCTGGGGATTAGCCGGTAACATTCAGAGTTGTTGCTACATGCCCAGAGGGAAATGCCCTCTCTTTCAAAAACAACTAATTCATTTTTCATGTCATTTTGGACTTGGCCATTTTTTTACCCTGACATGCAGAGGAACAAAGCTTTTTGAGGTGATTCATGATTTATAAAGAACAAGCAGCTCTCTCAGGTTAGAATATGAAACAAGATTTTTGGAAATTAAAAGCCTGCTTTATATAGCACATTATTTTCATTCCTCTCTCTTAAATGTAAAAGAGAAAAATGTAGGCCCGAAGCTTGTAAAGATTCAGATAACTTGAAAAACGGAAAGTGCCTCACTTTATTCAAAAGCGTTTCTCTTTGTCAACTTAAATACACTTTTATTTTATCTCTTTAACCATATCAGCACCTAGGGCATCTTACCAATTAAAAGCCAAAACAAACAAACAAAAAAAACGACAGAACTTATGCCTAAAAAGCCTAAGACAATCTTTATCTCCCCTTGATAAGGTTGACCCCCCCCATACTTGGCTTAAAATAATCATCATTACAGTTCTAAATAGGCAAGGGCTGGAGAGATTAAAATTTCCTGGATGGAGACAAAGTTTTCTGTCCACTGTAGGAGTTAATCTTTTATTATTACGGAAGTTAATGTGATATTGATTTTGTGTATGTGTATAAAATATACTGCCATATTGCAATAGAAGAAAAGGGTGAAAAGGATTGACAAAAAGAGATTAATATGTTTTATTCATTTTGAGAACACTCTCAACATCTCAATTGCCCAACACACGAAGCTTTTTCACTAATGTTAAACATTTTACACTGTTCTTACAGCTACAAGTCTCTTTCTTTCCATTTCTGAACACATACGTAAGAGAAGAGTAATGTTATTCCTTGCTATGAAGTGTTACAGTTAGGTAGCAGCTGTGATGGTATCAGCCAATATGTTGCTTTTAATGATCTCACTCATACATTATGAATGAGGAATTTGAAAGGCAGGAAAACATAGTGTGCATAATCGTTAACTGTTCAGCTGCTAAAGAACTCTCTACATGGCATCATGCTTCCGTACACATCAGTGTCTAAAGGAGTTGTGGTCAAACCACAAGCCACGTTAGCAGGTTTTCGTGAGTTCAGAGTGAATCTGGTCTTTAAATTCAATTTGCTTTGTTTCACCAATAATGTTAACCCATCAATTTCAAAGCAGTGTCCCAGTGTGACAGGAAGCGTGCCATGTGTTTCTGTACATGCGTGAACCAAATGGTGATTTGCTGGAGCTCATTTTTTTTAGTTCAAAGCTTTTTTTTTTGAGGTGGCACCAGAAAAGGCTTTGCTGAGGGCTCCTCTTCTCTCATTTCATGTCTTTCTACCAGCCATCAGCTCCTCGTTATTCACCAGTGGATTAACCACCTGGGGGATGTGGAAACATCCAGCTTGACGACCAACATCCCGTCTCTGTGATGGGGAGCATGAGGCCCCTGTCTCTGTGATGGGGAGACATCCTGGTTAGGGTCTGCACAGCAAAGGAGCAGAGTGTTGTGGAGAGCTGGAGGCCCTGCAGGGGCTCGTCACCATGTTCCCTGCTCAGTCAGGGGCATGTGATCTTATGAACTTTCTTTCTTTATTTATTCTTCTCTTAAAGCAAAACCCACATATTTTAGCCCTGATCCTCTGCAAACTTCTCTAAATCACTGCAGCTCACACCCTTTACTTCCTGACTTATCTCTCATAGAGGTGGAGAACAGATTATTGCCCTCTGCCTTGCACTGATTAGGGTTAGTAGTTCACAAAATATATTGAAATATATTTTCTTTCCTTCATAGATGATTGCAGCAATCTCCTTGCTCAATGAATGATGTAGAAATTTGTTTTGTTTTCATTTCATAATAGGGGCATGTGTATGTCTTCTGATGTTATATCCTCTGGGGGCTGACTCGGTCAGAGACGAGAGGCCACAGAACTTGTTCCAATGCACTTCTGTCAACTTTCAGCCAAGAAAACAGAGATGGACATAACACAGGATAACAGGAGAAAAGGAGTGCCTCTACTAAGCAAAAGAGACGCTTGGAAGATATTTCTGCAGGCTTAGATTTTAAATTTTCTCTATATAAATTCACCTCAAATAAAAGCAGGAATCACAGGGAGAAACGGTGGATCTTTGCAGGAATTGAAACCAAATTATAATTTCTCTTACTAATTTTAGAAGTCCATGAATCTAGATGTTTTTCTGGATTATATTAGTAGGCAAATATTTCAACATGGGTGTTACACTGTTAGAGGAGTATTCACTGCCCTATGAAAAAGGAAAAAAAGGAAAAGAATGTTTATATCTGCTGCAGGAGACAATCTGCATATGTAGGAAAGGCCAGAAGGAGAATCTTAGAAATGTTGATTTTTATCCCTTGTAGGCAGGTATGCTGAGCTGCTCATGTCTTCTCAGCATGGTGCACACTCAAGAAAAAGAGGAGAAAAATAATGCAATCACCTCACTGCAGGGTTTCCTTGTTCTTGGCACAAGGATTACTGAAGGCAGTATGGGAAATGCAATGCTCAAATGAAGAGGGAGTGGAGAAAAGCAGCTTACTATTACTCCTGGGCACTGTACACACCTGAAAGGCATTCTTACCTATATCAGTATGATAACCTAAAATAATTACAGTGTGGCTCTCTGCTTGCAGATGGCTGAAGAGATTGCTCCATCTCTGAGTGAGGCCAGCTACACTTCCCTTGTGCCTCTGCTCTCACTCTTATCAGCCATTTGTACAGAGACAAGCAGTGTACTTGCAGGAATGTCCTCTTGGCTCTTCACTCCCATGGGTATCTTCAGCAATTTGCTGGTGCCAAACTTCTCCAAGGCTGGGCAGGAGTTAGAGCTTCTTTTGTGCCTGTGTGGCCATAGGTGCATGTCTGACAAGGGGGCTTTAGTGTGTGGTGCAAGAGGAGTGGGCATGCAGGGTCCCTACCTGCCGCCCCNGCCTCTGCTTTCTTCCCACTAAGAACGTCTTGCTTCAGGCCACGTTTTCTCACTCTATCAGCCATTTGTACAGAGACAAGCAGTGTACTTGCAGGAATGTCCTCTTGGCTCTTCACTCCCATGGGTATCTTCAGCAATTTGCTGGTGCCAAACTTCTCCAAGGCTGGGCAGGAGTTAGAGCTTCTTTTGTGTCTGTGTGGCCATAGGTGCATGTCTGACAAGGGGGCTGTAGTGTGTGGTGCAAGAGGAGTGGGCATGCAGGGTCCCTACCTGCCGCCCCATCTCCTGCAGTCAGTATTAGGTAGCCACGCTGTCCACAAGCTTGTGTCTGGAAGGCCCCAATGCCATGCTGGCTCGTTTATGGGGCACCTGAGCTGGGATTTTCCTTAGAAGAGCAGTCCAATGCAGTGCTGGGGCTGCAGCCATGTGGGGCTGGAGCCTGACCCATCCATCCACATGGAGAGTCTCTGGAACCACGAGGAAATCTCTTCACCTGAGCCTCCTTCAGTCTTTCACTGAGGCTGAAATAAGCAGAGCAGGATTCCTACACAGGGAGTATCTGGCATTCAGAGTTGCTTTTTGAGGTCATCTCTGAAAGTCAAAGCAAAAAAAAATTAGGTCTGTGCCTTAAAGAAATGCACTGTTGGCCATGGTACCCTCTTCATTCTCCTTAAGACTCCTTTCAGACATGTCGCCTTCCAGTCAGTGGCTGTGATCCAAGTCTAGACGTGATAAACTGTGACCGTCCTTCTTCCTATTTATCTTCACTCTTCCTCCTTATTTTTTTTAATTCCCTCTGCCTCCTACTTGACAGTTTGAGTGATAAAATAACACATTTGTTTATAAATTCATTTGCTCACACTTTGTTTTCCCATTCTCCACTTCTTTATATTTCATGTCTCTGCATCTCCATGACTAAACCCATCTTTAATTAAGAAACTTCTTCTAAACCAGACTTTTGGCATCTTAACATGCATTTTTTTTTGTTCCCTTCACTAAATATTATTATAGTTAGATGCCTTCAGAGAGGGGCAGTTGCTTACTTTTGGGCACCATGATAATATTTACATTTCAGGAATACTGCAGTGTTTCATTCCCCTTGAGGAAAAAAGACAACAAAAAAGATCTTTAAAGCAAAGACTAGTAAAGAAAACCTGGTGTATTTCTGCATATCATCGTATGTATACTCTCCCCCATGAATCTATGGAGTGCAGATCTCTTCACCCTGCTGTTCTGACTGCTTGTAATGTAATGTGGTCAGATTTTGATCGAGAAGAAGAAGGAAAAAAAAGTGTCTGCTGAAGTTTTCTCATTGCCAATAGATATTTACAGGCTCCTTTGATGGCTACAACATATTACAATTCATCTAACAGCACTCTCTTTGCCATTTACTTACAGAATTATGTTACGTTAGCTTCTCCTTCACAGGGAAAATAAAATATTTTCTCAAGGCTGACAGAAGAGGATTCATGTTCTGTTCTTTCAGTAATTTGGAAAATGAAAATATACTGCTCATAGTGAGTTTTTTTTTTAAGAGATCTATATTTTATCCTTTCATGTCAGAAGCGAGACAGATTAATGTCTTCTGGAATTTATTTCCAATGCTGATTTTGTTTCCAAAGTTTGGAGGCTGACGAGATGGATATGCAGTCCTCTCTGCACTGGGAAAAGGAAGTGGCATCTGTTCCTGCTTTGCCCTCAGAGCTGCCAGAGAGGGTGTCTGGATCAACCATCCATCCTCTGCCAGCACATGTAGTCAGCTGACAAAGCAGGCCACAGAACCCTTTTTTGCTGATGTAAATGTGAATTGTTCTGAAAGTGCTCTAATATATGGTAAGGAGCCAGTAATTCCCTCAGTTTGCTGAAGGAAAAAATGGATTTTAAATCATTTTTACCCTGCTTGTCCTTGGGTCTTGTATTAAGCAAAGCTCAGCTGGACCTAAAGACTCAGCTTATTGCTTTGGCTACTCCTCTAATTTCTGTTGCGCTGGCCATCCTGATGTAGAAATGCACAGCAGGTGCACACAGCTTGCTACTGTCTGTCCTAAACAGTATGGATATTCTAATCTTTACACATGGCTCTCCTTCCTTACAAGTAAACTACTGCTTCTGCCTGGCCTTACTGAGAACCAGAAGATCTGTGTGCCAGTAACTCAGTCTTCATAGGAACATTTTGATGTCCTTGCCCACTGATCCCCAGCAATCTGGATGGCATTTCACATGTCTCTCGACATTACTAATCTAGAGCAGTGATTTTCCAGTTACGCAGAGCACAAGGTAGTTGCAAGCCAAGGAAACCCAGAGATATTAAGGATTTGGGGCAGAGTACTTTTCCCAGAGCCCTAAGCCAGCAGAGACCTGAGGACTAGTCTGTGCAGAGGGGTGAAGGCAGGGGCCAAGTGCTGCTGTTGGGATGCCATTTCACCCATCGTTCCCTGCTGATTGCCATCTGCCACTGAAGCCAAATCAGATCAGCATGGTGTTTGCTTTAATGTGATTTTTTTTTTTTTTTGTGAACTGGAACAGGAAGAATAACAGATCTGAACTCCAGAAGGAACCATTTACACTGGCTTTCTGACATAACACATGTCAAAGTCTTTCTCCTCCCACAGCAATTTCTGTATCTATCCATGCTCTGTAGATGGGCTGGAGCATATTTTTTAATCCAGACTTGATTTGAACTTTTCAGGTAGTAGTGAAATCACAACTTCTTGAACTAATTTATTCTAATTTATTATGCTTAAAAATGTATGCCTTAACCTTTATCTGAATTTCTCTTCAGCTTCCAGCTGCAAAATCTTATTATGCAGTTGTCAATGAGACTAAGGTTTTCTCTCCATGCAGTACACATTAATATTTCCAGTTTTAAACATCTGCAGTGTACATCTATTTCTGCATTAGTTGGTGATCTCTGTTTGGTCAAAGGACAGAAATAGAGTCTGGTGTCATTATACCCTACAAAACTTGTTTCTTAGAGCAGATATCTGTCATAGATTAGATGAACCACCCTCTGGAATGACTTTTTCTTTCAGACTAGTTGACCAACTCTGTTATACACATTTAAGTTTAAGGAAGTTGAGCCTTTTTAGACTAGTATTTAATCACCTCTTACAATCTAGTGCAGCTGTTGAGAACTAGTTACTGCTCATCCTACTAAAAAAAATCATTATGAAACTGACAGAAATGTCAGGTTTCAAGGCGGCTTCTCAAGAAGATTCAGTCCTCTTCTTTACTTTGTATTTGCAAATGTTGTCATCTGTCTGGAAATTGCTTTCATTTCACTGCAGAGAGTCAATGCCACGTCTATTTGTCACTTCATACTCTTTTCAGTTCTCAGGATTTATACATGTAAAAATTTTACCCGCTTCCAGGCTTTCAATGTCTCAAGGTTACCTGGAATTTATCTTGTTTCCTCTTAAGTAGATTACGTGGAAGAGGCTGTTGATTTTTAAAAATGAAGAAACAATTAAGCTAGTATTTCCTGTCTTTCATCTGATCTGATTTAGAAATTATTTCTATCTCAACCATGGGTGAGAATAGACTATCAGGGTTATATCCAAAGAGAGTTCAAAGTCTGCTCTTTAACTGTATGTTAAAATGGGTTAAAATCAATAAGATTCAACTTTAATTGATTTTCTATAGGGAAGAGTATGCCCTACAATATCTGAAAACCATTAGTCAATGTCTCTTTGAAGTATTAAATTTATTATGAAAACCCTGCAGATATTTTATTTTAAATCCATGGAAGCTTATGTGCTTACTGAATTATAACTGTGTATTAAATATAACACTCACCATCTAATGGATCACAGCAGCATTTTCACACCACTATCGTTATTCTGAATCTCATCTTGGTTCTGCACACTTGCAAAAAAAGGATGCCTATAAAATGCCTATCTGGCACTATGCCCACGTAATTGTCATCTCAGGGATTATGATAATGGAAATGTGGCGCGCTCCTTTGAGAGTACAAGGCCTATATAATAGCATCTCTTTATCTTTTAATGTTTAGAACCTTCCTTTGGATGCAGCAGGTGTCTAGCAAAGAGTTCTGTGTTTGGGGGATTTGTTAGTACTTTTGCGTGTGTATGTGTGTGTTTGTACTTGTCCACATTTGTGCTTGGTCATGGTATTTTCCATCTCTTGGTTATATTTATATTTGCTGTGCCTTATGCAACAGCTGTTTAGATAGTTCTTCTTCAAGACATAGTTTCTTAGGAGAAAAAATAATGTCACCAAGCCCAGACGTTAGCAAATGGAGACAGTGATCAGACCTCTAACACTGTGAAGTTACTACAAATGAAAAGGTAAAGTGTTCCTTGGTTAATGTCCCTTAACTAGGTTTTGCCCTTGCACAAAGCGTTTTTGACTTGAGGCTTCTTCTAGTGATTAAACAACTTGAGTGCAACTGGTCACGTTGGTCAGATTTTTTTATGAACCTTTGTTTAACCTATTATAGAAAATAACTACTGTAATTTCTACCTGCTGTTTGTGCACCACCGCTGACTTGAGATCCTTATATCTGACATGCGTAAGGGCGCCTGTCAGATGGTGACATGGAGACAGATGGAGAGGGGAGGGTGGGTGACAAAGAAGGAACATGAGAGAGGATACTGAAATCATGCTTAAAGCAGGGGAGATCAGCAGCAATTCATTGTTGATACCTGAATCTACAGAAAAGGAAAGGGGAAGGAGTCAGGATAGCTCCTTCTCAGGGTGGGTGATTTGGGCTGTCAACACTGTGGGGCCTTGGATAGTTGCAATCCATGACTCTGTGTCCTGGCTCTGTCCTGACTCTGTGACAAAGCCTGAGTGAGAACCATCCTCCATTGCCCTGTGGCAGAAAACACATGAGAAATGCTCTGGTAACAGGAGGGATCACATTACCTTATTTCACCAGATCTCTGGTCGGAATGGGCCCAGAAAGCAGAAAGGAAACTTTTGTAGCAAGTAACACTATTCTTCAAAAGCTCCTGCAGAGTTAATCTGAGAATATTTCTTCTACTGCTGATCAAACATGTCCAGTTCCATTAAGAAAGAAAGTAATTTATTCCCAAGAAATAAAACTACTGAATGATGAAATATTAATTTAGATCATGGGCTCTGTGTCAAATAGATTGCCTTTATGTTTATGGACTAGAAGCAATGGGGTTCTCTGTTTATTCTTGTAAAACTTCATTTGCAATGTTCTGAACTGTTAAACTTAGAACTTTGACAATTATAATTTTAAAACCTGGGAATTAGTTTTTAATTCCTTGTCTCACCTTAATGTCTTTAATAAATCAGAGATTTGTCTCATATCTAATTTATTTTTTCAGGGGTGGGGAGGTGAGTGAAGTTAGAGAAAATATTCATAGCTATGCAAGAGGAAACTAGTCTAAGCAAGGAAGGAGTGGGGCACACAACCGGGGAATAAATTTACTGTCTTTCTAATAACCTTGCATTTTTTTTTGTCCCATGGAGCATTTGAGCTGGGACAAGCTGGGAGAGGTTTTCAGCAAAGCATTAGAAATAGGGCATTTCCCAGGTGAGGGCAAGCTCCTGAGCACAGTTCGCTCCTCCTCGCCTCTGTGTGAGTGCAGCTTGCTCAGCTCCTGGGGGGACTGAGCCTGCCTGGGAGCGCATTGCAGCACTGCAGAAAGCTGGGGTTGTAAAGAACACAGTGCTCTCCAATGGAATAGGATTTGCACTATTAAATACAAAGATATTAGCTCTGGACCTGCAAGCCCCAGGCTGCAAAGGCTGAAAGCTTGTGGTATATTCAGAGATACTCACTCTCTGCTTGCTCCATCTTTAGGCTTTCCTAATTATCCTCTGTAGCCACCACTGCAAACAGGATACTGGGCTGAGAGAAGTCCCTCTAATGTCCAAGCATATCCTGAGAGAATTTCCTGGTACTCCAAGAGCATTTTCTCTTCCCGAGTCTGAATATTGTTTGTCTCCAGGTTTGCATCTCCTTTATAGGGGCGTTTTCTGTTGGTGGTTTTGAACTAAGGTGAAATTACAGGTATCTTAGTACTATTCCCATGACTGGAAATGCAATATAGCTGCATTAAGGACATAAGTTATACTGAGTGGCACTGCCTAAAGATGAGGCTGAAAATTTGGATCCTCAGGGTCAGATGTAGAAAAATAAATCTCTGTAAAAGGATGCACAATTTCACTGGTGGCCTGGCGAGCCAAGCTGTTCAATACTGAAAAATTGTTCACAGCCAAATCTCCCATCCCAAAAGCCTGTTTGGATTAGTTTCACTCATGAGCTTTACATTTGTTCTTAATGAGCAGAGTGCAGAAATGGTTGCTCTTCAGGAATAAAATCTACCCACAAAGGACCCAGAGAGCTTGCACACTCTTTTATGAACCACTACATCCCACTATGAAATCAGAAATACCATGTAATTAGAGTAAAAGTTTGTGGTGAAGGGCTGGGGAGGGGTAAGTAGGGATTTCATCCAAACAAGGTAAGTTGCTCTTCATTAGAGGGCACCTGCCCTTTAAAAGGTTGAACTGAATTATCACTTAAAAATTTAAAGTCAACTTATTCCATATGGTAAAATGATTTTTTATATTCTAATCAAATGTACAAATCATTGGACCTATACAGGAGATATTTTTAGCAATATAGTATTTGCCAGGAAAAAAAAAATCCTACTGCTTAAATGAAGGGTTTTTAATAATGAGTAGAAGACAGGCACTTGTTTACAGCCTAAATAGTTTTTGCATACAGATGCAGCCAGAGGCTGACCAGGCAAAAAGACTGATTTTAATTCATATTACAGTTTCTTAGGAAAGAGCAACATAGACTTTTAAAGAAAATGGAATAATGAATGAAACAGGTTTCACTCTTTTATATTAAGTGTGTTAAAAATTATTCTGCTGACTTTAGAAATTTCTTATCCTTCTTTGCAAACTGAACTGGAATATTCATATCATGTAAAGGATATCTAAACATCATTAAGGATTTCTGATTTTACTCTGTATAAAAGCTTTGCTGGGTAATAATGCAAAAGTCTGGAAGTGAAGAAATCTGGAGCCCACAGAAGAAGCAGAGAAATGAAGATGAGGTGTTTCGTGATGCTCAGCAAATGACAGACCTCATTTCTGAGTACGTAATTTGACTCAGAAATAGAGGATCTCAATGGGTCAGGAGGAAACTGCAAAATCTCTTCCATGAGAAAAGCCTTCATGCTCGGATACCTTGGCAAGAAGGCATATATAAACACAATGCAAAAATATACATATATATATTTATATTGATTTAGCCATTATATGTTCTGTTGTTCTAGGAAAGGTTAATCGTGTTACCCAAAAGGCAAACATACTATTATGTTCTTACCTATTTCTGCAAGTAATGAACGTACATTTAAAATGTATTACCCCAGGCCACCACAGAGCATAGGAGAGGCTACTGTTAACTTAGCATGCAGCATGACCAGAAGCATGACCTGTGCAAATTGAAAGGCCAGGCTTTGCCAAGCGTGGTTTAAATGACTGCTTATTTGTTAATGTACCAAAGGTATCATCAACCCCCTCACTAGTCATCCACCTTGGTATTTCTGCCTAAAGGTGGATACTAGTCCACTATCCCATATGCCCGGGGCTTCCAAGACATGTTATGAAGGTTGGTGGGTGTGATATGAGACCTACCTGAGATCCATACCATTCTGGAATAGCGGTGGGAAACCAGATAGGATTTTCTAAAACATCTCAGAAGGCTTTGGACACCTACATCTAGGCAACTGAATACAGCCCTAAGAATCTATCCAAGACATTTCTTCTGTTGTCTTCATATCTGCACCAGCACTTCATCCAAGCCTATTATGATCAACAGACACCAAAATCTAGAGACTAAATCCCATGATCTCATGAAAAGCTCCAGAATTCAGGCCGTATGGTGGCTCTCAGGTGGCTTCTCTTGCAGATATTCATTGGCTTTTGTCCTTTATCTAGATAGAATTCCTTCAGTGAAATAAAGCATTAGCTCCATAGGCTCCATGCTACTTGCTGTGCTTGACACTTTCTCAGTCCCTTTGTCACCTTTGACATTAAGTCTTCCTAAAAGCTGAAGAGGGAGGAATGGGCAGAGGGAATACCTATCTAAGAGGGCGGAAAGCCTTTGAGTGCCGAGACATGCACTTTTTGTGAAATTGTCAGTATGTGAATTGATTTAGATTTCAAGGAGATCTAAACTAGCTATTGATTTACCATTTCCAGGAATTGCTGGCTGACCCTTGCAGTGTAAAGCATGTGCAAGACATTTTTGTTGCCAAGCCTTCTGTTTCATTTGGCATTTTGGGTCAGGGGTTCTTAGTAGCTAGAAGGATTCAAATCCCAGTCTCAGTAGGATCAGTTTTACCATCACCTTCCCCTTTCACATGGGGTCTCTGTGAGGGAACATGGGTTATGGGACGAGGGAACTACCAGGCTCTGCCTCGGTGGGAAGATGCTCCTGCATGGGGCATTTCCACTTCCCCTCCCAGGCCTTTGCATTTGAGATGTCTGCATGGGATTGCAAATCTTTTAATTCATAATTCTTCAGGAATATTTACGCAGTTGTTTGGGGATTAGTGGCTGTCTGTCATTGTGCTATGTGCTCCTTGCAGCTCCACGCAGATATGGCTGGCAGAGAGACATTGCAGGTCTCTCAGCAGTAGACAGGAGGAAGAAAAATCTCTTGTTCAAACTGAGATGATCTGGAAGCAAGAATTTGGCTGTGTTTAAGTCTGATACTGAATATGAGAAATGGCCAGATGAACCTCTTTGTCCTGTCCCAATTTAGACTTTTATTTTCTGTGGCAATCAAAAATACATTTTAAAGCTTTTTAATTAAAAAATGTCTTTCTGGTGACATGGACATTTTGATGGAACTGTTTCCATTTTCATTTCTTCTAAAAAAAGAGCTAAAGCAAACTTTTGAGATTCGTGAAAAGAAATTTAAATACACGACAAAAGCACAAATTTTCAATGACATTTTTCTTTCTTTTTATGTAAAAGAGCTATATATGTGTGTGCGTGTATTTATATCTTCCCAAAGCTGCTTTGACAAAGAAATAGAGAAGAAGCGTTCAGAAATGTTGGAGCTGATTTTCCTTTTTCAAAGCTAGAATGCGACAGTGCTCGTGCAGAGAGCTGGTGGCTCTCCTTCCTCTCCCAGCGTCCCAGTGTGGAGAGAAAGGATGGTTGTGAAGTTACGGCATTAACCTAGAAGCTCCTCATATCTTGTCGCTTGTCACTTGTCACTTACTGTGTTCCACGGAATTCATGTTTTCTGGCATGCACTGGGTATTTGGGGTATTTTAGCAAGATGTAAATCCAAAAGCATCTCAAGGCTGCAACAGCCTGCCCTAATGCCCAGTGTCCTTCCAGCCCTGGGAGCCTGGGCAGAGATGGGCACCACCTCAGGAACCAGTCAAGAGGGGTGTCCCTGGAGCTCCGTGGTCTGAAATGTTGAGGATGTGGCCTGGGCCTGGTCCTTACAGTGTGTAGCAAAACTCACAGTTGTGGAGCTAGGGATGTACGACAAACTAGCCCGGCTGGAGCTGCCTGTATTTCCTGAACATCCCTCCTTCCCTTCCCTCCCTGCCCCAAACCAACTCCAGAGAACAGCTTTCCCTTTCCAGTTGCACTGCTCAGACTTTTGGCCAAGCTGAGCAACTGCCATGTCCTTCTTTGTGCCTCTACAAATTAAATATAGTCTCTCAACTGGGCATTCTTCTGCAAAACATGATTTCCTCGCCCTTCATTTTGAGTTTCTGTTTCTTCAACTCCCTCCATGGACTCCAATTTCTCTATTGCTGTTAACTTTTAAAGTTTTCTTGGTTTTATCTGACACTTCTTATGCATTATTAAAATCATCCTCTAATTGGTCCAACTCCTTTACTCACTTGTTACATCTCCATCTGACTATCTTCGTGGGCATTGTTTTGTCAATTACCTCAGAGTTAACATCTGCTGAGCTGCTGCATCCCCCACCTCCAAAGTCCATCTTTTCTGAATGTCTACAGATGTTATAAACTCACAAATATTAAACCCATGAGCAAACACTAAATGCTGTTATCTGACTATCCATTAATATCTCAGGGTATTAGATTTCATCTCTTTAATCCACTCCTCTAGAGACTCACATTTTCTCTTTAAGAGCATGTTCATATACTGCAATCAAGACCATGATTTCTGATAATCTAAATGGATGCAGTTTTTTAAGACTGGAGACAGGAATTTCCAGCAGCCTCCCCATGGCTTCCATGATTTCCTCCTCACTCTTCTCAGATTTTCAGCATCTGTATCGCCAAAAGTGCATGCCACATTCCAGCATTGTCCATTGCATTTCAGCAGAGGAAAATCACTTCCCTGTTCCTTCTCACTACTCTCCTGGTTTTGCAGCCGAAGATTGAATTAGCCCTTATAGCTCTGGCGTCTTCTGAAGTACAGGATGTGATTCTACTCATAATGGAGCTGCTTCTTCATTATGAATCCTACATTCTTCTCAAAATTAATGCTTTCTAATAGCATGTAGATCCTGCATGCTGTAGATTCAGTCAATTTTCTACGTTCCCAGATTTTTCAACTGTTTATGTTAAAATACACTGTGTTAGAGGAGGGTCAGGTTAACACACAAGGCGGATTGATGATTTATTGATCCTTTAAGTTATACCTTTAACAATCTTCTGTGATTCCAACATTCTTGGTAGTTAGTTTTTAATGCTTAAATTCTGATCAACAATTAGCTCTCGGTATATGCATTGTCCTGGAACTGAAGTCCTTCATCAGGTCTGTGTGATACAAGCACTGCTGTTCCTGCTCCTCCTGCAGAACAGAATTGCTTATGGGACATTTATGCTTGTTCTGGATCATTATTACACATCCCCCAACTCCTTCTGATAATTGGTCTATCTCAATTCCTGGCTTTCTCTTCTTCCTAACATTTCTTCTCTAAAAACTCTTAGAGATGGATTTTTCTCTGGTGCCTTTTTCTCCATTTATAATTTTCTGTACCTCATTAACTTCTCATTTATATTGATTGCTCGCTTCTTTCCTTTTTTTTTTTCCATTTATTATAGAGTGCTATTTTATTTCTAATTGCTCTCTTCCTTCCATGCTGAACCAGGATGGCCTTTTGCCAAAGTTCTCAACTTGACATCAGTTAGTCTGCTGATATGCTGAGACTATTAGCCGCCATCCTGACCAATATTGTCTCCTTGTTTCCTACTTCCTCCCACTTCTCCTAGTCAGTCTGACTGTCTCCAGCTACTGTCTCTTGCTTCCTATTTAGATGAAAAGTTCTTTTATTGGAGACTTTTGTCTTGCACAGTATCTGCCGAGGCTAAATACCAAGGCTCAACCATAACTCTAAGCTGTAGGTGGATGCTGAATGGAGAAATGCTGTAACTGTTTTGGAAAGTACTTCACATCAGCTGTGGCACCATAAATGATCATACAAGTGCCTAAGTGCCTAAATGATCAAGCAAGTGCCTGCTGAGAAAGCAGAGTAGCTGAAACCACTGCTAAAGGTATTTTGAATAAATCTATTTCTCTTTGCACCGAAATGGATGGGAGGTGCTCACAGGATCAGTTGCCTTGTGTCAGTCAAGCAGGGGATTGAAGAACATTTTCATGGCCCTTAATTTCATAGAACTTCTTCAGTTATTTTGTGAGCAAATAATTGCCTATGCAAAATACACTTCTAACTAGTAATAGCATTTGAACAAGGGCACAGGACTCTGCTCCCTTTGGTTCAGGCTTCGTTTGCGTGCTCCTCCAAGAGAAGTGGGAGATAGAATGACAGAATCACAGAATCCCAAAATGGTTGAGATTGGAAGGGACCTCTAGAGATCATCTAGTCCAACCCTCTGCTCCAGCAGGGACACCCAGAGCACGGGGCACAGGGGGGCATCCAGGTGGGTTTGGAAGATCTCTAGATAAGGAGCCTCTCTGGGCAGCCTGACCCAGGGCTCTCACAGTAAAGAAGTTCTTCCTCATATGGAGGTGGAACTGCCTGTGTTTCAACTTGCACCCCTCGTCCTGTCACTGGCCACCAGAGAGGAAAGGGAGAAACAGGAGAGTAAGAATTCTCTCACATTCTGGTAGTGTTAGAAGCACCCTGGTGATCAAATACCTGTTTCTCGTTCTCCAAATAACACACTGCAGCATGTCATGATCAGTGGCTTTGACTAATCTAATTATTAAATACTCAAAAGTTGTACTTGCCTTTGTCACAACAGATCAAAGTTATGCTTTTATTAGTCTTTAAGCAAGCACCGTGGGTCTGATAATACATCAGTTACTACTTATTATTCAATTGGTGCGAATGGAAGGAAAGAAGAAAAAGAGGGTTTGTGTGTGCATGTAATGCTATTTTTTCAATTAGTTTGCTTGTGGTTCTCAGCATTAAATTGAATAAGTGAAAAATGGTGGATAGGACCCATCTGCCAGGAAATTGCTAGCATGTGGCCATCTGTTGCTATCCTGTATTTGATCAGTGGTACAGAGTGTGTGTTGATTAATTCATTCAAGTCCCTCTGAGGTACACAGCCTGCCTAAGAATATAGATCCTAATAAATAAAAACTCAATCAGTGAAAAGCGATTCATGCAAATATTGAGGAATGCTGTTGCATAGAACAAACATGAAGAACTCTCCTTCCCTTTCTCTATCCTCTCTGCTTGCCAGCACAGCTAAGATCCCATGTGGAAGAAAAATAACACAAGCAAACATTCCCACACATACAGTAAATCTCTGATGTCCAAGATCTAGCTGGGTGTCTAGTGGACATGCACCAACTTCTTGGCGGTTGTAAACTCAGTAATGGCAGGACATCTTCACCAAGACCTGGTTTATCAGTTTCTCTGAGCTGATCTGTGTCCTGCTCTCCTCCTTTTGTTGGGGCCTGTGGGTTCAATGCTTTTTGAAGGGCATCTACTGGAAGAAAACATACCCAGAAATCCAGGGACAGCCCCAGAAACACAGTTGAGGCTGCCCAAGAGACTGGACACGCAACGATGGGGAGATGTGCATCTGCCATCCCCAGCTTAGATGAAGGATGGACATTTTTTAAATGTCCTGTATTGAGATTTTCTAAACAAAAAAAAGCTTATGTTTGGATTCCTTATTGGAATTAGTAGCAAGTATTTTGAACTAATTGTCCTTCAGGAATCAGACAATAATATTGGCAGGGATTCAAATGATGGATGTCATTCCTTCATTTTCCAACAGTTTATCATGGCACAACAGCCTCTTACAAGATGACCAAGGCCAAACTTCTAAATTCTTCAAAGGAGCAGCGAGAGCTTTAAATATATCAGAGTATTTACTCTCTGGAACCAGAGCATAAATCTTTGGTTCTCCTACCAAAGAACTCTCTTAAATCATCTTTCTTATTCTGTGGCTTTGTTAGCACATCACTGCTTGCTTCTCTGGGCTCATCATTGCTTTTATAGCCTTGATGAGTCTTGTGACTGTTCTAATACACCAGATCCTTGGGTAAACCAGTGGTGCTATCATCTCAGGCTTTCATTAGGGACAGTGTAACTAAAAACAGCAGGCATACTAAGAAGGCACAGTGATCAAGTGCTTTCCTCCCTGCACTGAATAATGTTCTTGTTACTTTCTTTTTTTTTTCTTTTTTTTTTTTTTTAATAACATGCTTTAAATGTTTTTGTACAGGATTTTACACTAAAAGAAAGTTCCTAGCCTTTGTTCTT
Source organism: Crypturellus undulatus (assembly GCA_013389825.1). Taxonomy (NCBI): domain Eukaryota; kingdom Metazoa; phylum Chordata; class Aves; order Tinamiformes; family Tinamidae; genus Crypturellus; species Crypturellus undulatus. The sequence continues at coordinate 272,647 of VWPW01007643.1, forward strand.
CCTTTTGTCATGCTTAAACTTGGAGGAGCAAGCAGAACTGCTGAGCAGCAGTAACAGCTGAATTAAGAATGCCATCTTCTGCAAAGCAAAATCACAGATTAAGTTGCTTCCAGGGAGAATTATTTACTATTCAGCCTGCAAATAAAAATGAGACTGAATAGTCTCCCTTAGCAACCCTGACAAAACTCTTGATTTATAGCAAGAAATAAACAGTTAAGTTTTATTAGATACAATCATATATATCCTCAAATCAGAGGTAATTCAAAGCTGGTAAATTCCAGAATGCTGTATTTGAGCCCTGCCTTCAGCCTGAAGCTTCAGCATATCTGTCTTCACAAAATTACCTTTGTCAAAAGTTGTAAAATGTGATCTGTCACTGAAGAAAGAGTGAAATCCACACAAGGTGACAACAGTCCACAGCAATCTGGTACCTGGAAATCTGCAAGGACATTCCCCAACCTCCTTCTCTCCCCAGGCACTTGTAGGAATTACATTGCTACAACAGTAGGGGAAAAAAAGGCAGTCTGGGCCATATATAAGTGAGATTCCAGGCACTTTCAGCGCTTTCAGCCCCAAAAGAGACAATTTAGGGGTCTCATCCATGCCTCCATTCCTATATCATGGTACCAGTCTAGATCTTGAGAATATTTCAAGGCTTAGAGACTAAACATGCTGCTTAGTCCCAATGCAGCTCACATTCCAGCATGGGAGTATTGGGAACAAAATCATGCATGGAAAACCACTGCACATCTGAGTCTCTGATCCCTTCTCCTGTAGATGTATTTCTGCTCCCAGGATATTCTAACCTGACATGCTTGACAGTAGAAATAAATAGTATTAGTAGAAATTACTATGCTATACATTTGTTTTCACTTCTTCAGCAGTTAACATTGAGCTAGTCATTTCAAACTTGGGTAACTGTCACTGCAGAAGGTATTATGAGAGATAGTAGGAATATCCCTGTAAACATGTTTTGGTTATCTGTGATCACTGCAAAATTGTTTTCTATCAACATCTGCAGTACGAAGTATTATGTGGATAAAATGGAATTAATTAATTGGAGTTTATTTTTGGCATTAAATTGGAAATCCTCCTGAGTGGAGCCTTGGAGATAAATGTCAAGATTTAATTGCTTTCTGCGTTTTTGTGCATAGTCACACACATACCCATGGATACCCACAGAAACAGATTGCCACTGATTTCTTTCACACCTTCAGGGTTCAAGTACTCTTCTCACTCTCCTCCTGCTTCTGGAAACTTTAGCTGATGGCCCAAGGTCTTCACACACACAGTAAGCTCTCCAACTGACATTGCAGGCAACCGAACGAATGCCCTGTTCCCTTTGGGATACCTGAGAGCAGGGCTTTGTGTGACTAAGCCAAAAGGTTATTTATAGATATTGCTAAACCAGGAGGAATGGGTTGTCTATATATATAGCAGCTGCTGTGAAACCACTCTTCAGCAAAATACAAGTTAAAAGCAAATGTAACAAATAGCTAAAAAAGTCCAAAATAAATAATATTTCTGCAAAGTACTTAGAATCCTGCCCTAGAAATGGAGTTTAAACAGCTCTCACTCTGTGCCTATCCAGCCAAGAAGCCCTTTGCTCCTTCCACTCTCTTTTTCCAGACTGAGGAACTCAATTTAGCTCTGATGTGCCCAGAAACACTGATTTTCATATTACCCTTGTACTCAATTAACATGTGAAATGCTCACAAGTAACAAAATATTTTCCATACTCATGACCCAGGTGGTTTTGTGAACGTCTAGGAGGGACCAGCTCGTGTCTGTAATACAGGACTGTTTGCTTTCAGTTCTGACTTATATGGCTCCCTGAATGACGGTTTATTACAAGACGTGAGAATGATGGGACATACAGACATCTGTGTTAACCTCGCTGTGTTCCCTGTCTGAGTCCTGCCCTAATTAAATTTGGGAGGCTGGTAATTTCTCCATGGACCACTTTGCAACACAGACAGCAAGTTCTCTGCTGAGATAATGAAACTGTTATAATCTGCAGGATATGTTTTCCTGGACTGCAGAGTTTATACTTGGGGTTAAAGAAAGAGCAGGAAAAGCCAGAGTTTTTATCATTTTTTTCAGCTTTTGGGAATTTCCCACCACCACCACCATTGACGGCAAGGTGAATCATAGTGCTCTGCCGCATCTCTGATGCTTGAGCAGCTGAAGTTCACTTTAATTTGCAACGAACTGTACTGCGGAGCCCTGTAGAAGTCAACATGATATATTTGTTATCAGTAGCCAGCACTTTTGTTTCTTTTTTCAGTAAGCAGAAGGAGAGCCAGCAGTCCTGCAGTGCTGCGATGGGGCTGGAGAAGAGCAGGGCTCAGCGTCCGTGCTGCCAGCCCGGCGTGCGGGCGGCTGGCGCTGCGCTCAGCCTTCCTCTGACATTTGCCGTGGTGCTAAGGGACGTATCGTCTTTATTTATTGAGGCCTCCACAAGAAATTGGATCGCTCCTTAACAAGGTCACCATAATCACACTGTAATCAGACTGCCCTTTTCCTTCCCAGTCCTCTAATTAGTGTTTGCCCTTGTAACTGGAAGATTAACCACATGACCTGTTATTAACCTCTCTTCACTTATTATTGACTCTCATGGTGTTCTTTTTTAGTGCAGATACTGTTGAAATAGGGGCCGTTTTAATTATATTGTATTAACATAGGAGAGGTTCTCAAACATGTAGGGAATGTGCTGATTATAGATTAAATGATAGCGACAAATAGCAGAAAGTGTAAATGTTTTATAATTACAGAGAAACTGCAGTGTAACAACACATGGTACTTAACAACGCACTTGCCACAGGTCGAAGTGGCTCCACCGTACAAATTACTGTAAGTACGAGGCTATGCTGCCTGTCCCACAGGGTCCTGTTTCAGTGCAGTCCAGTCCTTCATGGTGCTGACAGTCAAGTACCAGATTTGGAACCTACATAACCACATCCTAGGTAATTTTCAGCCCTCAGTGGGCAGAACACTCCACTGGGAGCCTTCACACACTGCTCCAGTGTTTGTTCTGTATCTTCACCAAGACATGAAATTGCCCAGGGGCCACCTGGTTTGTCTGAGGGCAAGATGCAAGAGTTAGAAAATGTAACAGGAAGAATAGTGGCATCACAGCAATAACATCACAGTTATTACAGTCTATTAATGGCTCTGAACCATGCTATCATATCGCAGTCTCCTGAGATTACTTATCTTCTGAATCTAATTGCACAAACCTGAATAAACATTGCAAACCGACCACTAGCAACCTACCAAGCACATCATTATTTTGTGCTCACATCCAGCTGTTTTTTCGTACAGCTCTGAGTAGTCCCTTGCTTTCAGGGACAACTAGTAGAGTAGTATAGAGAAGTACTTGTATAAATGCTTAGGAGACTGGAGTCCATCTCAAAAAATAATTGAGGATAGAAACTCCATTCAAGCAAAATTGATCTGTTCACAGGAAATTTACTTGCAGGTAAAACAAGCAAAGTGAGTTGAATAAATGATGCTCTGAATTATTCATCCAGTTTTGGAGTGAGGTTTCTTGTCCTTCAGCAACCCTCCAAAATATCTGTTGTCTTCTCTTTGTGCTAAGGCCATGCCCTGCATCACTGCAGGTAGGTGCGTGTGCACATATATGTCTCTCCTGATTCTGTGCCATGTTCCTTAGATCGTGCAATGCCTGCTAATCAGATCATCTCCAGGAACAGTCTCAGTTTTTCTGAAATGGCTAAGAAAAAACAGCTTGGACATGTTGTTCGATGGCGATGCTAGCTGCGGGCAAGTGGAGCAGGAAGCTGGTAGCTGCATCGAAAAGTTTATAATTAACCCTATGTTGGTTCTTTGACACAACCTCTACATTTAATAATTAAAGAAGTGTTTTCTGCTCTTGGATTAAAGGTAATCTGAGACTGTGTTTCTCCTCCTCATTCATGAGCCCCTAGATAGAGTAGTTATGCCTNATAATTAAAGAAGTGTTTTCTGCTCTTGGATTAAAGGTAATCTGAGACTGTGTTTCTCCTCCTCATTCATGATCCCCTAGATAGAGTAATTATGCCTGAACTGATGGATGGAGAGCTCCCGTGAGCCCTAAGACCTGTGGGGAGACCCTGGTTGTGTGTCTTACCCTGCCTGTGTGCCCTCCTGAAGATCCAGATGCAATGCTGCTCTGTATTNGCCCCTAGATAGAGTAGTTATGCCTAAACTGATGGATGGAGAGCTCCCCTGAGCCCCGTGAGGTCTGTGAGGAGCCCCTGGTTGTGTGTCCTACCCTGCCTGTGTGCCCTCCTGCAGATCCAGATGCAATGCTGCTCTGTATTAGTCCAACAAGCCAGGAAAGGAGAACAATTCACCTTGTAAAATTAATCAGGGACAACAGAGCTATTGGAGTTTCTTCTTTTGCCTCTAAATCAGCAGTGGATAACGACTCGTAAGTGTCAGGTCCCATTCGTCTGTTTTATGTTTACCCTGTGTCTCTATTTGCTGATCAGTCCCGCGTCCATTCAGGAGTCAATTCAAACCCTACTGAAGTCAGCGAGGGCTCTTCCTTTTGGATCAAGGCCCAAGGGCACAGATGTTCAGTCTCATCCTCTGTTAATTCCCCGTGAGTCAGAGGCACCGAAGCTACCTGGATCGATGTCTGATACCGTGGCCCTGGTGATGCCAACAGCTGCATGGATGTTGACGGCAACGAAGCTGGGATGACACCACCCGCATGGAGCCTGGGAGGATGCCGCAGAGGAGCAGGCACTGGGGAGCCACAGGCACCACCAGGATGTGCACAAAACTCTCCCGCACAGAGCGCAGTCCCCAACCCCACCACCACACTTCAACAGCCATCGACACCCGTCAGATCCCAGTGCTGCCCCTCGCTTTGAACGTTGACATAGAAGACATTATTCTGGGGACATTCTTACTGGACACATCAGCTGAGATGATTGGATCTGGGAGATATCCCACTCCTGAAACGCAAAATGAAAAATGGCAATGACCTACTCAGTGGGATGCCGTCTTTTCACTGCTGTTAGCACAAAGAAGCAACAATTTTAAGTGGCGTTTAGTCTAACATCTTTATAGCAAGTAAAAAAAAAAAGACCTTAAATGACTTCACATCTGTCATCAAAATTATCCCCATAAACTGACCACATAAATCCAGGCCTCTAAAAAAAAATGTGCCCATAACACTTTACGTTTTATCTCTATTACAATTTGCTGTAATCACTAGAGAAAAATTTTGAAGCTGTCTAAAATTCCCAAACAAGTGCAAAGGAAGATTCTTATGATTTATGGTGTAATCTCCTTTCTTCAGCTTTTTTTGTGTTATCAAAAGTGATAGTTTAATCACACAGCTATCTATGCCAGGAAATAAAGGAAAGGCATGTGATAGAAAGGGAGAATTTAATCAAAGCGGCTATTCTGTACGGTCTGGTGATGGGAAGAAAATCACCCACGTTTGCAGTTAATTCAAAATCACTTACCATAGGATGCTTCTTAAAATATTTCATTAATTTGTCTTTGGTGAGTCTAACAGTACTAAGTAATTCTCATTTTTCATCTGCACATAGACGTTCTGATTGCTGTCGTTTTCTGATCTTCAGTGTCATGAGATACCTTCCATGGAGACCTGACACTGTTGTTGACATCTCTTTGCCGGGGCAGTTTTGATACCTAGTAAAATTCTGATGATACCTTCCCATGTCCTCCCTTCTCCTGAAGGAAAAGTTGGGAAAACCATACTGCCTTTTTGTATGGGTAAAAGCAGGGAGGTTTTAGATTTTCATATGATTTATAAATTTCCTTTGTGTTGCCGCATGAATAAAATATCTGAGATTTACAAGTCAACATTGAAATGATTTACCTGAGAATTTCTCAAGCCTGGCCAAGTAACCAAAAAAGATGTGATGAGGTGATTGGTAGGCATGGAGATGAGGCTAGAAATACTAGTCTGGGGGCTGAATTAAGTGGAGAATTGTTAACATCCAAGATTCTTTTGATGTGGAGGAGAGAACTCACAATTATATATGAGATTAGGCAACCATAGGTACTTTGTGAAGGGAAAAAAAATAATAGAATGTTTTGTAAGGGCCCTATTAACCCTATCTACAGGACAAGACCTCCTAGGAGGTATAATTTGAGGCCCTAAATCATTTCTGTATCAGCTGCAGTGCTATGATTTTCCATGACGCACAGAGGACAGTAAATAGCACCTGGTGTTGACTGGAGGGAGGGCAAAAACCTTTTTGCACAGGTTTAGGTCTCCGACAGCTCATAAGGGTGGTCCTAAATTATATCTGTGTGGGAGACCTAAGGGCAAAATAGGAGTCCGCCTTTTGGAGAAACAGGCTGAGGCTGTGGACAATTAGTAACCTTAAGTGTGTTATTCACATGGAGAGATGCATTGGGTTATAACTTCATTTGTTCCTGCCAGAACACAGAAATAAAATGAGAGTGGACCTCCATATTTGTAATAATATTTTAAAAGTTCCTCATGAAGCATTTTCCTAAAGCCGTGGCTCTGCCACTGGACATTTTATTTTCCTGGCACTCAGTCTCTTTAAAGCATGGCCACCCTTAGAGTATAATGATAAAATTATCTCCATGCAAGTCCCTGCATACTTTCAACTGTGCTTTTTTCAGGGCTCTCCCTTAGCAACCATATGGCCCAGAGCCCTTTCTCTGCTCAACATCCAGACAGACGGTTGTTCTTGCCTCCTTGCTCACCTCCACCGCTTGGATTCCCTTCGGGTTTACGGCATAAAACATCCCTCTTTTTGGCCACTGAGAACAGGCCAGGATCTGTGCCCTCTTTGGACAGCAAGAGAAAGCCAGATGCTTTGGTCTTGGAGGATCAGAACTACTAATCTCAATGTGTTGAGAACTTACCGTGCTCTGAGGTGGTTTTTACAAACTTCTGCTTATTCACAAGCCACGTGCTCACATCTTTTGCATGTAGTGGTTTATTTCTTCTGCTTAATGAGAACTGATGCTTTACACAGAGAAAGGCCTTTTTTTGTGAATCATGCGGAGTGTTCAAGACACAATTTGCCTGTAAGAAATCCTGGAGTTAATGTGACCTGACAACAGAAAGTTTGGTTCTTCATGACTAGTTCCCAAAGATTTACCAACATGAAAGCTACAATTTATGACTAATGCAGCTGCAAGACAGCTTTTGGGAGGAAAAGAAAAATCACTGATTTAAACAGAAGACTTAAATTTTTATATTATCAATGGATGATCTTGCAGTGCTGGAAAAAGTTTGGTGCTGCACAGAGCATGTTCCAGATCTGAAGGGTTATTTCAGTGACTAAGAAGGGAGCTGCACAAGGAGGCTGTAATTTCTGTGCAGAAAGAGAAAGGGCCAGAGAACGAGAGAAAGGAACTTGCGCTTTATGCATTAATGTGCGTGTAGGTAGACAGAGCACAAGCCAGAATTTTCCCTCTTGGGGGTTCAGAGTTAGGCCCTTAATTTCACATTGAGGTACTTATGTAGAAGTGCTCTAAATGTGCAGAGCTGCCCACGGCTTCAATTGTGGTCAGATTAAAAGCAGTGTTTACTTGTATTGTTTAGCACACTTAGGGCTATGACTGGCTTAGATGATAATAATAATTTGTATGCCAGTCTTTCACACCAAACCCAGCTAGTCCTTTTTATTGACTCCTCCTCTGGTAACTTTGGAGTTATCAGAAAACTTGTAATCCAGTAAAAAACAACAGCAACAACAACAAAACTGTCTCCCCTCACTCCCTCCACAGTTAAAAAAAATACCTTTGGCTTACTTGCCTTACTTACTTGCCTCTATTCCAGACCTGGAACAGTGAGATGAAATAGGGAAATGAAACTCTGTTCTGGTACATGAAAATCAGTCGTGGTGCCCTCCCAACAAGGGTGAGTTCAGCACTCTCCAAAGCTAAGGGGCTGCAATGCTTGCAGTGGTGATGGGAACATTCATGTGCTCCCCAGGGAGGAGGTGGTGGTTCCAGAAGTGCCATTTAGGATCCAGCTCTGAAGGTGGGAATGCAGAAATCCTGAGAGTTATGTCTCTTTTGTTGGAAAGCCTACATGTTGATTTGGAAACCAAACTTTGGAGCCTGGGGATGGCTGTTGTTGGGCAAGCTCCCGGCCCCACGAGCAGTCCTTCCATCCTGTGGTCTGTGCGTTCACATGCCCCACGGGCAGCAGAGAGGGCTCCAGCTCTTCTGTGTTGAGCAGACATGCTAATCACTTCCAAATTCTCATGACAAGCTGCATTAAACTATACAAGAGACTTGATTTTTATGAAAATTGTCATAATTATATCCACAAGCTCTGAACTCAAAAAAAAAAGACTCATCCAAAAATTACAGCCTAACAGACAGCTTCTCCAGAAATGACAGATCCTCCGTGTGCCATGTATCTAACACCCTAGTTGTATCTTTGTACATCTCTGTCACCTCCTGTCAGGCTCACAGGATCCGGAGCCTGGTAGTTTCAGGGCTATCGTGTTGCCACCCCCATCACTAAGGCTGGGTCTCTTGCACAGGGCCACATTATTTATCTTTCATTCTGCAGCACGTTCAAAAATACTTCCTCTTTTCTTTCTTGATATGTTTGGCATGGAAGGACTAACTTTGAGTCCTTTAAGTGTGTTCTTAAGCCCATTCCCTATATAGTAGGATGATTATCTGGGTCATCTTCATCAAGGCTGCTCTTAAATACCTTAGTGCTTTGGAAAGAGTGGACACTTACATGAATATTCCTCTTCCTAAATGTTTCTCCAGGCCGCATTAAGATGGCCCAGTGCCTTGCACCATGGAGTTGAGACCTTGGATGTACTGAATAATGTAATGTCCCTCCTGAAAGGGCTGTTCCTGCACGGCTCCGCTGCTGGGGGCTTCCTCAGCCCAGCAGTTAAGCCTGTCCCCAAGGGAGGTGGCAGCCCTGCTTGTCCTGTTCACCAGAGAGCAGGAAACAGCTGCAAAGACCCGGACACATACGGATCTCTGTGCTGTCCAGCAGGTTTATTCACCAGAGTCTCCAGAAATAGGCACTCCGTGCTGCATCTTTCATTGCAATTATTTTTAGTGCTCTATTCCTGCTATTTATGGAGAGGGGAAAACCAAATGGAGCCAGAGATGATTTCTTTTTATTCCTCAGAAATGCAATTGCTATCATAGCCTTCCCTAATGTCTACCAAGCAACCCTGGGCCCCAGCCTGCATATCTTTTATTCTGGTTCATCCATCTCTGAGCCACCCCAAACTATTGTGCCTACATATATGTATATCTGCTTGTAGGGATGTACACACATGTGAAGGAGTTAAGCAATGCAACATCTCAATTCAGCAAAGCTATTTGAAGCAAAAAGTGAGGCAATGATCGTGAAGTAAATCTACATCAGACCTCAAACAGGAGGATTATCCTCAGCCTGCCCCGCTAGTCCACCACTTACAGCTCTCCATAGGAATACTGTTTTTCTTGACAGCAGCAACAAACAAAAATCCTTCATTGCACATTTATTGTGTTTTCCATATCTTGTAGATATTCTCCTTCTTCTGCATCATCTTCACAGACGTCACTCTTTAAAAGGTGTCAGATGTTTCTTCACCCTTAACAGTCACCCCAAATGCAATCAGACCACAGTCCCAGACCACTGGCAATTCTCAGTTATTTCTCCAGCACAGAAGAACACAGCGCCAGGAAGGAAGATGGAGTACTTCTTTTTTTTTTTTCAAGAACTAGTGTCAAAACAATTCTATCAGCCTATGGCACTAAATGCTTTAATTATAATTTCTTAATTTCAAGAGACAAAACTTCAATTGTAATAATAGAAGCATCTATCAGAGACGGTATCTTTGGTTGTGTGTACCAGCTTTCCTGACAAAACTCAGAGTTTAACATATTTACAGGACTATATTTTAAAAATATCATCAGAAGGAAATGAGCTTGTGTGAAGAGGGAGAGAAATAATTAGTAACTTCGCTGTTGCTTAAGGGCTACTATGGAAATTAGGGAGCCTTTCTGTCATGATAGCCCACACTGCTTATGGGATTATATCGACTGATTAGCCAGGATGATTCTTACAAGATTCTCACAAATTCTGCCCCTAAAGCCACCATTTTATTCGCATAAAAATATTTATGGAAGCAGGCAGTGCTGATAGAGGTCGGCCATTTGTTCCAGCAAAGTGTTGGAAATGACAACACAGAGTCAAAGCTAATTTTGCACTGGAAGGGATTTTGATATCTGCATACATAGGAACAGACATTTTATATAATTATTTTTATTTTCTCCCAGAAAAAAAAAAACTTTGCACAGTCCTTACCTAGTTTGTTACAAAATTAGTTTTTGTAAAAAATATACCAGCAGAAGGCCGAAAGCAGACTATGTTCCAAATTCTCTTTTTCTTTTTTTTTTTGCTACTAGGATGCAAATACTTTAGCAAAAGTCATTCTTGATTTTGCTGGAACTCATTGGCCAAGCTTTGTTTTAACTATTAGTAATGCTGCTCCTTACAAGCAAGTCTTGAGTCTGGGCGCTGGCCCACATTTTCCATAGCCTGATCCAATTTTGTCCTCACAACTCAAAAATTCAATGGGAGGNTAATTATTTTTATTTTCTCTCAGAAAAAAAAAAACTTTGCGCAGTCCTTAACTACTTTGTTACAAAATTAGTTTTTGTCAAAATATACCAGCAGAAGGCCAAAAACAGACTATGTTCCAAATTCTCCTTTTTTTTTTTTTTTTTTGCTACTAGGATGCAAATACTTTAGCAAAAGTCATTCTTGATTTTGCTGGAACTCATTGGCCAAGCTTTGTTTTAACTATTAGTAATGCTGCTCCTTACAAGCAAGTCTTGAGTCTGGGCGCTGGCCCACATTTTCCATAGCCTGATCCAATTTTGTCCTCACAACTCAAAAATTCAATGGGAGGACCCCTGCACCTCTCCTCTCTAAGTAAGGCCCCTGGAGGAATTTTAAGAGGGACCCCTAAAACTGAGACTTTTGTTACTTTATGAACTTTGCACGTTTGGTCTGTTGGGATCTCTTTCCCCTACACAGTAGTTTTTGGGTACATGTGAGAGGCCAATTGATTTAATACCCAACATGAACACCTAAACATCTGGGGAGATGGACAGAGAAATGCATGTTTTTTTCAAATGTTTGCCCAGTGAGTTTTTAAAAAGGATACCACTTCTTTGTACAAAGACAGTAATTAGAAAACTACTCACATGGACACTAAGCCCTGTGAACATAGTGGACACTGAAGAAAGACAACTAGATTGCTGGCCTCAGACTGAAAAACTCAAGGCTCAGCTCTTCATTAAGTTATCATACTTTTCTACTTCACAAAGACGTTTTCAGTAAATGTTACTAATTGTTTGTAAAACATCCCTCTGCAGCAGCAGTGGGAATGTTTCAGATTGCTATCACAACTTTGGAAACGAATATCATTCATTGCAGTGCCGTCCTGAGTGGGGAGCTGAACAATTATTCAATCCTCTTGATAAATTTCCAGGCAAAAAAAAATAGTAATCATCAGTTACAGGCACATATATGAAACCTAAGCACTTCAATCATTGCAGGAATTCATAGTTAATATGCTCAGGCTGATTAAATGCAGCAAAAAGGGCCAAGCCTAAACTCTCTGCAGTCAGGAGATTGGAGGGAGGTGAAGGATGGGAGTTTGTAATAATATGAGAAAAAATTCTAATCAAAAGTCTGCCTGAGCAGATACCTACAACAACTTACACAGTTGTTGTAGGTTGCTCTAAAAGGGCAGTATCTCACTATGGAGAAGATTTCTGGACCAGTGCTGCAACCTCTGCCATTGGTGTGGACAGGCTCTGAGACAAGGAGTGAACAGGAGCCCCCTCTGCTCAGCTGCTGCTGCTCTCCCCACCTCCTGCCCTTGGCCCATGGCCTCGTTTCAGTTATGCTTCCCAAACATGATCATTAGGAACCTTCTCCATAACCATGGAGCTGGACTCAGTGAAGCTGATGGACCTGGCTAAGCTGCACAACAGGTCCGTAGAGCCCATGGTCTTGAGACTCCCCACAGCACCAACGGGATGAAGAAGGAAAGAGGGTTAAGCTGGCCCGGCCGTGGCAGGGAGCCAGGGTGCAGCGGGGCCGGCCTGGCAGGGAAGTGCTCCTGAATTTTGCATTTTGGACCTGACTGGAAAGAGCTAACAGCTGCTGGCAGCCTGTGCGAGTGCTAGGGAATAAACACAGGTCTTCCTTTCCACGCAGACAAGATATCTTCCTGTAAAACAAGCTGTAGACGCAACTGAAGCTATAGTCTTGCCGAAGGAGGGGAGAGTTTCTTTGGACTCTGTCATGCAGCAAGTTAGATAGTGGGATTAAGGAAGATCACTTTGTGCATTAAGTGTCTACAAAGATCCGGTGTTCTAGGAAAACGGCTGAACCCCAGCACCTCGCTCCATGCCTGTAAGCTGCGGTGCTAAGTGTGTGTTGATCATTCGTGGCTGTAAGAATCTGTTCCTTGCTGAAAGGCGGAAGATTTTCCTCCCACACAGTTGCGTTGTTAGAGTTTAAAAATCAAACAACCAGCTGTATAGGCAGCTAGTGAGAAACACAAATTTGTAAGCCCCGTCTTCGGACCTCTGTCACTTAAGGACAAAATAAATCTTTTCTTTTTTTAATTATTATTTTTATTTTCTTTTTTTTTTGTCCTAAAATGTTTAGTCCTTACAGGCTGCTATTTCAGACCAGATGTATTTCATACCGGTCTTCCCTCAACTTTTTGAATCACATCCACAGCTCAGGATCAGCATACTAGGAGGAAACTGGGCAATAACTTTGCTATGTCGTGTATAGCTGCAGTCCTGATTTTCTTTTTGTTGTTGCTGTTCAAAGGAGCTGGAGATGGGAAACAAACAGAGGGGACTCCAGGATAACACAAGTTGCCCTGCTCCGGGCAGAGTCTTGCACCCACAGCAACTTGACTCAGTCCGGTGGGAAGAGACACGTTTTTCCAGTGTCTGCAGTAATCAATGAGCAATCAGTGCACAGCACTGCGGAAAAGCGGAGCAGACACCGGTGAAGTGCATTTCTTTGGACACAGCTCCCTAACGCATTGCTGGCTACCCGGGCTTGTGCGAGGTTGTTCATCACTGCAGCAGATGCTGAGTGCTCTCAGGAGCGTGGAAAAGAAATTAAAAGTAGGTAAAAAAAGGCTTTTTGTTCTGAAGGATGAGTAATAGACCAAAATGTTTAAAATATTAGCGTGTTGCTGCAGCTGAGACACACGAGCAAGCTTCTGCAGTTTAACGCATTACAGAGCTGTCACCTGAGCCGGGGTAACTCAGCTATTTGTGGACACTTGCCAAAAGGAAAGCGTGGTCCCAAGGTTAATGGCCGTGGCTGATCTGCAGTAGCTTGTGCCTTTCCCCATGTGCCAGACTCTTGGTTGAGCTTGAGAGCTGACAGGGAAATGTTTAAAGTGCTTAAGAGCGGAGCGGCCACCTCGGCCACGCAATAGCATCAGGTGGCTGGACAGGACAGAGCCTGGCTAAATTGTCTGTCTCCATCAGCCGTGGTCAGGAGTTTGGCCTTGGTGAGCTGGATCCGCTTCCCAGGGTTAGTAGAGCTGGATTTTTTTTAAGCCGATTACAGTATAGACACTGCTGCTCTGGCTTATTAATATTAAAATTTCTTCTCCGTGTGGAGGCATTGCAGAGAGTACCTGTGAATTAAGGAGGATCACAACACACCCACTGCTGTGTGGGGGGAAAAAAAGAAGAAAAAAAAAGAAAGGGAGTAAAAATAATCCCTGTCAGCTATAACTAATTGCTCTTCATTGTCCTTGAAATCTTAGCTGCTTAACTTATTTTCCTTATTAGCAGAAGCTTTATGTTGGGTCAACAATTGCAGAGATGAAGGTCAAATCAGAAAAAATGATGGAGACAACCAACCGCCAGATGTTCTCTCTAGCCCAAACACACCTGCATGCTGAGTGGCAGGTCCTGGCTGTCATCTCAGCAGGTTCTCTGCTTTCCAGAGGAGGTTGCTGCCCATACCCTTGACTTTAGGGACGGGGTGCTGAGGGAATTGCCAGTGGTGAAGGCAGGTCTTCCTTGCTGGACTTGTCCCAGCGTTCTCCAGCTTTTTGTCTTACTAAAATAGAGCAGACTGAGCTGGCTTCTCCTTGAAAAATCACATATATTTTTCTTTCTTTTTTTTTGACTAGAAGTTTTAAAATATTAGCAGCTCCATGCCAGTAGATGGAGCCTCTAGGAAGAAAAGGGCAGTGCTTCAGTGTCATCTTGCTGTGACAGGTCCATCTGTCCATCCAGAGGCCGCTTTGCACCAGATGCTGTACAGACACGGAGCAGGAGCAGAGCTCCCCAGCAGGCAAGGCAGACCCAACCTGCCTTTTTATAAACCAACCTATTTCCTTTTTATAAAAGGGGTAGGTGCCACAGAGGGAGCGTGAGCTCTGTTACCTGCAGCCACGGTCTGTTGCCCTCAGTAGAAGATCTTTCTCCCCTCCAAACAAAAATAACCCTTTTCACAGACTGCTGGGTGGTCATTGGCTTCAACTTACTCGTAAGGCCATCTAGCTAAAATGTTGGTAAAACCATGAACTCCTCTCGTGCAGAGCTTCATGGCTGTGTACAGTCTGTTCTGTGTGGGCATAAAAGCTGTGGGCGTAAAAGCCCATGAGATACCAGATTGACAAGGCTTTCAAATGCAGATCACCTCTATAAATCTGTTTCTTGCAGACCAGGAACACAAATGGCCTGAGACTCCTAATGACATATTTGAGCTAATTTAAACCCTCTGCTGCAACAGCCCATAGCTGAGCACGGGTTAATCGCTGACACATTTCCTCAGCTTCCTGGGTACTTCTTCATTGCACTCCCATCTGCCACAGTCCTGCTGCCAGGTGGATTTCAGTTCACTCACTTGAGCTTGGATGTCTTCACGTGAATGGCGGTCGGAGCAGTAACAGCCTTGCAGACCCCTCTGTTGTTCACTAGGCACTAACCAGCAAAATTGTCCAAATAAACAATATCTATACATAATATGTGCGTCTGTGAGTAAAACAAGCTGTCTAGTGAGTGCAAGTCTTGGAGTTTACCTGGGAGTATTGCCATGAATTAGAAAGCATGTACAAACCTTGCAAAATTTTGTATTCCACGAGCACATTAAAGTGGACAGAGAATGAAAAAACAGCTGTGCATGTTTTTCTCTTCTCATATCGCTTCGAGACTAAGCCTATAAAATAACAATGTGGCTTTACAGTATTATTATTTGTCTTTGATTTTCGGTCTAGAATTGCATAACAGCAACAGTCCCATTATCATTCAGCACTCTGTTTTTGCTTTGTGTTTTTCCCCTTATTCCTTTTGCTTAATAAAAGAATGAATTTTGCATTTGCTGGATGACTGACAGCACAGAAGACCAGGCTGTCCTCTGTTTATCCATTAACTAGCAAAACAAGTGGATGGCGTACGGAGCACTCCCTTCACAATGTCAGCGCCATCCATACACTTGGAGGCAGGGAAATTCAAATCACACGAACCCAGGGATCCTGGTAGGTACCTATCAGAGCAACAGGGACTGAAACCTGCCACTACCAGTGTGAAATTTGTGTGTGTTCACATTTGCAAGTGAGCAGAATACAGCTGTGTGCAAAAACCGCTTTTGTAGCATGTGTTTGCTCATAGTCCTGTTAAGGGAGCTGTACCTGGAGTTGCAACACACCTCTGCGGTTGAAGTAAATGATAGTATTTCCTTGCCTGCTTCTCAGATCATCTTCCTCTTGTTCCTTAAGGACAGCAGAGCCCACGGGGAGGTCTGGAAGTCCCCTGCACACTGGCGAGCATGGGCATCCTCGGCGAGCACAGAAAGGGGAGCTGCTGCGGTGCCGCACGCCTCTCCAGCTGCTGAGCAGGTAAAGCGGGGCAGGGGGAGAAGCAGAGCACACGTCAGCCCTTGATTCCCCCATCCCCTGACCCCAGGGTACAGAGTCCACCTCCAGCCCGCGGGCTGTGCCCCGGCTCCAGATAAGGGTGGCGCATGGCTGAGGATGAGTAAATGTGACACGTGGTTAGTGTTAGCTATGAGGAGCTCAAGCTGGGCGCTGAAATCACGCACGGTGACAGCCCTTCTGGTGCACAGCTACTGCAGAAGGTCCAAAGACTGTGAGTCTTCAGCCGTGAAAACCTCCACTAATATCTGCTCCCTTCGAATGCTGGCCAAGATGCCTCAGTCAGCAATGAGAGGCTTAATACCTTCCTAGTAATGATTTGCTGGGCTCAGCCCCAGCAGATTTTGGTCCCAGGGCTGCAGGTCCAGTTCTCCAGGCCAGCAGCAGCAACTGAAATCAGCTCCAGCTTCGCTTAATCTGTTAACCCAATGTAGAGCTTCATTCAGAAGTGATGCTCCTGAGGCTTTCAAAATGAAGCAAGGATTTGCAATTCTCGCTCCCCGTTTGTGTTATTATGAAATTAAATTTATTATTATTATTCTTTTATTTCTAGAGCTGAGAGAGGAATTAGGTGAGTTCTCCCATATTTTCAAGGGAATGGTGATGTTTATTGGAATATCGGATGCAGTCACTAGATGTCCCTGTTTTCTGAGCAGTGTTTCAGAAAGAAGCATGCACCAGAGTGGTGAAGCCAGGACATGGAAGTTGGGAATTAAACTATGTAGAAATCCTGATTACTTGAAGCTCTTCCTTCCTAATGGCCCTCTGGGTAGATGG
Source organism: Crypturellus undulatus (assembly GCA_013389825.1). NCBI lineage: Eukaryota > Metazoa > Chordata > Aves > Tinamiformes > Tinamidae > Crypturellus > Crypturellus undulatus. The sequence continues at coordinate 289,362 of VWPW01007643.1, forward strand.
GGCTGTCATCCTACATGCCACAACAATTAGGAGAGATGGCACTGCTCAGAAATGGGAACGTTTTTGACCACAGTGTTGTCCAACTGTCAGCAGTCTCCTCTGCCCGCTTTTCTGCCTTAGTTTTGTTATGGCGCTGGAGAAGGGGATGGAAAGCTTGGACACGGGTGGCCTCGCATCTGGGTACAGCTGCTGAGACCTGCAAACCCCTGTTGCTGTGGCACAGCCCATCGCAGTGTCCCAAGCCTCAGCCCCTGCTACCTTTGGGAATGAACCTGTCTGCACCAGAAAAGTCAGTCTCCGAGCAAAGTCATTAGCCCCAGCAGAACGAATTTGCTTAAGCAATACTGAAGTGTTTCTTGCAAATGTTTTGTGCAGGTCTTGAAAGGAGCCTGACGCCTTTGAAATGAGAAGCTGTCCCTTGTTCAGCACGAGGGAGCTTCTGTGGTCGCTGGGGTAGCTCTGCCTCTAGAGGATGACAACTTGCATGTTGTCCTTCCAGCGTGGAGAAGGGAATCAGTAAGGATCAGTGTTAGGACAGAAAATCACGTACAAAATTTGCTTCTTCTGAACTGATCTCTGCCTCAAAATTTATACTTGTCTAAAAAATGCTTTATTTGAGAGTTTCTTAATTTAGGGAAAGTAATGTTATTGTTCTGATGGAGTCAGTTCTCTAGTCAGGTCTGGCAGGGATTTACATCACTTAGCAAAACCCACACTAGGCCCTAAGTTAACTGTGCACAGCAAATATTGCAGTCAGATTCCCAGCTCAGAATCTTGCAAGACGCAGAGCAGCTATTATTGATGTGGTGCAGAAAGGCCTTGTTTGCACCCAGGTACTCAGTCTCCCAAGGGAAATGACAGATCTCTCTTTGCCTGAGCTTTTTTCTTAATGAGCGAAGAAAAGTGCTGGGAAATGTTTGGAAGAAAACAGAAGTGGGCTCCCAGGACAAAAACACCTATAAAGGTCTGCTGCTGCCTTCCTCTCCCTGATTTTGGGAGCAATGTGCCTAATTAGCGCTAGTGAGCAGGGGCTCAGAGCTCTGAGTCATCAGCAAGATGTATTTTTTTTTCACTTGACACTGCCGGAGAAACTATGAGCAAATACTAGTCTCCAAAATGCCTTTACAGATGCTTGCTAGTTACTGCATTCATCAACCACTGTGGTTAAAAGCATCCTTTCTCTTCAGAAACTCTGTACTAGGATGCAAAGCTCTAGATGACCCTTTATTCAACATCCTATTGCTAGTAACTATGTTTTATTCAGGACAATCCGCAGGTTTTCAGCCATCATACATGAGGGGCTAGTAGCCATCATTAAGGTCATCATGGTACCACCACAACCATGTTGCAGGGCAGCTTATGTGGATGAATAATGCAGCATGTGACACAGGCAGCCATAAATCTGGTTTTCCCTTAGACTTACACTGCGTAGGCCAAGCTATTTCTATGGAAGCCACACATTGCTTGCCATTTTCTTGAGCTAAAAATAAGCTCCAATGTACAATAGCAAATGAAGCCTGGATTAGCTGATAGCTCTCTCCTCTCAGTGATTTCCTTGTGTTTTCCCCCGGGCCTGTGCTGTTCTGTAGGATTATGGCATTGGCGTAATGATAATATGAGTAAGAAATATGGAGACTCCCCTTTCTCAGCTAATCCATGCCAAGAGAATACTGAATGCAGCAGATAAAATAGTCGCTAACACCGAGCTAACGTTTTGCTTCAAAGAATTGCCTCCCAGAGGCTGTAGCCATTTTGCAACCTTTTTAATTTTCATAAAAAATGCCTCCTGTGCCCATAATTAAGAGTTTAATATGCTGCAGGGTCCTGTTCATCAGGATAACTTATTTTGCAAGAGAGCAGATTGGAGGACTCTACTTTGTAGGTCTTCTGAATATCTTTCAGCCAGTCCATTAGATGGGGCTGTGATACTGGGGATTTTAATCCCTGATTATTATTCATTTATTATTCATTTATTTTAATAAGGAAGCTGCATATTTCTTGTCTTTCACAGACAGGATTTGGTGAGGGATTTCACGCCGCTGACTGGTTTGCGTCTCCTCACTGTGACTAACCCTTCCCAAGTTGGCAGGGCGAGCATCAGACTTTGAGTTTCCTCTTCTCCTCCCAGAAGCTGCCAGAAGGTTCGTGGATTCAAGGCAGAGACACCTGTAAATGTGGCAAACACTGGAAGACATATGAGAGAAGTCTTTTGTCTCCTGCAATGATTAATGGCGCATTCCCAGCTGCAATATAGTTTGTGAGACATATGCAGTTCTTCAGTAGGGAAAAAAAAATAGAGAGATCTGTGCAATCATTCAAATAATGGTGTGCAGAGGTCATGGAAGCAGAACATGGCATCAATGCACTGTCCAATTAAGAGAGCACGTATGAGTTTATGACTGTGGGTCAGATTAGTTTCCCACTGATGTGACACAAAGGGCAAAATTAAGATATCTATAAAGTGCGTTATCCCAATCAAGAGCAATTGTTGCAAGCGCACTGATTGTCCAGAGGTTTAAGCGAGTTATCAGGTATACCTATGTACGTAGGTAGAATAGCCAAGTATGCAAGTTTCTATGTAAATATATGCTGAAATATGAAGATGGTTTCTGTGACAATACAGTGTGTAAACCAACCTGTCTCATCATGTGCTTCCTTGCTGATCCACTTGAGCTGCAGGAAGCAACCTGATTTCCAGCTGACTTCTCTCCAACCTTACCAGTTTGCATATGCTGGTGAGTGGACTATATGCTCTTGCTTAGTTTCTTTTATTTTCTTTTCACTATGTGGAAGATGTAGGGAAATTAAAAGCCAGACAGATGCCCACCAGGGTGGTCAGAGCGGGAATATCAGGGGTACATTAGTCATTAGGAATTAACACAAAAAAACACTTTTAGGATGCCACTTCCACCTAGCTTTGGCCAATTGCTATTAAAAATGTTAACACCCTCAAGCTTTGCCTTTAGGATTTATTACCTGTTTTTACCTGGCATCAACAGTTTTGACTGATTGGTGAAGAATCTACAGTCAGTAGGTCTGTGAGTGTTGTCATTTGTTTTTGAGGCAGATCTCAGCACTCAGCCTGTTTTCCATTTATTGTTTGACTGCAAACATCATGGGGGAAGACTGTGATGATGCCCGCTTGGAAGTGTGAGGAGGCAGAGGTCAGGGACCCCCTGCTCCCTGTCTGATCTCCCGGGCAGCGTGTACAGGCCCTCACCCCACACTGCAGCTCTGCTCGTGCACTCCACAACTGGATCCTGTCCCATCCCTTCATCGTGTGGAGATCTGCTGCCCCTTAATCCAGAGAGGGAAATTACCACTGATCTTCACAGGAGCTCAGGGAGGTGCCTGCCCATATTGGCTCTGAAGGATGAGCTGAAGGCAAGACTACACGTGCCTGCTCTGCAGACCTCAAGCTCTGCCTTAGCAAATGCATTTTGAAGCCAGTAATTTTCCATGCTACCTAATGCTATAGACAAGGCTTATTGGAGGGTGTAAAATAGAGAGTGCCTAACATGCACAAAATCTGTAATTACACATATCTCAGCCAAGGCCTTCACTTTCTTCACTTGCATTTTTTCAGACTGAGGCACTTCGGTGGGAGAGAACAGCTGGTTTTGATTCAGGTCAGTTAAGTGTTATGTCAGGACGGAAGAGTTCTTTTAGGCTATTGTAAAATATATCAGTTAAACCTGAGAAATGAATTGTTTCTCCAGTCCTGTACTTTCAGGATGCCTGCTATAATAGAGGTCTTGCTGGAGGAATTATCTGGGGTTCTAGTGATCCTGCTAGACCCATAATGGTCACTGTTACCAGTGAGACTTGGAGCAATAGTTTGGGCTGTTTCACTTCAGGAAGGGGTATCACTGGGAAGGCTTTCCTGTATGTTTACCTTTTTTATTGGTTACACCCAGGGTGCAGGACAAGATCAAATCTTCCAGTTCAATCACAAAGAGGAAATCAAGTGTTGTGAATTTCCCACATCGCTCACCATGAGCTGCCATTTATTGTAACGAATGCCAGCACAGTGCTGAGGCCACACTCCCAAGCAGATCATTCCTGGTTGTCCGGAACTGCCCCAAATACAAGAATCTGATAATCCAACTGCTCTTTAATAGCATGTATTTGCTTTTATTCCTGGGTCCTAATTATTTCCTGAATAATATTATTATTAGAACTTGGTGATTAGAACAGGTGATATTAACATCTTGTTTTCACAGAAAACACATCTTTAATAACAAGGCTGCAAGGAGTCATTGGTTGGTACTATCTGATCCTAACCACTTGTTTCCTTGTGCTGTCAGAAAAAGGCTTATAATCCTCTGACATACAGTGACACTAGGATTCTCTCTCATCCTGCACTGCCAATAACCACCCACATCCTGTGACATCCAAGCTAAGCTGCACATTTGCACAGTTTGGCATTGTTTCAAGCATAAATCATCCAACAAGGTACCTTCCCATTTGAAAATGTTGTGATGACCAACCCTCCCATGAAGGATCTAACGGCCTACAGTATCAAGGAGCATAAAGCATTTGACAAGAGCCATATGCAACAAAGAGAAAATACTGAAATGCTCTATCATTCTTACCAGTGTAGTTCCTAGTGCCTTGCCTCATGTCAAGCCATCAGGGCATGGAAGAGGAGAAACATATACATTATTCTGGAACTGCAAAAGTAAGCAGGAAGGTCTCTTCTAGCAAGAAAGCCAAACTTGCTAAAATATTTCTTCGGCAATATTTCAGTTTCAGAGGAATTAAAAAAAAAAAAAGAAAGAGAACCTTTGGATTTTTTATTCTGAGTACACAATCTGCCCTATCAATATCATCTCTGTTAATATGGCATTTCTTGATTCAGATCTCTCAAATCAACCCATAAACGTATCTGAAAATATTGGGCTCCTATCTGGGCCAATTTTTGCTGGAAGTTTTCTCAATTATCTCTAGAAAGAGTTCTTGGTTTTTACATGTTTGTCCCAGATTTCTAGGCATCTCATGGGTGGGCAGAGTGGTAGCTCCCCGAAGATTTACTGTGTTTGCTGCATGTATATGTATCAAATACACTACCCACCTCTGATCAGTGATTTTGATGCTTCTGGGTATGTTTAGTCCTGCTATGCATTTGATATGCAGCTGAACTAAGTACGAGGAGAATATCTGATGCAGCCTTCTGAGGTTAGACTCATAATGGTATACATAATTGGGCTTGGGAAAACCATGACAAATATAGTGCTTTTAGAAAATGTCCTGTCAGGCATTCACTGTTAATTTTCGGTATATAACACAAAGTTCAGGTATTCAAAATTACAGTTATATATAAAAAAAGACAATTAAACTAGATTAGTGGCTGAAAGAGCAAAAAGGTGATGGGAGTGAGGAATAGTGATGCATTTTATTATATTTCATCCCGTCCACATCTGACTATAAGGAATTTGAGACAGACTATTTGAGATTTCCCAGAGGTGGAGTCAGTCTTTAAAACTGAAGACTCCCATGGCTTTAAACATACTAAAGCCAAAGTAATGGGAAAAAGAAAATGAAGCAACAACAGAGAGAGAGCGAAGGCTAATAAATAAAATAGGAGGACAGTGCAATAGAAACTGTAGGGGAAAATAATAAACCCAAAACAAGCCCACCAACCTACCTCCCTCCAAACACGAATGCTCCCACTTACATGCACAAAACTCCACAGAGGCCAATTTAACTCAAGGAATTTGCGTTGTTCTTAGTGGTTGTTTTGTGTCTTCTGATTTAAGGGACCAATTCACCACTAATGAGGAACCAGTTAAGCACCTGATTATCTATCTCCCTTCAAATTTCTAAGACTTCAGCTCGTTGAAATCGTGGGCTAAAGGCCAATGTAAGTTCACATTTACCCTTTACATGTACTCGGAGTGCTTCAGGGTAGAGGTTATGGACATAACAGCAATGTGAAACTGGTCATCAACTTCAGACCTTCCCAGCTGCAGGGACTATGGAGCAGATGTTAAGACCAGAGGGATCTTCACAACATCTGTTCTGCATCCTCTGCCTCCTCCCCAACAAGCTGCCAAATACTTCTTAAGACTCTGTAACATAGTCTGGGCCTTTAATTAGCTCGTGGAACATCTAAAACAGCTTTGGGTTCATTCATGTATTGAATTGGGTGGGTAGGCTTGATCCCTGCTCACTATAGACACAAGTTGTTATCATAAAATTCTGGCAAAAGAAATTCTCCTCCATCTTCTTGTCTATTATCTGCACTAAATACTTGAGCTATTATATTCCTTATAATTTCTGCATCTCTGTTAATACATCAGGGAGATAACGACTCTGTTTTTCTCTTGTAGTTTTAATATGCATTTTTACTTTAAAAAAAAATTGTAACAGCTAGTTTTTTTACTATTCATAGTCTATGGTCACATTTTATGACAAAGCCCATTAAAACTGTCATTTGAGTTTTTAAGTTTCACTAACATATTGAACTCAGGCCTTCAGTGAGGAGTTTTTAAAAACTGGCTGTACGTAGTCTGAAAGAAGAAAGAATGGGGGCTGGTTGCAGGGCTGTAGCTATCTTGGGTTGTGAACATGGCAGGGAGAGAAGAGGCGTACACCAGAGAGCCAGGAAAGAGCTGATGGACACCCACTGGCCAAGCCAGGACTCTTGATTCTTGTCCAGAACTGTAATACACACAGGAACAGCAAATGGGGCTGATCAGAGTAGAGGTATAATACAGCTGGGAAAGTCTTCAAGGTTCTTCTTCAGTGCCCATCAAAACCAGGGGTCTTGTTGTGCTCAGCAGGCCAGAAATGATACCTCAAAAGGAGGAAAAAAAAAAAAAAACCTAACACAGGAAAGAAAATAGAAAGTTGATATAAAAGAGCTCTGACTGCTTGCATTTCACTTGGGAGGGGGCACTTTCACAAGCGGTCTGATTACAGTCAAGAAAAGAAAAATGTTTTGTGTCAGCTCCCCTCCCCATTGCACACTTTTGATTAAATGATATTTCTTACTAAGCCATAACAAGTAAATCTGGAGATCAGAAGGTATCACTGCTTGAGAAAATAGTAGAAGGAGGTAGAATAAGAATTTAATGATTTTTTAACAGAACTTGACAAAATAGATGATAATCCAGATTATTTGATGTGCTCACTCTCCAGAGAACAAATGCTGTAAACCAGGAGTCTAGGTGCAGGACTAGGTTCCCAGCACGGCTGTCGGTGAGAGCTGAAGGCTCTGAGCTCGAGGACTTAGGTACAGCACCAGAAAGAAATGCATCACTCACAGCTGGTTCTGTGCACATGCATGATGCTGCTGGCAGAGCAAGGGAACTGTAGGTAGGACAGTACCACCCAAAAAAAAAAAATTGATCCTGTCCCAGATTCTCCTTGAAAATCATTGTGAACCAGCTTTTGTTTCTCCACCTCTGCTGCTGAGCATCCAGCATTTCCTTGCTCTGACCTTTAAAAACTCCTGTCTTGTCAGGCTCTGCCCAGTTTTGCTCATTGTCACCCCCACCTTGAATATATGTTACTGCTGATTTGGTAGGGCCCACAGGTTAGGCCCTACCAAAATAATGTGTTGGACAGGTGAATAACCAAGTGACACTCATCCAAACTAACTGACCAACTAGTCAACCCTGGAGGCATTTTTATTGCTTGAAAGGCAGTACTGAATTTGAGTATTTATTACCATTACAGACTTTGAGCATTCAGTATAATTTATATTTTAAGTGTTCAAATAGTTTCCCACACTTCTGGCTGGAAACCAAGCTGGAGATATTAAAATATTTTGTTGAGAACCTGTAGAGATGTCACTCAAGCTCTACCACTGCCAAGCAATGCCAAGAAAGAAGAATATTTTTGTGGTAGATGAGGAAAATCAGACATACCTTTCTGTAAGCTTAAAAATGACTACCAATCTGTGCGTAGAGGAAACAACTATGGACATCCAAGCTGAGCAAGACAAAGCTACCCTTAAGCGATGGCATAAAAGTTCAATGAGATAATCACATTAACATTACTGTGCTAGTCATGCATGTCAAATACAATACAGCCTCTATTTCCTATTTGTCTGTATTATAAAGCTAAAATATTCATATTTTATTGTTCTGTGTTGACTCAAAACTATTAGAATGGGGAAATGTCTGGTGTTCTGTTTAGAGTTTAATATTTTATTTTGTACAAGCTTGAATGGCAAGCAGAATCAGTCAGGTTTTCAACTTCACTTTATCCAAGGTTGTTCAGGCTAATAATCCTTAAACAGAGCTATGAATGGGAGTCTGATGTCCTCTTCATTGGCCTTGATATATGTGTTCAACCTGGGTGCTCAGAAGATGCTAAGAGAATTGAGAACTGAACTCCTTTGCAGTTTCAATGGGATTTAAAGATTCATCCTGTTCTAAAACTGCTCTGAAAAGCCTGGATCCAAGCCACGATGGGCACTGGGCCGAAGCTGGCTCTGATCTGACAGTGCCCTTCAGCCTCATGCCGGTGCTGCAGGAACCTGCAGTTCTCATTCAGCATGACTGAAAGCTGGGCATTGCTGCATACCAGTTTCTAACAAAATATCAGGCCTATCTATCTGAAACTCAATTCATAATTGAACAACCCCTGGTGCTTTTGTCTGTGTTTGAAAATGATGGCCAGCCGAAAAGCGAGAATTGAAAATGTTCTTTGGGCGGTCTGAAAGCTTGATGGAAAAGCCATGGAAACATCTTTGTGGCTTTCATTGGCTTTGAATCATGCAGCAGGAACTTCTATGGCCATCACTCCACCAGGCAGAAACTCCTGTGGTTTCTACGGCAGCTTCCCCCTGGCACAAGGAGGGCAGAAGCAAGGTGTGAATGTGGTGGAATCATTCCCCTGATTTGCCTGTGCTCTTCTGCACAGGTTTCCATGCGAGCTCCTCTCCTGCTGACACCCTGGGAATCAGGCTGCAGAATTCCTGCCCAACTTTAATGTAAATTCATGCGGCTGTGACCCTCTCTGCTCATGCCCCATGGCCAGTATTCACTGTTCTCCCTTAGTCTGCAAGAAGCCATGCTAAGAGAGAGGGGGGAGGAAAAAAAAAAAAGATTTCTGTGGAGTCCTCTGAGTTACCTAATGGTTTTATTGGTCATGTTGCAAGGAAATAAATAACCCTAAGGAACAGTGCTCTGGGTGCCGGAAGATTTTAACCTCTTTTCATACAAGTTTGATAGCCTTTGCATGGGCATAGTGACAATCCTGGGAGAATGGACTGCTGCAATAATATGCTTTAATGAAAACATAAAATCATTAATATTTTTTAGAGTATACTTCATAAGCTCAGCTCCCATACTACAGCCCAGCAAATCGATGATTCAAAAGTCCTCACCTCTGCCTTGTGTTTGCTGCTCAGCTTCCACACGCTTAAAGATATAGCTGGATCCCCACATGACTTGCTTGACAAGTTATGTGTAAAATTAGTGCTTAAAGAGATTACTTAGAGTCTACTGCTCTTATCTTTATCACTCACTGGATGTGCCTGCGCCTTATTCCTGTTTGCCTGCTATGTCTGCTGAATGAAGCTGTCTGAAATACAGTTTTACAGCTGCATAGCATTTGCAACAGCAACATAAGAATAAAATAAGCAAGTTTTCCTACTCTGTCTCTGCAGTTTATCATCTTCCATCAGTGCAAGCCTACCAAATATGAAGTTTGAAATTACTTCCAATAACAACTTATTTCTACAGCACAAACCCAAACTATTAAGGCAAACTAGCAATTATTCTTCCACACTAACATCAACATAAAGCAGATTAGAAGAATTAAATGCACAAGAGTGTAGTTCTTTTATGATTATGCACCCTTAATCTTCAGAAGATGGTTAATTACATTTTAAGCAGCATAAGAGCCCTAACATATTTGTATGTTAATAAAAATTCTCAACAGGGGTTTAAATCTAACATGTATTCACAGGTATAACTAATGGCATATTTCAGTAATGCTGTGAAAAAATATGCCTGTAAGTTAGTAGTTTAGCAGAGGAAACTGCTGGGAGTTTTTAATTTACTCCCTAACTATTCTCCTAATCATTCTCTTATCATGCTGGGATGGCTAAATGCATACAGATTACAATGATGATGTGCACCCACCATAGCAGTGTCAGCAATGACATTTGTCAGTGTAGTCAGGCTGATGGAAGCAGAGCTTGGAAGGCAAGGGAATGAGAAAGCTGCAGCCCTGAAGTTTCGGAAGAACCGTGTGCTCAGTTAAGGTTTATTCCAGTTAAGAAAGGGATTAGACTCTACCAAGCACAGGCCCCAAAATAGGTCTGTGATTCAAGCTTTTGGAACCATTGAGTATTATTGTTATCTGCCCAATGGATGCTAAGAGAGACTGAAGATCTAAAGAGACATCCTTCCAAGGAAATCATTAATGAAGACAGAAGCTGTCTTTTATCTCTGCTTCCAACCTCTGGGAAGCTGGAGTGCTGGAATTCGAAGTAGAATCGGTATTTATCCAGATCTGCACTTTGGCAATTTCAGCTCCAGTCAGGATTTTGGCTAGGGTTACCTACCCTCCTTTGGGTCAAACACTCTTTGCTTCCAACCCAAGACAGCTCCAGGCAGGGCAGAAGAAACTCATTTTGACTGGTATCATTCCAGTGAAACAGCTAGCACTGTAAACTGGAAGGCCTGGGTCTGTGTCACCTGGGTCCCCCAGTACCCGGGGGGGATTCATTTTATTCACTGAAATGCACCAGAACTGAGCAAAGCCGGGGCAGTGAGAATCACGGGGAAAGTGAGAAGAATGGCAGGTGCAGGGACCATGAGCTTTACGCTTAGCTTGAATATGTTAATTCTGGTTGTTGGCCATCATGATGCCAGTTTCCTCCACAGGAGCTACCTGAGTTTCAGAGAAAATAAGTTTCACAAGTGAATTTTAGTTTTCTGTATATACCATTTGGTTATTTTTTCCCATGGTGGATTTTCTTCACATCTACCTCCTAATGCAGACATTGTCATTCTGAAATATCCCCAGGGCATAAAGATAATTTGAGAAAGGAGGAAAGATCTGAACTTTTGAAATATGTTGCCTAATTATTAGTATTCCTCATTCAGAGCCTTATTTGTGGCAAGGATGACTCATTGCCCTTGAACACCCACTGCCTATCTATTTCCTCTAATGTTGCTTTCCTTTTTTGATTTTCCAGATACGGATAGCTGGCTGCTTATCTGTTCCTACCATTAAAATGATGCATAACTACTGCATTTTGTGGATGGAAGCATTATGGCCACTGAAAAGTCATCAGAGCTCCATTTGCTCCTCTGCTGTTATTTACTTTCCAGCACGCAATATTCAGTATGCAGGCGTACACAAAGCCTAAGTCAGCACCACATTCGTCAGGTTGGTATCAGGACACACATTGCATGTTGCCACTAATCAGCTGGAACAGTCCATGCTGGAGAATTTACTGACCTCTCTAGTCTCCGTAGAGGCTCTGTACAAATTTCCTACAGCTGAAACCCGCCAACTCTGAAAAGGAGCCAAGATCTGACAAGGGGGAGGAGTTCTCAAGGCAAGAAGTAGAGGCCCATTATTAGCCTGACCTTCCTTTCTGATGAATACAACTATAAACTACAAGTGTCACCACTACATTCACCCAGGAGGTGTGCACACCTCTCTGTGAGGAACCAAGAGTCCTCCCTTGGACCCATCTTGGGCCCCTTTCGCTGGTGAGGCCTTCTGTGGATACAAAACCTATAATGAGAAATTATAGAAATATAGAAATTCTGAAAAGTATCCTGACCTCCTGCTACTCACCTGAGTCATGTGAAGCAGATGTCCACCTATCAAAAATCATATCCCAGTGAAATCAGTAGTGTGATACTGATAATTTAGACTCCTTCAGTCCAGGGCTTGAGAGCAGAAGGCACATGCACCTTTGAATTACCATTTCGTTTGTGCCAAGCCCTTTATAAGCTCCCTGCCAAAATTGTCCCTATGCAGGAGGGTTTCCATTCAGTGATGAAAGGCATCAGGTGTCTACTGGAGAGATTTCAGTAACAGCAAGAGCCCTTACGCTAATAAGGACTATGACAGTATTCAGTCAACTAATGTGATTCCCAAGACTGGCAATCAACACTAATGAGGATCATCAAACTGGCTTTTTTGTGGAAATGTTTTGATCTCATGTAAATCTGCTTGGTCCATCCCTATGACTAGTGCTGGAATTCTGAATCTATGACCTGTTTTCATCCCTCTGGTCTAACTTTTCAACTTATTAAAATGCATAGTGTATGACCACAAGATAGCAGTGATGTCCTGCACCCATATGATCCTGCCAGCTCTGGCTATTACACCGAAATGGTGATTTTAGGGCAAGCCATCCAAGCAAAGTACCAGCAGAAAGTGTCAGAGAAGGGACCTAAAGGGTTCAGAGAGACCAGAGAAGGGCTGTATTTGATTAACACAGGTGAATTCAGGGTCTTGTAGGAAACAAACAAGCAAAAAACCTGATGTTCTGCCCTCCCTCAACCTGTAAAAAAGACATCCTAGGTGCAGATGTAGAGCGCTCCGTCATTCTCCACTTCCCATGGGTGTTACCCAAAACTAGGATTAAGCACCTGTGGAGCACCAGGTGCTTGTGACTGGTCACAGGCAGACAGGGAATTGTATCTTTATGGCTCAACTGAGTCTTTATGGCTGACTGCCTGGTCTAAATGACTGATGGTCACTATATACCTGCCTCACCCACCTTTGGTCACTTTGTGAAATGAAATGCTAGGTTAGCTGTAGCTTTGGGAGAAATTCTGATGTGCTTAATACCACATACGTCCAGGAGATACCAGAGGGAAAGCTCAGTTATTGGAGGATGATGGAAGACGAATTACACTGCATGTTGAAGTTCTTTGCCTCACGTTTTTCTCTTCTTGTTGACTCAGCTTCTTTCCAGTAAGAACTCAAAATGTATAAAAACTTCTGGCTGTACATTTTGATCAAGATGTTCCTCAGTCCAGAGCAGAAAAAATACCATGTAATGCTGAAGCAGAGCAAAACAACAACAGCACATGCAAAAAGGTGTGGGGATGATAGCAAACAAACAGAGCCATTTGGAGAGCACTGGGGGAGGTAGGCAGCTGGCTGGGAGGTGAAGGAGCCTGGAATGAAATCCACAGCCAGAGCAAGACTAGGGCCTGGCCCAGCTGCTTCCCTAGAGCCAGATCTGCTCCACGGAGCTGGTTCTCTTTTGTTCCACATGGTTATGATTTTTTTATCTTTTTTCTTTTGATGACCCTTCAAACAAGCAGCTTTGTCATACAGCAATTCACAATTGCAGCATCTTTATATCTACCACATAAAACAAAGCTAGTCCCTCTCAACATCTGGAGGCAGCTGGCAACAAAGCTGTAATCCAGCTTCGGACAGCACTTAGGTTTTTGGGGCTTATCCTGCAACCTCAGTTCACACAATTGTTTTGACACAATCAGAATCCTGCCAGGTCAATCAGTGTGTAAGTTTTACAAGCACAAGAACCAAGAATGCCTCTGCCAGGTCAGACTGAAGACTTGCCTTCCTCCTTGCATTACCTCCAACACGATCCAGAGCAGATGGACACACAGTGAAGAGGATATGGACACGGCAAGCAGGTGGCTATACTTCCACAGGGCATTTACCAGCACGTACTATTTGAGGTCAAATAATTCACAGAGAAGAGACATATGTTAATTTCTTGTCATGGGAGGGAAGCCATCATCTCACTAATCTAGAAGTGTTAGTGCTAATTTCTGATACTGTATGCATTCAGAAACACTGTTCAGAAAGCTTCAGTCTCAAATCAGTAGCTTTGAACTATCACTGATATAACAGGCAGGTACATGGCGGGAAAGAGCATAGATCATGGGTCAATTGGTCCCAGGTGTGCTTAGGCTGGCTCTTAGGCTCCATAGCTAATCATCTAGTCCTGCTGTAGGACGAATGATGGCTTAGCTTTGGGAGCATCTCTGTTTGGAGTTAGTATAGGAAGGGGACCAGGAATAAAATGATGTAAACATTGGAAAATCTTGCAAATTGGATATTAATTTTACTAATTTTAAGATTCATTTTGGACTGCAGATGTTTGAGGGGCATGGCACCTATTTGTTCACATTGTTTCAAGAAGATATAATGAGAGAATTTCCAGTTATGCAGAAACTTTATCTGAGTTTAAGTTATGATCATCTGCTCACACAAGGAAAAGATTTTATTGAGACACCTACAGGGCAAGAGGTTTAACATTTCCTGTTTGAATCCCTCCACCCCAATCCAGCTGGGTGTAAATAATTCTTTCCTTCTCCTGGGGATCATTCCATCCTCACGTTCCATTTATGACCCTTTGGCTGAGATGAAGCCAAAAGCTGTTACCTGGAAATTCTCCCTATGAAATTACAGAGAATCAAGAAATGTAGGTTCAGATCCAGACTTGTCTGGAGATTTCTCATGACTCTGAACAAGTCAATCTTATGTCAGTATCACAAGTGATCTTTAATAAAAGCTTCAAACACAGATTACAGGGGTAAACTACTGCAGCACCAGAATAATTCATCTGGCTGATCTTTTCGTTCCAGGAGCCCATGTGTATTATTGCCATTTTCACATCTGTTCATCACTTGGAAAAATATTCTTTTGTTCCTGAGTGTCCCTTCATAGGACCAAGCATCAATTTTCCCCTGCCATGCTCCCCCGCACCATTATTTTTAAATCTAAATACTTAGGCAATTTGTATTTCTAAAGGTTATGACATACTGTGCAAACAAAACCAGGCAGGCAGGAATAGGCAGTCTATGCCATTCAGTACAGCTCTTTGCACTGTACAACTCTCCTGCTGGAGTGCAGGTGAGGAGTTTGGAGCCTACTGGCCAGAGCAAGGCCAAGGTCACAGACCTGAGTAGTGACACTCCATGTTCATTATGAAATGTCTTATGGGAGCCTAAATTTCAGAAGTTACATTCAATGTTACCTGCAAATGAGGTCCCTTAGGTACTTCCTATGAGCACTGCAAAATCACAAAACAATTCTGCATGTCTTGACTTCTGCACTCACCCTGGAGAGAGCACTGTGTACAAAAAGAAGAGAGAGACAGTTCAACACTTCCATTATCCCTTTATTTCTTTTTCTCTCTTTTACTTTCTCTCTGTTTACTATGAAGTAGCTCCATTCTCCTTGCCGACTCCTTCCCAGTATCTTGCAAAAGTAGATGAACTTTTAAAATTGGAGGTGGTTCTCCAGATAGTTCAGCAATAATTCAGCCTACAGAAGTTCCCAAGTCTATAATGTATTGATTTAGCTAACAGTTTGTACCCACCAGATAACAGATTCCTATCTTATTACCTTGTGTTTTCATTACACCCAGCCTGTCTGGTAGAAGGAATATCAATCTTCGGCAGCTTACAAATGCTAATGATAGGGTTAAGCAGCTCTAAACTCGCCTTTACTTAATTTTGGAGTCTTTCAAAGTTTCCTGATTTGAAGAGCAGGCAGAGAGTTAAAAAGATTTACTTTGCTTCTCAGGGGAAACAAAGCAGAGAAAATATTTTGATCTTCACTTGTGTCTCCAAAATAGAGACATACGGTTCTGCACTTTTAGTGTTTGAACAAAATCCTCAGCTGCACTTCCCATCCAGCCTGCAGAAAGAATTCATGAGCTTTTTGTCACGTCATCTCTCCCTTTTCATAGCAGTAAATGCAGATGATGTGTGGTTGCCTGGAAAAAGAAATAACAAAAAGCATCAACGCACTTTATGATGCTTGGCATGGAAGACAGACTAGATCTTTCTGTGTTTTTAGGATGGATTTGATTGCTGACACTTGTGGCTGAGAAAAGGTTCTCAGGGTCAGAGCTGCTAAAATTGGACCTGTAGAGAGGAATGTGTGAGGAGAGTGGGATAATACAAAGCAAATGTTGGCTACATTTGGGTTTGTGAAACAACTTTGTTTCAATAATAGTCACTAGCATTTTGTTCCTGCTTTTGGAGAATATTTAAGTGATTAGGCAGTCAAAAGGCTTGACTGCCTGGTCTAAATTGCAAAGGAAAAAAAATAGACACGTAGGTAGTGAATTCAAAGTTCACATACATGCCACATGCTGAAAGACACACCAGAAGTGTTCTTCCCAAGATGACTGTCCCACAATAGACACAGCAACCAGAAGAAAAAACATCATGACTCAGCTGGCCAGACAGCCCAAGTCAAACGTTGAATTTCTGCAGTCTGTTCAGAGACAATAACATTCAAACACTTTTTTTATCAAGAGAAGCAAATATGCCCTAGTTCAATTAATCTGTTGTCACAAACTAGTTAGTTAATTCAATTTACGGGCTTGGATGTGACTTACCTGGTGAAGCACTGTAAGAGGTCAATGACACAATATTGGGCATGTGTTTATGGACCACTTGTTCCATATGGTTAATGTAAACATCAACAAGGAGCTCTGATCAGGCAAGGGAAAATGCAGAGCCCGTAAGTCCCATGAGAAAGAAAGTTTACAAGTTTTTCATCAAGCTGATGACGAAGTGGTTGTTTATCTAATCTGGATTAAACTAATAGTTATTTCTTCTTCATTATGGGTAATAGCACTATTACATAAAAAATAGGACACACCAGCTCCCTGTTATCTTCCTGATGGACCTACCAGCCTGGGTGTGGGCCTGGTTTATCTGAAGAAAATCCTTTCTATTCTGCTACCTCTATTATAATATTATTAGAGATGGGACTTGGCACTTATAACGTGTCTGGCTCTACATTGCTTACATGTTACACTGACTGCAGTCTCACTGTTTTTGACATTATTGGGATAGTCTACATGAGAAAGGAGGCTAGAAATGGGCTTGCACAGAATTCCTACATTCATGTAGTGACTGTCCCCTCTTCAGAGCCCAATATCACCTCCTCTGGCCTATCTTCTTTACCTTCCCCACTGCTTTCATCAAAAGACAGGAAAGAAAGAAAGAAAATTGTTTGTTTTGTCTCCTCCTCCATTTCCTGGTATGTGTGATGACCAAGTGACCATTCTGCTCCTATTACCATTATTTTGAGCCTGAGGAGTACATGAGTCTAGACACACTAACATTTCTAATGTAGAATTTTCAGACTGTATCAAGTAACGGGCAAGTTTCAGTTTACATATCCCAGGAGGTAGGAGATATCTTCTAGATGGAGCTGGCAGAGACTGCTCCCCTAGGGGACTGCCTACTGCGTGCACTTTGCAGGTCTGAGCTTCAATTTCTTATCTCTATTCTTCCTGAGATAATCTTTTTTTATGGAGTCAGTAGGGTCTTAGTGGAGCTCCCGATGCAGCTCGTGCTTTCCTTTTCTGAAAAGAAAGATGTTGCCCAAAACCAGTGTCAAACTGATACCCTCTGTAAGGCAGAGAAAATGCTCAGCCTTTAAACAAAACACTTTTTCCCTAAGCATTATCCAGCTGATAAAGCAACCACTCGGAGCTTATACATTTGCTTCCTTTCCTTCTGAAGCAAGTGAAGGGTGAAAGCAACCATAATCCTGCCACCTTTCCATCCAGGAGCACAGGATGACAGGCTGCGTGAGTCAGGAGCTCCTGCTGCAAACATGACAGCTTTTGTTAGGAGGAAAACCTAGGTGTCCTGTAACAACAACGACTAAAAACCTCAGCCTTGAACTAGCTGAATTGGCCTGATATTATGAAACATGCTGCATAGTCTGATTTCAGCTCCCATCTACCATCCCTTTACTCAGCTATCTCGTTCAAGATGGCCAGAAATCTCCTGTTCTAGTATATTCCTGGGAATAAGTAAAGAAGTCTGATCGGTGCTTTATCTTTTTCTGCTGACAAATGCCCCAGTGTGAATTTTCAGCCAGTTATTGCAAGCTGCGGTAGCATTAATCAAACTAATGATATCTGGTTATCTGGAGGGAAATCAATATTATATGGCAAAAAATAGAAACCCGCAATTAACAGTGTATTGTACAGTAGCTGTGTTCCTCTGCCCAGCTTGGACATAATATAAATGACTTCTCTATTTTTATTTGTCAACTCTCTGAAGGGGAACGTGGTGTCATAGAGGCTGCTGGAACCCTGCATCTCTTCAAGGATAAGATGGCTTAACCGTTGGCTTTACTACAATATTCGTGCAGTGTTATTATGGCTGTGGTCACCAGTGACAGCCTGGAGTCTGTTCTGCCCAGACACTCCATGCAAAATGTTTGCACTGAAGTAACAACTCCTAGAATAAAACCCTGGAGATAAGAGATTGCAAATCTAAATGAAAACACAATGACCTGTGGTTTGGCGGACACTGAATCAGCTATATAAGGAGAGGGAACATCTATCACCTACGTCTGTTTTATTTCTTTAGAAAAGAAAAAGAAAGCATGACCCTTTTCTCCAAACAATGCTGTGGTCAGGAACTGATTTTTCATAAATCTGTCTGCAGTACTCATTGACGGGTTTTTTGATCGTGGCACTTCAGCCATCCAAGACACAAATAATTCAGTAGCCAAAAATGCTTTTCATGTCTGTCAGAGCTCTTATCTCTGAACTTTGTGTCCATTGCTCAAGTACCACTTTAACCCTTTCAATGTGCTACCAAGAAGAAGTGGTGCTTGATAATCACAAGTGATTTCCCAGCGCCTGCCCAGCTGTTCCAGCAAGGACACTGTTCACCAACCAGAGAGGAAAGGAAGTTGCTAGAACCTCGCAGCTGAGAGCAGGATCCTGGGCAAACGGACACTGATGTCTCAGTTGTTCTTAACCAAATGTTTAGGTTCAAGATGCAGCCTAAAGGAAGCTCATAGTGGAAACACGGGCTCTGCAGTGGCTTCAGTGACACAGACGGACCCTGCGAGGCCACCACCAGACTCCTGCCTTTGTCTTAGCATGGATGTCACGATGTCCTTCTCCTCTGCATTGACATCTTTCTCCACATTTGTCCATTAATCTGCTCCAGCATCTCTGTCCAGACTCCCCCATCCAAAGGGAAACCTCCCGCCTTTTGTTCAAGTCATCCGGACCCACTTGGCTCTGCGACTGGGGCAAGCTCGCCCTGCCTCAACGCGAGGGCAATGCTGGGGACTCAGCATGGGAGCTTCAAAGCAAGTGTAGAACCCACCCCACTACAGCACATGGGGTCAGGAGAAAAACCTTGGCCTTTCCCCTTACTGTCCGAAAAAGCCTTTGGTGAGAATCGGGCAGCAGCTGGAGGAAGTGTCCCCACATGCACATGGGTCGTGCGCAGGCCTTGCCTGGAGCCAGGGCCGCCATGTGCTGAGGAGAGAGGCGGGAGAGAGGCGGCCTCCTGCAGAGCTTCATGCTCCTCTCCCCTGCCATGTGCTTTGCGTTTGTCTCCTTTTCATGTGGAAATGCTGCTGCAGCAGTCGTCAGCGGGGCCCAATATAGCGGCCCTGACGTCACTGCCAGCATGCTTCTCCCACCTGCGACCTGGCAGCTTGTGACAAAGTGGAAAATCCGGAGGGTCTCTCGCGGCTTCAGCAGGTTTGCTTTTCTCATGCATGCAAATAGTTTCGATAAACAGCAGGAGAAGGTGCCGGGGAAGAGGAAACAAGAAAGAGCTAGAAAAAAAAAAAAAGAAAAAGGTAAGGTAATTAGAAGGAGACAGGATCAATTACTGTGACATTTAGTATCAGTTATTTTCTTTTAATAGAGCACGCTCTGGTGCCTCTGGGACATTTTGCTATCAGCTTTGGGCCAAATGCCCGACAAATAGACACTAATGTAGCTCTCTCCAGGATCATAGAGCCCCATGAAATTCCCTGTGCTGAGGCTCCAGCCTTTCCCGTGTTCTGCAACCCCGTGGTCTCCTAGCTCACCGCTCCGAAGCACAGCCCGGGCACCTGCAGACAGCTGCGAACTTCGGCACACAGATTTATTGTTTGCTGTAAGATTCTCTGGTTTTACTGAAATATCCATTTAGGACCTGACACAGAAAGGCCGTGATATATATAAAAAAAAAAAATCCAAACAGCAGCAAGGACAAAGCTTTCCTGCTGCCGAGTCCAAATCCTCAGTAATGAGATCTAAGCAGATAAATAAGAGACAAAGAAGGGCACATGACTCAGGATACATCTGCACTGCAGTGCAGTCAGGAGCTGTGATTGGAGCGCAAATATTCTCACCAGCCGCCTTCTGGCTATGCCAAAATGCAGCGGAGGAGCATTAATGTCCCCTGAGTACTCACAGACCCCACTGGGACTTCGGCAGCTACTTCACATTACAGTCCAGGCTGTTTTTTCCCTGTTGCTTAGTCCCTGACCCACAGCTAGTATGAGGTTTGCACACACTGTATCCTCTGCTGCATGCAGGGCCCTCAGGTGACTAACTGCAGACAACACCAGCCCCAGAAGGGTGGTCCCGCAATCTCACCTTTGCAGCTTGGATGTCCATCGTGCCCCTTTGAGAGGGTTCAGCTTGATTAGGTTCGAAAGATATGTTTTTAGTTGCAAATAATTCATTTTCAGTCAAGCCACTTCCCTGGTCCACCTGCCTGCCCCATTACACTAGTACTGACATAAAGCAAGAAAAGTCTTGGGGCTGGAGAGGGCAAGGAACTGCTCTGTTCTGCATCAGTATAGACTAGCAAAAGGCAGATAGCAAATTTGCAGCCAAAGACACCTGGATATGGGAACCTGGTAGATCCAGATACATTTCAACATAATCTCTGAACTTTTTGTATGATCTTATGCATCTGTTGCCACCTCTCTTACACTGTGAAATAAACTCCCAAGATATCTGGTGTGATATAGCGAAAAGAATGCCTGAGGCAACTAAGGGAAGAGAAGAAAAAAGAAAGGGGAAAAATGGAAAGAAACCTCAGGGGAAACAACCCTTAGTGCAAAGAGTGGTCCTACAAACTCAAGCTAAAAGGGCACTTTAAGGTGAGTTGAAGAAAACAAAGTCCTGTTTTGAAACTTTGTCCTGAAATAAAAATGTTTATTTCTAGAGTCATTTCAAAATAATAAAAATAACATCCCTCACCATCTGTGTCAACTTTCTTAGGAAAAAAACAGGCACTGACTGAGGGATTTTCAGTGTGTGTCTGTGCTTGCAAGGGTAAGTTGGGACTGTGTTTAGAAATCAGTAATACCCAGTGCTCCGTATTTGATGCTGATTGTACCAAAACCCTTCCAAGCCGTACTTTCACCTTTTCCCAGCTCTGGGATCATGTTACCATCCCATGGTCAATATATGGAAGATCTTTCACAGTTCTTATTTCATCACCAGGGCAGAAAAGGGACGAAGCAATTACAGGGATTTCTATTTGCTGGTGGACATCAGTAGAATGATGCAAGCAAGCTTGAAAGAAATAAGATACAAGCTATTCAAGACATACTTTGGGTCTCCCTGAAGCACCAGGTTTTCTGCACCAGTGTCCAGTCTCTTTGATTCAAAATTCCTCATGCCCAGTCAACCACAAAATCATTCTGTAGGGATGGAAGAATCACAGATGATCTCACAAACATGTTTAATTCTGTATTTGCACTTCTAAATAGCCTAAGGAGCATTTCCTCCTCTTCATTTTCCATGTCCGTGCTTCAGCTGCTCAAGTGAGAGGTCAGACTAGAAGCATTCACACCACAGCAGTGGGCAGTCCCTGCCCACACACTGTCACTGTCGGCAGATGAATACTGCGTGGCATCCTTGACCATTAGCGAGACCTTGCCAAGGAGATTTCTCATGGAGAAACAACACACCCAGCTGTCATTTCTCCCATCATCTGCAGTGAAGACTCCAGTTAAGAAGGGACATTTTAGACTGGAGGTACTCATCCAACTGGCCAGTGGCTGTCCCTGGTGCTTGAAAACAGAAGATGAAAAGGGAAGTACCAGAGGTCCCTGCACTATCTCTATTTTAGGAGTTCTTCCTGCAGATGATCTGCGCAAGAAAGAGGGTCTTCCCCTCACCATGAGCCAGTAACACACTTCAATCAAAGTTGCACATTTTGAAAATTCACACATTGTGTCTGGTGAGCGAAACTCAATTGTGCACTTAGCAATTTTAAGGGGTAAAATATATATCAAAAATATCCCAGAAAAAAAGAAAGGGAACTTACCTTCACACACATTATATTAAACATGCCTGGCATGCATAATTGCACTACAGAGACAGTCCTTGAGCTCTTCTTTGCCTTTTACTGCTTATTATTAACTTGAAGGAGAAAACACTCTAAGTGGTACAGGGAGTCAGGGACAGTTCCTGCAATAGTCATCAACTCCAAATCAATAATGGATACCATCCAGAGATTCCTCAGGATAGAAGGCATTTCACTTTCAGAAAAACAACCCTTGAAATGAAACAGCTAGTATTGTTAAAAACACAATGAAATAGCTGAATAGTGTAAAAAGTGCTAAGGGAGGAGTGTTTATCAAGAAGTTATTTGTCTTTTCGTTAAAAAAGAAAAACAAAAACAGACAGGTGCTTAGTTGTTTTAAATCATCGTAGTCCACTGAGACTACTGAGTCTACCTTGTACTTTAACACTGGGCCTATGGCAAGCATTTGCAGCCAAATACGTCTACTCTTCTCCAGGTTCAAGACCCAGTTTAGCGAGTGAATCCTTGGTGATATCACACTAGACTGCCCCAGTCCTTACTCATGCACACACATGCACACACACACATGGATCCTTGACACCTGAAAATGTTCTGAGAATGAAACTTTTTCCCTTTTGCTAAGACATTTTTCAAGCTACAGCAGCTTATGACCCAGAGTTTGCACATGGTTGGGCAGAGTATAGCTGGCACAAGTGAAGAGCGGACCAGGCAGAAGGACTGGAAAGAAAAACTTTTAGTTCTATTCATTGATGTGCCAGTTAATTGCAAAGCATGGAACATATGTATTTGTATAAGTTTAAAATATATTTGTATAAGTATTCTGCTTTGAATAGCAGAAAATCTTGACTACACTTAGCACATGATCACGCTTAGATCATCTGTTTCTACTCTCAGTAGCCTATGAAGAGATTATTGTATACAAACACCTCCAATAACTGCATTTGCAGATTCAGTAAATAGAGTGGTTAAAAATTACATCAGGAATGAATATCCAACCATGTAACCTTTTAAGAGTGGAAATGAGTTCTGGACTGTCTGAGTAAAACCAGCTTTTAACTAACAGGATGGAGCCTAATGAGAGATCAATGTCTATTGTGGGAAAATCACCCCCCTCCCCAGGATGCTGGAAGAGACATTTGCCATGGTGGGGAGTGCTGAGATGTGAAAAAGTGGTCAGGATAAAGAAATAGACTTGATTTTTGGCCAGCAGAGCTGTGACAGCAAATGACGGTCACATGAGGCTCCAAGAGGATGCTGCCTCCAAGGCCAAACCTACTTAGCATTCCGATTATAACACTCAGCCATCCTGCAAGATCTTTAATTAAATGTGCAGCACACAGTGACATGCAAGCTAATAAAACACAATGAAACCCAAATAAAAATCCCTCCTTCAATATCCTCCTTCAGCAAACCAGAGCAGTCTGATCACTGTGAGATGTGCTCTGAAGATGAAGAGCTCTTGAGTATGATAGAGAAGCCACGAGGAGAACTCCAGACCTGAGGACCTGCTAATCCTCATGCAGCACTATGAGCTACAGACATGTACAGCTAGATGTTAGTTTGCAAAAAGGCTGCCTTTTCTAATCCCATTCATTAAAGAAAGACAGGTGGGATTTGGGAGGCTTGAATCTAATCACAGTGACTTTATAAATGAAATAACTAAAGCTTTGTAAGTGGTAAGTGTATAAGTGCACCATATCTTGTATCAACATTTGGAAAGGAGTCTGCAAAGAATCAGTTGCCAACAAGGAAAGCAGCTGTAAATTACAACCAGCAGCCAAACTGCAGAATTGTTCTAATGTGATGGAAAGATGTTATCAACTTAACTGGACATTGGGTGAGGTCACCAATTACACTGATGAGGTATTCTGGATAACTCTTTCAGATAATGAAGAGCATTTAGAAAGGAACATCTTTGTGACATTCGGCTAGCCAGTTGAAGAACAGGAAAAATACATGGGTGGTTTTCAAACATGCTGAAATGAATTCAGAGCTTGCAGGAGGAGAAGAGCATTGCCTGTTCTCATGTATGCAGGCAGTGAATGGGTGCTCCTCTTCGAACCTTCTTGGATAACATGCTTCAGAGAAGCAGACACCAACACTTTGCTACCGGGCTGGGAAATAAATTCTGAAAATTGGAATCTATTCAGTGTACACAGCAGCAATATAAAGGTAAAAGATTAAATTTCTTCTACAACATTAGGCTTGTCTTCTGCAAAACTAGCTTCTTTGCACTGTCTCAGTTTTTATAGACTCAACAGTGCAGCAAGTTTAATTGTCTTAGGAAACACTTTTGATGGACTCAAGAGTCCATCTTGAGTCTACATTAACCAGAAAAAAAAAATGTTTTCAATAAAATTGGAACAGGGAGATGGACTTTGCGACTTCTTAAAATGTTTTCTTGCTCTGTCTAGGATAGATTAGTGGTCTCTCTTTGACCAGCAAGTCTGTCATCTTTGCAACATTTTAGGCATTTGTCACCACAGTTTCAAAAGTACCTGTGTGCTCCAGGGATCAGAGCACATGAAACATGGTACCTCCAGAACATGTACTACAGAGGAAACGGGACCGTGTCCAAGGTGTAATCAAGGCAATGGGGTTTAACCAGCTGTAATGGGATTTTGAGCCAAATCTTCTCTTCACCTGGTCTGCAGTATGCCATTAGCTCTCCAGTAATGGGGAAAAGGCTTTGCCTATAATATCTCTTCTGAGGAAGCAGTAGTGGGAGGGTGCTATGGTTGTTAAGAGTGGAAAGGCTTATTGGCAGCTAATGCTCTCCTTGTGGGGTCATCTCTGTATTCCGATTATCTGGCTAAGTGCTTACATGAGACTCAGCACAGTAGTAGCCCGGGCATTTCTAGCTGGGTGAGTGATAAAGGAATCCATCACCATTACCTGTATTACATGTTCATGTTCCCTAAGTAGTTCTGCTCTATGAAGTGTTGATAATGCTGCGCTCGCCTCTCTAACACATTTATATCCCACTCCCTGCATTAAGTGTCTATTTGATTACGTTGGAAGAAAATCTCATTCTGAAACTGGAAACCTCCCTGGGCACAGCTCCTCTATTGCTGACCTTTTTCAAAGTCACACAGACAGCCTGTGTCCTTTAGGGATTTCTCCTCATCTGGAATTAATATTTTCTTTGCAGGACAGTCACATCTCTGTGCAACTCATCATATATTTTCTGAAAAACCCACTTTAATCAGGTTTGGAGGCCTGGCCTAGCTTTGGAATGTGCTCACTCTTCTCAGTTTCTTGCACACAGATGAGTATTTTTTGATTTTATAGCTGGCCATGCTTGGAAAAGGAGGCTGGACCGGTGACCTCCTGATGTCCCTTCCAGTATGAAGCATTCTCTAATTCTGTGATTTACCTGGCAAAGGCTAAATGGTTTATGGTGCTAAATGGGAAACAATTCTCATCCTACCTCCCATACCCTGTGTCACGGTCCTCTCTACAGATCCCTTTTGCTCCTTGCAAGCACCGTTTGAGGTAGCTCTGATGTGGTGGGAGCAGACATCAATCTGGAAATCAACCTGATGCATAAAAAAGGTGCTGCACCCGAGTGAGTAAGCCTGGCAAGGAAGCAGATCTAACAAAACGCAGCTAGAGAACAGCACGGTATCCCTTTCCTGACCTGTGTTGCTGTTCTGCACAGTGTGGCTTGTGCAGCACCTTCCCGGAGCAAGTCTGAGGCTCCTTAAGACGGTGCCACACTCGAGGTGTGGATGTGTCCCAAGCACCCATGTCACAGCCGGCAGGGCAATGCCTCGTGACTGGGCAAGATGTTGGACCATGCACAGGACCACAGCAAGGAACTGAGAATTGGCTGCTGACAAGGCCCTGGTCACACTGCTCCTGAGCTCAAGGGCAAATCAATGCTGGAGTGGCCCATGACAAATGGAAACATCTCACACCTTCCCTCCTACTCCTGTGCATTCACACACATGCTATTTACAGCATCATTTCTTTCCTAGGGCTACTCACAGAACAGAAACAGATTTTAATGCTGATGATAGGGGGTTCAGCATCCTCTGTTTTGAGTTAGACCTGTGTTGCCATCTCAGACTGAAACATTTGGCAACTGATCTGACATGGCTGAGCTTGCTGTGTCCTGACAACGTCCCATTTGGCACTCCAGGAAGAATTTGCACCGTTAGTTTGTCCACATGGTTTGTCACACAGGCTGGAGAAGCCTTGTTCCCCTTGAGTCACCTTGTACTTTCTTTGCACAAAGCACAAGTAACCGTTTGCAGCTGAGTTCCTGAGATGCCTTCCAGACGAATCATTATGGAGACATCATTTGGCACTACAGAACTGTGTATTTTTTACCTGGAGGTTTCTTTGTAAGATTTAACCCAGAAACTGCGGATGAACACAGAAGATCAAAATCTGATATTTCTCACAAAGTGGGAGAACAGGAAGAAAAATACAATAAAATCATAATTTAACCTCCTGTAAACAATTTTGTAGATAAATGCAATGAAAGATGTGTCCTGCAAGTGAATACAGTCAGGCTGGCCTTTATAGATCTTAAGCCTATATTGATCTGTACATCTATAAAAGCTCTTATTAGTCAGGCATAAGAGAACAGACTCAGTATGCATGACCACACATGCCAATGTCAGTGGAGTTATAAAGTAGCCTCAGAAAAATAAATTGTAAGTCAGATTTTAGTTCAAAAGAATGGAAATCTGTGACATCAGGAGTTAAAAAATCAAAGTCTTCTGAGTCAGATTAACTTCCTTTGCTCAATCACCCCTACAAAACAAACTTTAAATCAGCTCCCGGAGATGTCCTTTTGCATGTTTTCATGATTAATTGAATTAGTTGATTTGTATAATATGACTCACTTACTTAGAAATAAAGACACAGCAGGCCCACAACATGCACACAATTCAGGTAGCAACATATCACGGGTCCTACAGTTAATCTCCTCCCAGCCCTCCTGAGCAATGCAGATTTGCTGTTTATCATCTAGAGCATAGACTATTGGGGAAAGATAAGAGTGCCTGTGCATGCTCTGTGTGGGTGCATGTTAAACAAATATGAATACACATGCACTGTAAACTCACAAATAGATTTAGGCATTTCAATGTCAAGCCTGTTTATAGCTGATTTATAGATGCTCTGGTGACTAGTAGTGTCCGTTGTGCTGTGTTAGGCCCTATAGCCCCAGCACAGACCTTGGAGAAAAAGTTAAGAAAGGGTTCCCTTGAGGCTGGGGTGGGATACAGGAAGGTATATAAATTATTTAAGGTTAAGCGTGGATACTTTAGTGATCCCTGCCCTAGAGTTAGGTGGGATATCAGATATTCTGGGGCTGGGTTACATTTTGGGCCCCACTAGCTATACTTAGGGTCAACCAGAGCTGGAACAGTGGAGGTGATGGTCTAGAGACCCCATCAGGGCATATGGGGTGCTATAGGATCAAACCAGCTTGGGTCAAGTTTGGGACAAAGAGAGGGGAATTAAACGGTGGGAGGGGTGAGAGGATCCCACAACCCTCCTGCATGTGGAATTGGTGCTAGATCTGCAGAGCTCCCAGGCCAGCATCAGGGGCTGCATGTGATTTGCTCTTTAGACCACGAATATGGATTTGACTTATAGGGTAAAACTGAAAATCTGATGGTTCCCTGAGCTAAGATTAAAGTATTCCTGAATTAGAGGCTGCCACCAGTTTCTAGCACAAACAACTGAGCCGTGTGGGTTTCTCCAAAACCCAACAGCACTTACAGACCTGGGTGGCTTACAGTGGAGTGCGCGGAGGAGCTGCTAGCACCCCTTTAATGGGGCCATCATACGGAATACTGAGATCCAGCTGGTGTCCCTGTGCACCAGGGACGGGGCATTGCCCTGCATGGAGAAGCCAGTCAGAAATGGATATATGAAGTTTGCAGTCCCAGACAAGACATTCAGCAGCACACAGCAGCCCACTTTTTAACCAAAACTTTCAAGACTCACAGCCTCCTTCCTAGGACAACCCTGGTCTTTATGGCTATATGAACACTTGCAAGGTGCTAAAAGCTTTCACAGGAGCCCAGGGACTGCTTGGAAGGAGGATGGTTAAAAGCAAGGGGAAGAGATGACCTTTTCTTTGTTGTAATTATTTTTATATTTAAATATGGATACAGAAATGAGTTCATCATTTCTTTTGATGGAGATCATTATGCAGTGAAAAATGGTCAATCCTGTGAATTATTATAAACTGGCACCAGACCGAGACTCCTCTTTTCTTTTCCCCTTTCTTTTTTCTTTGCCAAGAAGCATCCCCATTCGGGTAGTGAAGCAGAAGCTTTTCATCAGAAAATAACATTTTTATGCCTGTCAAAATTTCCTTTCATTTATGCCAAGAAGTCACGACTGATGCTATGTCTCCTTTTCTCCGGGGTGCGAATCTCTCACACGGCACCAGCTAAGTGGAGGGGAGAGAGAACTTCATCTTCGCTGTCAGCCTGGCTAGACGCTACTGGGAAGGGGAGCATTCACTAAGGGTCACATTTCCTCCTCCCAACACAGTCTAACCTTGCAAAACCTGACATGACATAGAGCTTGAGTGGGTATGGTTTAGTCCCTGGCAAAGCTATGGCAATTTCCAGGGGACTTGGAGGTCTTTTCCAGGGGACTTGGAGGGACTTTGCTGCCAGATTTGGAAAGCGGTTCTGGCTTGTTAAAAATATTCCTCTGTGTAAGAAGAACGGGGCTTATTTCTACTGGCCACTGAAAACTTAATGCAAAACTACCCTTCCCCCAGCTTCAGTGTCCGATTCGTAGGAGCAGGAATTCATTTTTTTGAGCAGTTCACGGGCAGGCAGAGCTACACTGACGTAAGGACCTCGGGATTTGGCTCGCTGGTCATTAATCTGCATAAACATGCGGCAGCTATGCGGTCATTACCATAGTAATTCTCCCCTTTCATGATTTCCCTGCTCTACGTACACACGCCAGGGAAAGAGGATCATTTTGTTCTCTCCAAATACATCATTACATTAAAGCAGCGTCCCTGCTGGCCCCTGGTCCTGCTCTGAATAGAGCCGCTCGGGAAAGTTGTGTAGTGCCTTGTTTTGTTAGAAAATGCTGATTCGTAGAAAATAAAACTGATTTTGTGGGAAATGGTCAGTATTGATGCATTTATCAACTTTATTATTCTCCTTTTTCTCTTTAGAGAGAGTGGTTTGGAAACTGAATTAGCTGGGTGCTTTTTTATGCTTAGAAAATTAATTGCGCTGGTGAGTATAAAGTTATTTCGAAACTGAAGATGCTTTGAATCAAAATGAAATATTTCTGAGCCTTCAACTGACTTTTTTGGATTTTTTTTTTCCTCAGATGCGTTTTGCATTTGAAGGCTTTACTCTGTTTTGGTCTAGATTTTTTTTTAATATAAAAAAAAATTGCAGAATGGGAAAATCATCTCTGTCTCAGGAAGACCCCTCAGTGCATGTTGCAGTCCACATGACAAGTGTTACAAAGCACGACACTGTTCTCCTCTGCTCCTAGGGGACCTGGTACTGGCTCCTTATTGTTTTCTTCTCTTTGCAAGACAAAAGTCCTCTACACTGAAAAACACATTTTACTCTTTATGCCCAAGAGAAAATAAAACACAGTTTTGATTCATCTCTCAGTATTATTTTTATTTTTGGTCTATTGAACAAGGAGTGGAGTTTAAATCAGCTGCTGTGATCTGGTGCCAGCCACCATTAGCAGGACTTCAGAGGCTGTGGTGCCGAGTTCACCAGTCACCAGGAGGACATCACCTCTGCGGTTATTATTTTTGCAGGTAAGGTCTGAGTGGAAAGAAAAACCCAGATTGAGGATTAATCTTCTCAAAAGAAGTAATAAAATGACATCTGGGCATCTTCAGGCTAAGGACTAACAGAACTATAACAGAATAGACTATCAGGAACTCTGATATTTGGCCCCAGCTCTGGGACAAATGCATTTCTCAGGTACCAGGTTTGACTGAGTCTATAGCAGTAATAAACTGCTTCAGATCTGAATATGCCTAACTTTGGGATAATAAACTTGAATTTCCCCAGCAGCAACAGTGTGGAATGAGGACAGAAGAGATCAAAAGAAGCAGCACTAAACACTGGGATTTCAGTTAAAGTTCAAGTCCACTTAGAGCTTCTCCACACTTCTCAAACTGAGAAATGCTGCAACGTTTCTAGCAAAGTGTTTTCTCGCAGTTTCCCCATGTGCACGCTCGCACGCACGCCCTTGCAGCCGACAAGCGCTCACTATGGGAGAACCGGGCTGGCAAAACCTCCAGACAAAAAATATTCCAGTTCACATCTTTGCTACAGGCTACATAAACAGCAGGTGAAAACATCGCTACGCTACAAAGATCTCCGTACCAGCTGGCAGACACATCGCAAAGAGATTAACTCTTTAGGGCTTGCCAATAATTTTGTTTCCTAATTTTTTTAAATGTGTTCAGGAGTAGTCTGAGATGAAGGCTGAGAAAAATAGCATTGGTTGGGTGTTTTGAGTGGGCCCAATGTATTCAAGGAAAATGAAGAGTGTGCAGGCAACCCTGTGATGAAGCAGGCTTCATTCAAGCCTCTGTTTATTACAGAAATGTCCTGCCCCATCCTAACTTGGCCCAAAATTGCCGAGTTTAGAAGACAAAGCAGGATCACGGGAAAAGCAGCTCGACTAGTGGCTAAGACAGGGAGACAAGGTCTAGTCTTCTCGCAGGTCTGTGAGAAGTGGGAAGGAGGAACGTGATCACAGAGGCTGCTGAGAAATTCCCCCGTCTTGCCAATAAATCTGCCCACTGTTTTGATCCTCTGGCTAGTCCACAGTTTCTGGGATTTTCTTTTTTTAAGATTAACCTTTGGTGACAGCAACAAGACCACAGTAATTACGTTGGGATAATCTCTGCTTAGTTTTGCTGGCAACTTTCCTTCCCTTTCGTGCCCACCCTGCCTAACAAGCCAACTCAAATCATTTGATGCAGAAGTCAATTTAATGTGCCAAAATTACTTGCCTAGCCCTACCCCTTTCAAAGTTTAGGCTTAGGTTTTGAAACTGGTTTTCATCTGTTTGAAAGCAGACTTTTGTCTGATTAAATTGAGCTGTTAATAGAGTCAGCAACAACAGCAACAACAGCAAAGAGCTAAAAAATTGTAATGGGAATCTGAAAGCAGCTTGGATATTAGAGTCAAGAGTGAAGGTTATATTTGATTTGCTTAACATCAAGCCAAGTATTTGGAGAATATTGGTTTTTTTTGAAAAGTTGACTCCAGGCACCATGTGTGGGGAGATGAATATACATTCAACACGAGTGCCCTGGGGTGCGTGTCAGAGCGGGGCAGGTCTATGGTGGCACTTGGTGCTCATTAAAGCCCAAGAGTGTCTCCCCGGTTCATAGGGACGCTAGAAACGGTGCCTGATAGGGAAATTGGGAAAGAGCAGCTGCTCTTTTCACAGCGGTACAATAACTATCTCTTTAATGGCAAGGGCTGTGGGGGAGGGATGAAGTCCAAATAACAGCACCTGCCTTCTTATGCCACACCACCGGGGCTGAAAAAATCACAAGAGCTAATCCTCCTTGCCTGTCATGTTAATTGTTACGAAGCTCCTTTTGATATCCAAGTATTTGTCCTTTGACTAAAATAAATCAGGCCGTAAGCACCGCATTTATCTCACTATGATACAGGAACAGAGGTGAGCACTGTGGGGAAATTTATACAAAGGGAGCAATATAGAGCGCGCTGGGTGATGTTTAAGGGCTCGGGATCTTTTCATCAGAAAAGCAGTCTGTTGACATTACTCACTACAAAAGGAAGGTTCAAATGCTGTGTATTGCACTGGAGCCCTAACACCCCGTTTGACATAAGCAGGAGGTAAACAGCACAAGGGAGTGTGGAAAATGCCGGGCCAGCTCTCACACGCAGAACTGTTTTCAGGGGATCCAGCAAAGCATTTCAGATATGTACACAAATAGGAGAACGCATTAGCTTCACCCAGACTGTCTGTGCCTTTGGGGCTGGCAGTGTGTTTATTAGTTGTTGTGAAGCTGGTTCCCATGTCTGAAAATACTCTTCCATAGGGCACACTGTGCATACAGGACCCAGCATCCACGGCCCTCCTGACAGAGACTGGTGATTTTCAAGGGATGAAGAAAAGCAAATGCCAAAAATGCTGGAGCCACCCTGTTCACCTGCCCTTCCCACCCATTAGCCCTGGTCAGTGCAGCAACCCAATGCCAAGACACTATGAGAAGACACAGTGCATGGAATAGCCTTGTTGGTCTGTGCTTTCCATCAGCATCAGGACAGCATGATCTGGCCTTCTTATAGGAAAAATCTGGGTATTCAAATAGCCAGGGCTCTGTTTCAAGGCTACATATTAATTCACATGCTATGAGCATGGGGCATGCTCCAGACCCACCAATGTGACATACAAAACATCCACTGGCATTTCCTATCTCCAGACTGCCTGGTCCGAAGGGTGGGAGATTAATTGTTCCTATGGCATGTTTTGTCATACACACCTTTTTTTCAAGAATGGCTACAGACCCTTCGTGGGACCCCGGCAGAAGAGTTAAACTGACCACACGTAGCCATCTGCATCTTTGTCTATTCATTCTACCTGTGCTGAGACTCTCCTACTGGCATCTTCTATTTCCCATGCAATTTCCTCAGTAGACACCCTTGGCTCCAGCAGGTTGGCAAGGATGTCACTGAAAAGTAGTCCTGGATCAGCATGGACAAACGAAGGGGATATTTGCTGCAATCCCTCTTTGCCCGCAGGGACAGCAGGCACAAACCTGCCTGAATTCTGCCAAGCACCGTCGAGTATTATTGCAAAGCTTCCTTTATTCTTTGCAGGGGAGGGGAAAAATGTAGATACCCTACAGTGACAGCGTCATCCACAATCCTAGAAAATCCTGTTAATCTTTCACACCTCCTAAGAAACACCTGTCCTCTATTTTTACCACTCATGTTACTAATGGAAACCAAGAAGTTTAACTTTGTTTGTGCAAATGTGCCACACTGGTAATGTGTTGCTATAAAAAAAACAAAATCTGCACATGAGACAGAGAGAGAGAAAAGAATAGGAAGTTTCTTTCAGGACACACTGGTGTCACCAGGAGAATGGACTTGGGGCATTTTGACAGGGAAACTCATAGGCTAACGCAGAAGTGTTTTACAACACTGTCTCCTCTACTGAGGCAATTTTTATTAACTAAATGATGTTCCTGGTCTCTCAGCAAGCAGTACTCTCTTCCTTCATTGCAGGCAAGTGCTTACGAGCTTCAGCAAGCCGCTTCATGAGCCCAAGCCAGCTCTGGAGAGGTGTCCATAATCCCTATCTCCGGTGCTGCTCTGCAGAGCTATGCAAAGGGCATGTTTGTGCCCAGGAAGGTGCAAGAACTGCACTTTGCAACATACATCAGGCAGGTTCCCAGGCACTAGAGTTCCTTTCCCCTCTTTGCTGATGCAAAGGGTTGTCCCAAAGAATGAGGCCAAGTGCTTTGTACAACACTACACACACCCTGTCTCTCCTCCAAGAGCTCTTCCATGGCCTTCTTGCAGAAAAGAAGCCCATCTCACGGCAAGGCTGCAAAAAGTTACCCCACCTGCCTAAGTTTACAAGGCACCCAAGAGACAACCTGATTAGATGAGGAATCCACATGGTGATGAATTAACTGAAAAAAAAAACGGCATTTCATTATTCTGCAGGCCATTCCAGAGCAAGGCATTAAGCAAAGCCGCTACGTTTTGGAATGATCTCACCTCATTTAAAGTCAAGGCCTTGTTTCTGCTCACTGAGGTACATCTGAATGGAGCGAACGCAGTTGCCTTCTGGCGGGGCAGGCAGTTGTGCTGTGCCTGTGCTCAGCCCCGGCTCTTCTCCGGAGCACGCAGGCAGCACGAGGGTCTTCCCAGGCCGGTTTCCGCCAGGAACAAGGCTGGGGCTGGCAGCCAGCCCGAGGCTTTCTCACACATCTGCCAGCCAATCCCCTCTCCCCAATAAATCCTGGAGCCCATTGATTCATTTTAATCAGATCTCCCAGAGAGGCAGAGGTCTCCGCAATATTACAGGCCGTTTCTCACGAAAACAAGCAGCCACTGCAGGGGAGAGAACCTGTTAACGCTGCTACCGAAGGAGCGGCTGAGCCACGAGCTTAATTAGATGCCAGGGAATATGGAGAGATGAACAAGTCCCAACAGCTGGAAAAGCTTCGGTCGTGGCTTGCACCTTATTAAACACCAGAGAGTCCGTGCGGGAGGCAGGCATGCATAAAGATGCAGGATGCAGTTGTTCCCTGCTCATGTAACTGTTTGTTGTGCATACCAGCCTGGATGCTTTCACAGCCATATAAAGTTAAGGTTTTGCGTTTAAAAACATATTTCTTTTCCTTCATCCTCTCCTGTAACATTAGTCATTGCAATGTACCATTAAAACATGAGCTCATCCATCAGTGAGGGCAATTATGTCATGCGTGTGGCACAAGGTAACATGCACTTGGGTAGAGGTCCTGTGATGCCACCGATGTTGTGCGTCATTCATTACTGCAGGGGTTAGCACAGGGGAACCGTCTGTCTTGAGCAGTCCTTGGTCTGCCCTTCCTTGGAGGTAGGGAAATAATCCTGGGGAATTCTAGGATTCGCTGCCCTGATCTCATACCTGGGGAAGGCATGGGGGTGAGATGAAGTTTTAGCCTGATCCGATGCAGCTTGTTGTATGTTCCTGGGTGCTGGTGATCTGCCTTCAAAACAGGTGCGGGTGTAAATAACAGAGCACATCGCATTCCCAGCTCTGCTTCTCATCTCTGTGGAGTATATTAAAATGTGGATAAAGTTATGCTTTATGCTTGCTTTTAATTGGCTTTTTTTTATATAGTTACAGCCTGCATGAGGTTGGGGATTGCTGGATTTGTTTTTCTGACTTTAACACCATTTTCCAGTAAAGGACTTTTTTGTG
The DNA here is from genome assembly GCA_013389825.1 of Crypturellus undulatus. Classification (NCBI taxonomy): domain Eukaryota; kingdom Metazoa; phylum Chordata; class Aves; order Tinamiformes; family Tinamidae; genus Crypturellus; species Crypturellus undulatus. The sequence goes on from VWPW01007643.1 coordinate 324,332, forward strand.
TGTGTGAAAAGTGCTGTTTATAACTGGTAGAAGAGTGTTCACAGGCTGCCGGGAATTTGAATCAGAATAACCTAATGACTTTTTTTCTGTCTCTGAAACTTTCGAGCTCTGTTGCATGCATTTTGTTGTTGTTTCCTTTGAAATTTTCCAATTAACAGTTTCATTAAGTGAAGAGAAAGCTGTGAAACTGGCAAAGTACCTGAGGCCTGGGTCACCATGGAGTGAGTACGTCTGTCTGTCTGCACTTGTCAGCATTTTTCTAGGACAGAGCTGCTTGCTTGATTTGCTTTCAGTCCTTCTTTTTGAAGTCATCTTCCTGCTCTCTCATCAGTTCCCTTTTAGTGACACAAGCAGGTCTAATCTCTCATCAATATGTAGAAATTCGCCCCCTTTCACACGCAGCTCCCTGCAGCTCTCCCGGGGGCTGAACCTGCAGCCCACGCATGGGCTCCCCGCGCTGCAGACAGGAGAGGGGGCTGCTTTGCTTCGCATGTGTCTGCGAGGGTTTAGTCGCTGTTTACAAACATGTTAGATTTGCCCGATGGTCCCTGCTCTGCTTTTCATGTTTTGTGCGTGGCAAATAGTGCTGATCTGTGCCTTGATCTGTACTCGGCAAAATCACTTGCTTGCATTTTCTACATCAAAGCAGGGAGAGGAGGGGAAAAGCCATCTGGTGAATTAGCTCTAATAAAAAATAAAAGGGGGTCTCTTTGCATAATAGTCGTAGGGGATGATACTGTGGGGTTGCTGGGACAAATGGCTTTAAAGGGTTTTGACAGCTCACAGGCATCCTGGCTTATGCTGCAATACAAACATCACGAAACCGGAGCTCCATTACAGGCAGTGGCAACATGTCAATTGATTGCAATGAGGCCGTGATTCCTTTCCCATACAAATGATTCCTCATCAGCTGAATCCTATTACTGCAATGTGCAAAGTATTTATTCAGTATGATGGTGCATCACAGGTTTTTCGTTCCCCCTGCTGTCCCTGTAAAGGTGCTTTGACATTTCTAATATTCATTAATCATTCAGGTTGCTTCCCACCTTGGTTTCTTTCTCTGAAGCATTATGGACTCTTTAAGATGCATAAAAATTAGCCCTTATTTGATACTTCTTATTTGATTCCTCTTTACAGGTCTGCAGCCTTCCCAGGAAAGAAGGATGTTTCTGTTTTTTTTTTTTATTCCTTGAAGGCAGCAGGACCTGAAGTCCATAGTCATTTTCCCATTAGTGGTTAGCAGTAGCTGTGTTCAGTTCACAATGGTGATTTTTAATACCCACATCTTAGGGCAAAGTAAATGGCTACTTGCTTGTTTCTCCCTCTGGTTCTGGCTTAAGGGAGATTGCATTTGAGACAACATAGATGAGGATGACTTGCAGGCCGTGAGATTTTATTTTTAAAATGGGTATGCTTTGCAGGCAGCTGGCATCATCTCAGATTTCATTTGGAAACTATCTGCTCCAATTTGCTCTGCAAAGAGAAGAGATTAGGCTTCTGTTTTTTTGTTTGATTCGGTCAGACCTCTCCCTTCCCTTCTCTCACGCACACATCCAGACAAAGATGCACACACGTACACGCCTGCCCACATTAGCTGGCCTGTAATTTCAAATGGAAAACTCCAGGTGTGCTAAAGAATCAACATGGAGTCATTATTTGATGAATAAATAGAAGACTGATTGGCTGGAAAAGACTTTACCTGATGGGAGAAGTGAGTGCAGGTGCCCTGCTGCAGGGAGGCCACACCTGAAAACAGCAGATGGAGGTTCCAGCAGATCCTGTTGGAGGTAAAGGTCCAGTTCTGTTTTCTGTCTACTTAACCGTGCACTGGAAAGTAACTGATGTTACCCTGATGTATCATGAAATCGACCCTCTCAGGATTTCTCTGTTTTTCAGCTGCACCCAGAATTTCCAGCACTTGCGTCCCCACTTGTGCTACAGCTCACAGTAAGAACAGAGGAAAAGATGACCCAGATGACTCTGCTTTTCCAGAGACCTCCTCACACACATAAATGGGACTGTAGTTAGACAAGAAAAATGTACTTTAAGGAATTGGCAAGAGGGAGATGCAGAAGCACAGCCAAGCTATTTTACTTCAGATTGGCTGAGTGTTATCAGGTATTTAAAAAGACTCTTCAGAATTAGTCCTGGTACTAAAATAAAATAAATAAATAAAATAAATAGGGATGAATACTAATTAGCCCTCTTTTTCAGTTCTTAACATGCCTCTTTGCCAGAGGCTGTATAGTAGTAGTATAGTGATAGTATTTTTCCTGAAGGCTGCCAATGACAAGCCAGGGAAAATGCCCCTGACTTGGCATGGCTGTGGTGCTGCCTATGTGCCCTCACAGCAGTGGTGGCCAGAAGGGACCTGTACATCTCAAGCCATATCCTGAGGCTGTTTTCCCAAGTTTTATTAAAAACAGCTTGGTTCTACTCTCCATACCTGCAGCTGAAGTGGTTATTGACTGATAGGTCAGTCAGTATTCAGGACTGAAGGACCTAGGTTGGTCCTTACCCTGCCCTTTGCTGGAATAAACCAGCCCAGCTACCTCTGTGACTCCTCATGGGAACTCCAAGCCCGTGACCATCTTGGTCTTCACAACAGCCTGTCTGAACAGCATGGCCCAAAATTGGACACAGCAATCCAGGTGCCCTCCAGGATAATGACTTCTGCTGACCTGGTGGCCACACTCTCTAGTGTAGCCCAGTATGCAGTTTGCCTGATTTGAGATGAGGACATTTGAACGGGGTTATTCCAACCCTTGGCAGGACCTTGCACTTCTCCTTGTGCACTCTTTGGCAGTCTTAATTTAAAAACCTATCCTATGTGTACGTATATATTTATACATGTATTTATATACGTGTGTGTGTATATATGTTTATACATAGGGAAATACAGCTATATGGGGAGTAGAAAACTGTTGGGATCCAGGAAGTAAAAATTTGAAGGGATACATGAAAGAAAAAGCTGTGGCAACAGCGATTTTGCAGCTTAAGTTTTCCTTATGAATGAGAGGACACTCAGCAATTAAATGATCCAAAGCCCAAGCCTGCACCTACAAAAGAGCCAAACTGCAAAAGCACTAGCATTTCCAATACAGAAAATCCTGGAATATCCTGATGGCTGCAATTAGGTTTGCGTTGAAGTCCTTTCCCTTAACTCTTCCCTGTGCAAGAGTAGACCCAACTCCTTTGCTCAGCCACATTTTAAACACTGGACATGGTCAACAAGCTCTCAGGCTCCCTGAGGAGCCTCATTTGTTTTCTTGCCTAACTGCAGCTGGGCTACTTCCAATGTTTGCAGTGCCAGTGAGCAATGAAAGGTTGCTGGGGCATTGCAGATCAAACAGCAGATGAAGAAAGCTCCTCCAGGGCTGGGTGCAGCTATTTGCTGAGCGCGCCTGGCAAGCAGGTGTTTGAGGGGCAGTAAAAACACCGGACTCTTTCGAGCATCCCCTGAGGACCATCAAGTTTGGTGACCTGAAGTCACCGAGTCATTTCAGACTCCTGTCCACAAGCCCTCGCTCCCACTGCTTCACTGCTGAGGTTTATCTCCTTTGGGTGTTGCTCTCTGCATTAACAGTTTGTGAGCGAGGTGGTGCTTGGTTCTTGCTGTATCTCCCTTTTAAGCGCTAGGCAGGTCAAACATCTGCTCAGGCAGCTGAGTTGAATTACAATGGCTTTTTTTTTCTTAGCTATGCTGCAAACTTTGAGTTTCCAGCTGTCTCCTGTCCCCAGTAGTGCTGCTGCTGCTGTTTACCACTGCTTCAGTGAAGGGAAGGGGTTGATATTGTTTCATGTTGCTTGCCTGGCTCAATTTTACACTGATATTTGCTAAACAGAGTTAGATCCTATGCAAGGAAATGGAACTTGGGTTTAATAGTCCTCTAGTTACCCAGAGTCAGTATGAGAACCCCAAAGGAGGTAAAAAGGGACGAGAAGCACAAAGCAATCAGATTTCAAGACCATTCTAGTTTATGTACTAGAAGTAAATACTTTAAGTATCCTCTCCCAATAGCTTTTCAACAGCAGAAAGAGCTACAGAAATGATCTACTTCAACCACACTGTTTCTAGAAACACCGATTATGGGCAGGAAGGTCACGGTGGAGCTGCCAAGGAAGCAGCCCTCCATAACCTCAGTTTGGCAAAACTTCCCTTTTGGCTTTGCTCTGGATTCCCCAGCCTAGAGGGCCAGAATAAAAACTTTGGGCTGCAGGAGTGCTGCTTTGAATGGGGATTAATGGAGCAAAGCTACAGCAGCAAAGCATCGAGTACACACCAGAAGCAGGGTGGATGGAGGTGCAGAAGCTGGAAAAGGGAAAAGAGTGGTAGCTGGAGGTGCTGGTGCTTTGAGGAGTCCCACTGCACTGTAAAACAGTTGAGAACATGGACCGAGTAAGGTGTAAAACACATGTGAGTGTCTGTAATTCTCTTAATGTGAACTGCTTGTGACTCCTGGGGTTCACGGTCAGAAAGGAGGGCAAAGAGAGCTGCACTCATAGGGGGTTCTGCAAAGACTGACAGCATGAATTGCCATGTGTGCAGTTATGCGCACGTTATTACATGATGCTGATCTGTCAGAAACTCGGACAGAAGGAAGCAGTCCTCAGCCAGACCCTCCGGCTGTGAGAGGTCCCTGAACATCGCAGTGCTGAGAGAGCAATCTCGGTGTGCTTACCCCGTACTTCAGCTTTCCAAAATACCATTTTTAATAATTTTGGGCATTCAAAAGATTCCTGCAAGTTTCNTGGGGTTCATGGCCAGAAAGGAGGGCAAGGGGAGCTGCACTCATGGGGGTTCTGCAAAGACTGACAGCACGAATTGCCATGTGTGCAGTTATGTGCACGCTATTACATGATGCTGATCTGTCAGAAACTCGGACAGAAGGAAGCAGTCCTCAGCCAGACCCTCCGGCTGTGAGAGGTCCCTGAACATCGCAGTGCTGAGAGAGCAATCTCGGTGTGCTTACCCCGTACTTCAGCTTTCCAAAATACCATTTTTAATAATTTTGGGCATTCAAAAGATTCCTGCAAGTTTCTGCAGAGCTGTTTCCCTATTCCACCTCTGCTTTCTCCTGGAGCAGCCCCTTCCTGCCCAGTGCCAGCGAGAGGCAGGCACGCAGGGACGCGGCCAGCAGCGCAGTTTGGGATTCGCTTCGCGCCGCGGAGCTAGTCAGCCTTGGCATCCCTTGTCGTTAGCGGGGGGAGCCGGGCCCTTGCAGGGCGTGATCCGTCTCACTCCAGAGCAGATGTCAGCAGCCGATCAGCTGAATCGCCCCTCGGACGTGACAGCTTTTCATGCGTGGTGAAGGAATCTGACAGCTCGTCCTGGCGAGGGGCTGGCATCCAGGCTCGGATGCTCCCACCGGCCTCACAGGTAGCCCCGGCCTCTGCCTATGGAGAAGCGATACCCATGACCGCGGTTCCCATCGGTGCACGCCTGCTTCTGTCACTGTCACGTTCCCTGGGAGACAAGGAGAAGACTACCTGCAGGCGCCGGGGCATGGGCTTGGCCAATACATGGGGATGTGGGACCCGTGTTGGTCAAAAGCACACAGTCTGCATAGGGAAATGCTTCACAGCATGGCAAAAAACATGTTAGATTTTCTAGGTTTTTTTTTTTGTTGTTCATTTGTTTGTTTTCAAAAAACAATGAAGAAACGGCCTCACTTCCAGCTGAACCACAGGCCTGTGATTCATCGAACCACACAGGAGGATTTCACCAGTATTTCAGAGCGGAACTGGCGGGGGAAAGATGTACTTGGTGCGCATGGATTTGAAGCCCAAGTGAACACTGCAGGTCTTAAAAAGAGGCAACTTTTACTAATTATTGCTGGACCATTTGTAACTCCTCAAGACAAGATTATGCTGAACCTAATTGAATCAGACTCGTCTGTGGGAGCCAGTTCTCAGCAGAAACCACTCTTCTGAGCGCACAGACAGCCCTGTCTGCTCTCAAAATGTGTCTGGCTCCAGGAGCAGCGGTGTCCTCACCTCCCCAGCAGCTTCAAACTTCAACCACTTTGGATTAGAGTGAATGGCCTGAAAGAACATTTTATGCCCTCCTGCTGGAGTGGCTTTGCACCGTGAGCGGGATGGACATCCTGTATCCACGACTGGTCCCTCAAACTCCCTGCCCTGCTCAGGAGTGGCTGGGGGAGTCCCTTACCCCAGCACTTGCCCCTCCAGGATGCGCCCAGCCCCAGGGGAGCACTCAGCTCAGCAGCACTCCCTGGCCTCCGTGATGGTTTAATAACTCCTGGTAACTTGCACCACTGACAGACAAGCAAGCAATCTATCTATGGAGAAACAAACAAATAAACTCTCTCTTGCAAAACAAACAAGTAAACTACCTATTGAAGAGCACAGACATATTAAAAATCATTGATGCCAGTTCTTAATTTTTCACTCCTTGTGTTTAAGCCCCAATTGAACACATGCAGCAAAAAATCAGCTTGCCAGGCTTCATTTCTGGCTATGTTTATAACTGCCAGTTAATTGTACTGAATGATACATCTAGCTGATTTATTTGATATTCAAATAAAAAAACAGAACATAAGACAATCATCATGAAAATGTCTTCAGTGCGTCACAGGAGTGTGAGAGGGATTAATTCATTAATATTTAATCAGTGATTTGAAAAGGTGAAATGTCTAAAAATGAAAAGTATTATGAGAACTCTGTTAATGATGAGGGATGCAGGAGATATTTTATTTATGCGTTTTGATGGTGCATCAGCCAGAACAATGAGGCTGCAAACATGCATGAAGAGACTGTCCCTGCAATAGAGAGTTTGTCTCAGGAGGCAAATTCTGGGGCCATTAAATTAACAGCTTTCCTCTCTGAGAGCTGTCAGCTGTGAACTAGGCAGGTTTAAGCACGACCAGGCTGGTGGCACATGTTGCTGTCCCAGGAGCAGTGACAGCGCAGGGACAACTCTTAGATTCGTGCTGAGCCACAAAGGGTCTCCTCTTCCCCTGTGCTACATGTGGGTGATGGTTACACTTTGCCCATGCCCCAGCCTCAGATCTAGCTCAATTCCTGCTCCTTTGCACCGATTCAGGGATAATCTGGGTGGAGGCACTGGTGTGAGCACCTATATACAAACATTTGCTGCTCAGATTTAAGCCCTTGCATGGAGAAACTTATCCAATGACTTGGGTCAGGACTTCTGCAAGGTTTTTGCTGCGAGGCACAGCTTTGAGCTGCTTTGTGTACTGTAGGCTGAAAATCTCTGCTTTGCATGCCTTGATATGAAACTTATATATAGATATATGAATAGATTTGTGTGCACCTCATGTACCACAAACATTTGAACACAAATCAAATTGCCCTTGGGCAATGTGCTTAGTAAATGCACACCCATCTGAGGTGTGAGCATGAAATATCTTTCAAAGCTATCCAAGATTGCTATTTGCTTGGTGTGGGATGCCAGATGAAGGCCAAACCTTTCCTTTAACTACCCTGCACTACCTTTGCTTTGATATGATCTCTGCTCTTCTCATATAATCTTTTGCACATGCAAATACTTTCCTCACCTTGGTGTCTTTCAGTTTCCAGCTGCTTTCTCTATGGGAAAGTATTGAGCAAGGCTTGTTAAATTCCCTTTCTTCTCTAAGCTCTCCTGACTGGTTTTCATAAGGCAAAGGCAAGGGACTACGCTGGGAAATAAATAACATGAGAAGAGAATCCAGAGCATAGATAAACAGTTGCAATCAGCACAAACATTCAGGTTGTCACTGGAATGAATGCCCTGCTCTTGGGAACCTACAGGTAGCTACAGGTCTCTTCTTACTGATATACTGATGATGAAGGTGGAATGTCCACCTTCCACATCAACTCTGTGGATTGGGCAGCCAAAACCTTCAGCCTTTTCTTCCCACTGGGGTAAAGTGAAGCATCCCCTAATATGACATTTGACTAAATGACAGTCCCCTCTATCCTTAGCTGATGCCTGTAGCTCATCAAGGCATGTCTTGCCCCATTTCCTGAATGTGGCTTCCTATTTTCCCAAAGAACCAGGCAGGTTATGTTTCTTCTTCCCAGAGGAAAAGTCACCAAGAGTCAGAAATCTCCACGAAATCCCATCCCAGTAGGGGGGACCATGGTTTGTATGACAGTGAACTCTGTGTTGAAAGAGACCCCCTCTGCTTTCTGCCCTCCCACACTCAATCCCCTTGCAGAGCCCCCATGAGAGCGCATCCTGGGCTGGCTGAGGCAGAGCGAAGGAGTGTATTTACCTGGGGAGCTGAGAAGCAGCTGCTATTTAACATCATATTCATGCTTTCCAAGAAAGGATCACTGCTAAGACACAGGCTCTGGATTCATAGCTAGAAGGCTCAGTTTGCACGTGCCTTTCTGGATGAGCTGGGACAAGGTGCTTGCTTCCTCTGGACACTCAGAGAGCACTCTGCAGGCTGCCACCTCTAATACCAAGGAGAAGAGGGATTCCTTTTTCTCATTCTGGTTTATTTAGATCATACGAGTCAGAAGATTATGAAATTTGAGAAGGAAGATTCTGGCACAGGGCATTTCAGTATTAACATCATACCTGTGAAAGAACCAGCTTGTATAAGCACATACACATATCTACACATGTACACACACAAACATGTGTTTTAGTGTGGTTTTCTGAGGGAAATATAGGCCCTACTAAGCATTATCATTGAAGGAAAGGCTGTGACCTGAACCTACAGAAAAAGAAAAACTCACAGAATCACAGAATGACTAAGGTTGGAAGGGACCTTTGGAGATCATCTAGCCCAAACCCTCTGGAAAAGTAGGTTCTCCTAGAGCACGTTGTATAGGATCACATCCAGGATGGTTCTGAATATCTCCAGAGAAGGAGACTCCAAAACCCCTCTGGGTAGCCTGTTCCAGTGCTCTATCATCCTCACAGTCAAGAAGTTTTTCCTCATGTTCATATGGAAAAAAATGGCAAGTTTTCAAAATGACTTCTGGGAGGACAGGCTCTGCTGATCCCAGAGAGACCTGCTGCCTCTGAGAAACAGCTTACACCCTTGGTCATGTGTCCTGAAGAGAAGGTCATGCCACCAATGTGCAGCATCACATTCTCAAAATATGGCAGGATGGATTAGAAGAACTTAGTCTTTCTCTGGTATCCTTAAAATTCAGCGGAAAGCAGATTTTCTCATAGCAGTAGCAGTGGAGCTCATCTATGGGATCATACTTTGTTGGTTTTGGACTATAAAAATTATATTTGTCTTATATTCATCAATGTCCTATATCATTTGAAGTCGCTTTTAGCAGCTAAAGGTTCATTCCCTTTCCTCTGAACTCAGATCTGAACTGTCTATTACTCGTATACTTGCTAAATGATATCATTTAATAGGTTCTCTTTGCCTCTACCACATTTCCATAACTTGTTCTTTAATCTTCCTTTGATCCTGAATACCAGAGAGATTTATGTGTAATTTATTCTTACGTTGTTGTACTTGTTTAATCTTTCATTTTCAGTTGGATTCGTTTTCAAACAAGAGTGCTTGTTATAGGTTTAGATTATTGTTGACAGTCGGGACCTACCTGCTCTTTCTGAGACAAGTTTCCATTATTGTTTTTTATCTTTATCTGTTGCTCTGAACATGTATTTGACTCAAGGACTCCAAGAGAGACAGCAGACTCCTTTCTGCCTTCAAACTGAAAACGGGGTTTTCCCTTCCATTGGCATATGCTTAATTAGACTTTCCTGCTGAGTTAAAAATAGATAAAAACCTCCAAGGCAAAAAATGTGGCATTCCTTTTTCCATCACAAACAGAGAGTTTTCTGGTGATCTGTAACATCAGCTCTATCTCTTTTCCCTTCCCTTTGATCACTGAATAAAGCTCTATTTTCTCCATTATTCCTCCAAATGGAGCAGGTTATCAACAAATTTGGTGCTTCAGGAGCTTGCATTTAGGTCTAACATGATAAAAGGTCTCTGAAGCCATCTCTTGCAAAGGTGCCCAAATTGAAGTCTTCAGCTGCCTTCACTGTTGAAAGGACTAACAGAAGAACTGATTTGTTCCCCAGGAAGAGCATTTCCATCTGTCCATCTGATTCGTCAAAACAGAAGATGGAAGGGCAAGCAGCTGGCCTGCGCTTGTGCAATGCTGGCTGGAGAGGACATCGCAGAGGTGATCCTCACGTGAGCGGTTTCCCAGAGTTTGTTTTGGATCAAAGGAATAAGGTTGCCTTTGGGAAGAAGCTGTATTAACTGGAGCACAGAGTAAAACTCCCCAGCTGAGATGAAGCCAGCCCACGCCTTTCCAAACTGTATCAGTTCCTAAAGATCCTTGGGTTCACTTTGAAATCTGAGATCAGCTCAGATTTTGACATCAAAATAAAAAATTAATAAATAAAAAATAATTCTCCAAAACAATCCGACATCCAGCTTGAGGACAAAGAACCAATTTCTGACTGTTATGCAGCCCAAGCCGAACACTTTCGAGGCTCCATAAGGATGACCTAACTTGGACACTTAGACCAGAACCCTCGTCCTCGTGCTGCTCACTCAAGTAAGTCACACACTTGCTCCTGGGAAACTGAGGCAGGGAGGTGGGGAAGCCCCTAAACAATGAGATATTGGGAGGCACGAACGGCTCCGTTTCTGGACACACATCAGAGAGAGCTTCTCTCCCTGACAAATCCCTCTAAACCACAAGTGAGGAGCAGCATTGCCAGCTCTCTTGCCTGCTCTGTGTTGCCTGCATGACGCAAAGCTGCTATAAATATAACCCAGCAAGCTGGTGCTCCCTGGAAGCTTCAGGGTCCTGGTGAATCTGTCTTTAATAGCCCTGTCTACGTTGGAAATCCAATTTTTTTTTTTTCAAAAACAAAGGAAATTCTAGGGGAAAAGGAACTGCCAAAGTGGAGCTAAGATGGAGAGAATGCATCAGTAATTTAAGGACAAAAACAAGTGATACAAGCAAAGAAAATTCTCTCTTTAGTTCACCCACATGGAATGTGGATTTATTGTAAAAGAAGAATCAGAAAGTGAAGCAACTAAAAAAATTTAACTCTGCATTGTAATGGCGCCATGAAGAAAAAATATGGGAGAAAAAAGCCCATCTAATGTCTCGTTAAAATAGATTTAATCTCATCTCAGACCACAGATGCTAAAATGATTTCATCATAATTGTATTGTTGTGGAATGACTGTTCAGTGTAATCTTGGCTCTGAATTTCTCAGTGTTATAATGTTTGATTATGAGGGGAGGGAGGTTCAGCATTAATTTTTCCATTCAGCTTTGAAGAGGTGTAAGTAGGTAACAGAAAAAGGGATGTCTAATGGTGATACGTGCAACTTTTGTAGAGTTGGAGACATTTTAAAAAGCAATTTGGTAGCAGACAGACCTGATGTTTTGCAGCCTTTTGTTCCTGTATTTTGTTTTTCAAAGTTGAGAGAAAGAAAAATAAATCTTCTGTTTCAGCTCTGCCCTCTACCACCATCTTATTGGAGCTGCTGCGGAGCCTCCTGGGGTGTCCTCGAAGGACTGGAGTGGCTGATGGGTGAACCCTGGCACTACTCTTGTCCATAGCGAATGTAAGGCTTCCCAGCCTGTTTACAGTCTAGACAGCCTGCCGGAAAACAGTACAAGCTCTTATGATGCAGACATCCATAAAACAACAATAAAACAACAACAAAAAAGCTGCACTCTAGGCCTTTGCACCTCCAGCAGGGAGTGGGAAGAGGGATATCACCTCCATCTTCTTCTCCCTCCCTCCCTCCCTCCCTCCCTCCCTCCTTCCCTCAGTGCTTAAGCCCCTGTTGGAAACAGCAGGCCAGGGGATAGGATGGAGCTGAACTCTTGGATGCAGACACCATACACCAGGAGTGTAGGTAGGAAATACAAAGAACTCAAAGCCCTCCGATATAGTCAACATAACCTGGATGTCTTGTAGATCTCCATCTTCCTTAAGACTACACTAGACTACCTAAACAGGAAAAGAGCTCTTCTCCATGAGTCCTGTATCAGCATACCAGAGCAAAATCTGTTTGGAGATAACCAAGAAGCTAAAGGGCATTCTTCTGCTCTCCTACTTATCTGGCTTGCAGAAAAGAGACACAGAGGAAAGCTAAACAAAATGAGACCTCGAGTGTATAATTAAGTCATTCTGTCAGCAACAAAAATATTCAAAAGTGGATTCCTACAAATTTGCCTCTAAAGCCTTGTGTATGCAGAAAACCAGGAGTTCACAGCCTTCAGCATCCTCAACACAGAACAGTTCCTCCTGAAGGCTCCCCCAGCCTCCTCATAGTTTTGCCTGCCCTTCTTCCACTACTTCTCTCTCCTCACTCAATGCTCTTTTTACAATACTTGCAAGAACTCTGTAGATTCAAAACCTTTAGCCCTCTGTCAGATTTTGTTGATATTGGCCAACAGGTTGAGAAGTTATTGGGAAAGGCAGGGGACGCAGGCAGACAGATGATGCAATTGCACAAGCTTCATTTTCTTTGGGAATCAGGTCTATAACTGAAGTATCAAAGAGAAAAAGCAACCATTTCCCTAAGACATTCAGCCTGTGTGACTTGAACAGCAGGTAAGGTTATGACACGAACGAAGGAAAGGGAAGAAGCCCAGCAAGGGCTGACACAGGTCAAAGGATTCATACATCCTTATGGAGACTTTTCACTGCCCTTTATCCCTTCTTGCTAGTAATGTGCTTTAACCAGCAGCAGTTTGGAGTGTTATGCAACATACACTCAAAATGGTGACAGAAGGAGAACAGCTTGATCAGAGCCTGCTGCTGCCACTAATCTGCCTGCTGAAACTTCTGTTGTTGCTATTTTGGCTGCTGCTGCTTCCATATTGTCTTCAGTGTGTTAAGGAAAGTGAGGCTATTGATCCTAAACTCAGATGTATTAAACTCAAGCAAAGACCTAACAGGAAGGTGCCAGCACAATATTCAACCGGTAAAAAAGTCTGTGGTCAGATATCCTGCTTTGGTTGCTATTATCATTGAGGACAGATGAGCATAAATAGTGCATAACTAAACCAAAGAAGACATGCAAAGGGGGCAGGGCAATATGCCATTGTACAGCCCCGAGGAGCGCTGCACAGAGCCAAAGCCCTTGCTGCTTCCCCCCAGGGACAGCAGAGACCATTCCTCATGCTGAGCTTGTGCAGGGTGACATGTGTAGGCCCTATGTGTAGGGCTTTAGCACCTGTGCTAATCCAAATACCACTTTTTATCAAAAAAAAAAAAAAAAACAGGCTCAGGTCTGCCTTTGAAATATAGAAAGCCTTCCAGGATCATGTACTGCAGAACTGCCCCTGAATTAGCAAGGTTTTGGCGCCCATCATGAAATGCCTTTCCTCTACACTGTTTTTCTGATTCATTCGGCATATTTTCTTGCAAAAGATCCACCTCCCCCCGTCTTTCTCCAGATTTTCTTCACAAACCCAACAGCATGAGCAACATACACATCTGCTCTAAAGCCACAGTCGTCTGTTGTTCCCTGCAATGCTACTGTATGCATGGGGCCATTGTGCAAAGACATGGGGCATTCTTTATACATTGGGAGCGTTCACGGCACGACACAAGGGACCTCTGCATTCCTCTGAGATCCTTCAAAAGTGGCAAACGCCCAGCGCAGGCACAAACACACCAGCTGCACTGCAAGGTGCTTTTCTAGGGGGATGGGTGAATAAGATGAGCACTGATGAGCCTTGCTGGAAAGCACCTTTTAAGAAGGAATATGAATGAATTAAGAAAAAGAACTATCATAAATAAGAAGAACCAAGTCAGGAGAGCAAAGGCAACTGGACTTTAACATGGCTTAAACTATCTTGCATAGACTCAGTGTTGCTTCAGGGCCACTGCTGGGAGCTGGCTGGTGCTTTAATGCTAAATATTTGCTCTCTCCATTAGCAACTCTTTTCTTTTGTATGAGTTAACCTTCGTACTAGGTCACCACGAGCCCCAAAGGGATAAGCAGGGACAAGTTCCCACCTGTGAACGGTGACAGGAGGGTGGAGGATGCACAGCAGCAGGAAGACGGGGTGTCCTGCCAAGGAAGAGAGCAGAGATGCACGGGCAGGGNGGGAAGACGGGGTGTCCTGCCAAGCAGGGAAGAGAGCAGAGATGCACGGGCAGGGCTTTGGCTTGATGCAAAGGACAGACAGCCCGGACCTGATGAAGCAAAGAGGAACCACAACGAAGCCATGAAAAGGGGAGGGGGAAGATTTAGCAGAATGAATGTCTAGATTTGTAAGAGCAGGGGCAGACATCCAAGGGTTTATTGACACTTAAATATTCTCCCCAGTTAATTATTTTCATAGCTACTGTAAACAATATATCAAACAAGCTGAAAACCCCACCAGTAATGCTAGGAAATGTAGCAAAAGGGTTATGACCTAGCACTCTCTTTTATTGGAAAGCCCCCGTGCTGTTGATTTCCGTATGATAAATCTCAGTCATGTATCAAGCGAGGAGCACAGATACAATCCAGAAGACCTGTTTTGCATCATTTAGAAAGCTTGGTAATATTTTTGCTGTTGGAAGAAAATATAACTTGGATAGTAGGATTCCCATCTAGATACTCGCAGAATTTCTCTCCAAGCCATGCCCTTTTCTCTTTTGGATCCTTCCAGGCTGATCCTCATCCCTTACAAATGAAGGTATTGCCTGCCACCTATCCCAGCTCTGTGACTTTGAAAACTACATGGTCTGATCTTCCAATTACGGCTAAGGCCCTTCAAAAGTGTGAGACATATGAACAGATTTGAACACTGTGTCCTCAATGACTCGCGCTCACAAGACTCCCAAAACGGTGTCATCCTAAATCATTAGCGGCTTTTCAAAATCTTGGCTTGGGCACGCTAGAATATCATGGGTGGTTCTGTCAGAGCTTTGTCATTTAAAAAATAGAGTAGCTACAGGACTGTAAAAATGTATTTCAGAAATAGCTTGCAGACACCCACCTTAGTCCTAAGTAAGACTGATTAGGTGCTGCCAGCAGCCCAGTGGTGGGAGAAAGCATCTCTGACTGGGCTAATTTATTCTGCTTCTCAGAACTTAACCGTGCTGGGAATCAGTGCTGTGCGCTCCATGTGTGTCCTTAATGGTATCAGTCACCTTTGGAGGCGGCCTTCATTCGCCAAGAAGGATGAAGATGTTTTCACCTCAACTTGCATCCCTTGCATGCTTCTAAGTTCTGTAGGAGTATCTTAAGAGCATCAAGAAGCATCTCTACTTGCTATGGAGAAAATGAAGAGTGGAGGATAAATCCCCAAGACCAGGTGTAACCAGAACTTCTGTAAGTGACTGGAATATTTCAAGTAGTGGAGAGCTGCTCTGTAAACACCGTTTTCCTTCCTTAACTACCTTCCCGACTGCCAATTCGAGGCCACCTGCAGTGCAGAAATGCATGGCGGCAGCGTGCCATATGGCAATCACTGTTCCTTACTGTTGCACATCAGCTCCACAATTAATCAAGCCTCATTTTTTTGCCTTTTTTTTTTCCAGGAATAGCTCTGCTTGCTTCTTTCTCAACGTCATGGGTTTAATCACCATTGCTTGCCTTGGGATTTTTAAGGGAACTGGCCACCGCAAGAGATGTGTGACAGCTGTTGAGACCCAGCAGATGATCCACCATGACTGCTCTGTTTTGTGGCTGCTGGCTTTGCCTGGCAAGGTCAGTTTTCTCACCCATCCGTCCATTTTCCCCCATGCACCATGGTGGTCGGCGCTGGCTCAGGATGGGAGAGCTGCCGCCTTCCTGGCAGCTCCAGGGATGCTTCTCCAGCCAGGGAGAAATTCACTGTTTCACACATTTATTACACAGCGAATGAGAGCAGCTCAAAGCCATGTTATAAGCAATTATTTGTCATCGTCTTGATGCTAGGGTGCAAGAAAGTCTTCTTTCTGCTTCTCTTCCCCCTGCCAAAGCAAGGTCTTTCCAACCATAATGGTTCTGTTCTATTCTATTCTATTCCATTCTATTCCATTCCATTCCATTCTAAGAGTCCCCTTCAGGTAGGCACCAGGTGTCAGGGTGGCCAACCACTACCAGGAGATACCGGCCAGCCTTCAGAGCATTGCAGGGGCCAGGGGGTCCCGCTGCAAATTAGCCCCCTCCCCGTCATTAGCTAAGGTGGCTCCCCCACCATGGGGTTGTGAAAACATTGCTTCTATGTCAATGAGTCTTGGCAACAAAAAGCCTAATTCTGCCAGGGGCTGTGTACACAAATGAACCCTGATCTCTCCCTTCCTCCCCTTTTTTAGCACCTCCCTGCAGCACCAGGCCAGACGGTGGTGGTGCCTCTGCACCCATGGAGAAGGGATGCCTGAAGAGGTGACGCTGGTGGGAGCCGGATGGGACTTGCAGCTCCTTGCGAGCTCTTGCTCTGTCACAGCGGGACCGTGGTCACGTCCCAGGAGAGCCCGGGCCCCGTGCGCATGAGCAGACGGCCAGGCCAGTGCCGTCACTGGCAGGTCTTTGCTAATGAGCTGTCGAGTGCGTTGTAACAGCTTGGGAACACTCTCCTGCCTCACAACACGGTCTCTGTGGGATTGACACCTTGCTCCAAAAGGAGGGATTACCAACAGCAGCTCAAGGGAGCCCGAAAAGGAGCTGCAAGCCTCAATGCCAGGGTGAGGGGCCAGCCTGTCCTCCCGCAGCCTGTGCCAGCCACATCCCTCCCTCACGGGACACCGGCAGCTCTAGCACATGCAGGAGCAGCGTGTCCCTTCCCTGCACACCCGTGGGAAGCGCTCCCGGCTGCGGGGAGCCACGCACGGGTTCTTCCGTGCGGTGACATCCTCGTGCCGGTGCACTCCGAGCCCTCCTCGCGGCGCTGGCGTTGTCAATCTTTTCACACCTGCTAAGTGGTAGAGTGCTTCTCCCAATTTACTTATCCATCATTTTTATTGAGAAATCTGCTCCGGTCCCACACAGTTATATGAGTTAATGGAATGTTGATTAGAGGATTCTGCGCGAACGACATGTGAGTCGAGGCGCGCGGGTGTAAAGCAGCTATTACATTGCGCCATTTCCTACACTGCTGCTGAGAGCAGAATTCATCCCCTTTCCTGTGAGTCTCTAAAGTGCATTCTACTTTTCTTGCTTTTATTCCATATTATATATATATATTCTTATATTATTTTTTAAAGCCGTCTGGACATTTTTGAGTTCCTTTGTAGGGAGAATACTGTGCCAGTCAGTAAACATTAGAGATTCTCTCTTCCCAATTAACTCTCCTCTCTCTTCCCCTTAACTCTTCGGATGCCAGCTGGAACCCCACCATACCATGGTCTTATACCCCTGGGAATGCAGGCAACAAGCGGTGGAACAGAAATGCAGGAAATGCGGGAACAGAAACGGAGTCTTTGAAAGGAAGAAAGGTTAAATGCTCTGAATATAGAACAAAATTCTTCTTCTGGCCAGAAGGACCAAGAAGAGAGTTTGGGGGTTTAAAAAGCAGTGTGGATGCTGCAGTAAAATACCAGGGATGTCCCCACAGTGGTTCCAGTTTAATCTCAGGGACGGGACGTGCAGAGTCAATGCAAAGGCCAGAGCAAGGCAATTCTTAGCTAATTTCCTAGACATTTGAAACGTGTGCGTTGAAAGGCACTGAGGGACATCCCTGTTTCATCAGGCCCCGTGTTAATGGAAACTGGATAAACGCCTGCTCATTGAAGAGGGAACAGAGCATTTGACGTCCTTAATCACATCCAGCAGCGGGCAGGATATCTACAGCGAGACACCTGACAAACACATTTCGTGCACAATAACACCGGCTATTCCTTTCACATGTCGGCTTGTTTTACCTTGTCCCTCTGGCCTGCTTGAAGCAAGGTAGGATTTTAACTTGGAGCTGGTGGCAGAGACCCCCCTTGCAGTGTGCCAAGAGCAGGCAAGCAGCAGCACCCAGGCCTGATATCGCCTTGCCTGGATGCTAATGCAGGAGAAATTCAGGATGGTTCAAGGTCCTTTTAATCTAGAGAGAACAGCCATGAATTCAAAAGAGAGCATTTCCCTGGTACAAGCCACTAAAAAACCTATCTCAAACCAAGAGCTGCTGCTCCTGGTGTTTTTGACATGCAAGTGGCTTGTTTAGCACATATATATCACAAAGCTCCAGGAACTGAACTCTCTCTAAATGACAATTGATTAAACATTCAAGCTATATAAAGTACTGAAGTATTGTAAATACATTTTAAAAGGGGGAAAAATCTTTGAAATTCACTTTAAGCTTTCTTTTAAATTATTTATCACAGAATCTCAGCCCCATTAAAGTCAGGCTTAATGGGCTTGTTTATATATTACAGAAAACATTCTGCTTTTAATTGCTCGCTGAAAGGCTCTTGCACCCATCGCTCCGGCTCTGCAGCAGCGCTCACCCGGCAGGCAGGAGCTCACCCGGCCTGATGATATTCCTACCCATTTTGACACAGACCTCCCTGGTGTCTTGCACCCATGCACATTCCCATGGTGCAGAACTATTGTCCCCAACAGCCCTCCTTTTTTCCTCTTCTCTTCCTTACTGGAAAAGGGGAAAGCCGTTCCACAGTGGAGACCTGTAGCCCTTTGGAGCTGAAGGCTCCTCAGCCCCATGGCACCCAATTTAGTGACCCAGCTGAGAGCATCGTGCTTCTAACATGTTTGGGATTGCTCCCAAACACGTGTCCTGGGCTCTCCAGGGCAGTGGGACGCACCTGAACAAGATGCATCATTACATCAGGAGATGCAGTATAGTCTCATCTTGATCAGCACCCACCAAAAACTGGGAAGCTGGGGGGTCCTTCTTTCATTTGTGCACATTGGTGAGGCTCCAGAAATGCTGTGTACTATCATCTGTGTGGGCTGGGACAATGTTAATTCTGTGAGCCCACATAAATAAAGTAGGAGAGAAGAAAAGGAAGGAAGAAAGGAAGAATGTAAAATGAAACAAAATTAAAATATCCAAGGTTTCTGTTCTCTGACACTTGGACATGACCAGTTTTATCATCCATTGTGTTAAGAGCTCAGAGCAAGTTGGGACTGTGTCTGCAACTGGCAACAGAATCACAGCTCCAATGCTAGACCAGGGATGTTACTGCTTGCATTGCCCTGAAGACCACGTGCAAGACGAAGTGTTTCAAAGTGCTGAATCAGTAAGCGTGCCATGAGTGGGAAATCAGAAACTGCCTCATACACACAGCCTGGAGCAGAAATTGTCCCTCCCAAGACTGCCATCACCATGCAGGATGCGCTCTGGGTGTTAGGATTACGAGTGAACATTCCCACTTCTGTGCATGGCTGCATGGGCAGTTCAGGCACTGATGTTCAGACCAAAACCTCTTTCTACACATATGGATCACACAAGACACAGGGAGAACAATCCTTGTCTGACAGTATTGACATTCGAATTATCACTTAGTGCAAAGGCTGGGGGAGAAAATACCCACCATACTCACCATTTCCCATTTCAAGCCCCACTCTAGCTCCAACAATTACTTTAAAGATGGAGAAGCAGAAAAATAGCTCTAATTTCTTTAGAAGTTGGATCCTTGGGTACCTTAGGCTTGAAAAAAAAGAGAAGTTGATGTCATAATAACTTCTGGATTTTGTGCTGAAATTACATTTTTGGCGCCGCTAAATCCCACTGTGTGCTATGGAGGATATAATGTAATACTCATCAGAGGCAAGCAGCAATGAGGTTTACTGGCACTAAAATCAATAGGCACTGAATAAAATGGCTCCAAATGATTTAGGATCATGCACACATCTTCTTTTTGTAAGCTTAAAACCATTTGGAGAGGCATTAATTCATTAAAGGTCTCTTGAAGAATGCCATCATACTGTGTAGTCTGGGCCCATGCACATCAAGGGCATCATAGATTGTGGCTTTTATTAAGGAGGCTGGAGAATATAATTCTTCCTGGAGTATAACAGGCTTTAAAATACAGTGCACTTTGAGATCAAAACAATGTTTATAGCAATGTAGTTACTAAATATTTTAACATGTGCAACATAAAACATAGTGCATCCTGGAATATGTGCTTATGCCACTGAAGTAGCCACTAGAATTACCAGATCCATTACGAGCCACCATGTAGACTGTTTTATCTGTTTTCACTTCCTCCCTTTTTTTTATCATTATTACTGGCTGCGTGGTATTCCATTTATTTTTATCTTGAAACACCAAACTAAAGTTCATTTTCTTCTCAAGCACATTGCAGACATGAAATTAGTGTCTTTCTTCGTTTCCAACAGTGGAATATGAGTATCTACACTTTCACAACGATGATGGGATGGAAACCCTTCCTGGGACGTACAATATATATATATTGTATATATATATATAAGTCCAGGAAAATACTTAAAATCAGGCACCTTCCTTTACAACACATGTGTCCTCCCAAAATTTCAGAATTGACTGTAATGATCTCCGAGCTGTAGAGCTTTGGAAGTTAAAAGCATTACCGACACCAGGAGGAGAACCGAATTCCCTGGTCCGACACTGAACTACATCAGCCCTGTCCTTTCTTCTCAGGCCTGAAATAGGGGGATGAGAGGAAAAAATGAGTGTTGTGTGGTCAGAGAAATCTGACAGCCAGGGTAATTCCATGGCCAACTCGGACTGATATCTAGGCATGGATAACAATAAAACAGGGACAATAAAATGGACTAGATTTTACCAGGCGGGGAGGATGTTGTTTGCCCTTTTCAAATATGTTTGACAGAGACATCTCACGAACATTTTGACAAGATCTAGAATGGGTGCAATTCTGTCCCAAAGTTACATATCCACACGCCTCCCCTTGCTGTTCTTGTGGAGTTCTTTGTTTGTTTTTGTTTTTATTTTTATTTTTCAAGAGAGGAATACATGCACAGGGCTTGAGTTGGTCTGACTGGCACCTTCTGCAACCTCTCCAGGTCCAGCAGCCTTGCAAGGAGTGTAGGGTCTACATAAAAGCACCAGGAACATAAAATAGGGAATAAAAATCAAGGGAACGAACCACTTAGCAGGTGGAGTGGTGGTGAGGAGAAAGACTGCTTATCTTTGTGTGAAATTCCTGGGTCCAAAGAAAACTACATAATTTGAGAGAGCTTTGAAAATAGTTATTGAAAGTTATGAAAAATGCTACTTAAATTCCAGAGATTTTTACCCATTAAATGCAAATCTGAAATGCAAAACAGGTTTCTCCCTGCCCTGGATTTTCCATCATTTTACCTGTTAACAACAAGACAGCATCCTCCATGGAATAAGCTCCAAGACATCCACAACCGTAGAAGAGTTAAAACTTCAAGATTTATTTCATAAATATTAATATTTACATACCTAATTGGTTCTCTCTCTCCCTTATGATGTGTATACTCAAGCCTCTGAAAACAGAAACATTCTGGGATAGGAAATCACTTCAGCTTCATTTTCACAGCAATTTGATTTGGATTGCACTGGATTTTTGATGGGTCCAAAAGCTCCCAGCTCCCACAAAGTGCAGGTGGAGTCGTAACATCCTTAAGAAATTACATAGCAGGTGCCTGCATGGTGGGGTGGGCAGAGAAAAGTGCAAAAAACTGCTGGCAAAGTGCTCCCATGCAAGATGCAGGCATGAAAGGATTCCCTAGGTAAGTGCCAGTCACTCTCAATGCACCTCCCGTCCACATGTTGTGCGTCAAAGAAGCTGTGATTTAGGTATTTCAGAAAGGCTGTACAGAAGGTTACGATTCCCTCCAGTTTTGGGGTAGCCAGATACTCACTGATTAACAACTGATTAACCACTCACAATAGTAACAGCCCTTGGGTCAAGCATCAAAGGCTGGAAGTGTCGGGATCTTCACTGGCCTGGAGCAGGGAAGTTTAATGTTATGTCACTGCAGTAAATCCAGGTAGGAGAAATAGGATGACCTGATAACCTGAATGCAACCAGGGGACACCGCGGAGGTTTTCATTTTGATTGCCAAATGTGCAGCACTCTCGCTGATGGATTTCAGAGCGCTACCCAGGATGGTACAAAGGAAATAGCTGCAAAATCGCCGGGACGCCCTTGCGGCACAGACCACTGCAGAGGCTTTTCTACCTACATTTATCCCTGCTCCAAACTGACTCTTTAAATTAGGGGCATCATGCTGTCCACACTTGCCTATGGTTGGTGTCTGCTGCCCAGCTCCAACTGCTCTCGAGCATCCTTCTGAGCTTTGCTAATTCCTAAGGTGCAATCCCAGTGCACCAGGCAAGCCGTGACCGGGCGCCTCTTGCCTGAGAGCTGCACTGGGGTCGTGTCTGCAGCGGGTCTCCTTGCAGAGCATAAAACTGCACCGCGATGTCTCATCTCCTCTCGGGGGAAATGCAGAGCAATCAAGTGATTTTGGAGGATATTTCAGGCTTCTCGTAGCAGGTGTTAGACACTCTTCTCCGGCTGCTGACAGGAAATGTGTGTGTGTGCAATTCTCCAAGGTGCCACACTAAGAATATGCTTCTTATGGACCGGCTGCTTCAAAAACTCTGCAAAGTGTAAATGGCTCCCATAAAAGCAGGTAGTAAATTGTCTTATCTGTTTGTCCTGGAAGCCCCGAGGCAGATGGGTCTTCACAGCACATCAGCGCCGTGCAAAGAGCATGTCACAGGCCACAGGCCGTGGTGAAACTTCGGGAGGATGAGAGAAATGCAGGCAGGCAGCTCCTTGCAGGAAAGCTTCCCAAAGAGAAAACCATGATCAAAATCCCATCAGCTGAGGACAAATTAAAACAGGAAACCAGCATCTCTTCTGAGGCAGGACAAAAGCTTCTCTGAGACAAAACTTTTTCCCACCCCCTTCCTTTGACATCCTGGTTATGAGACTGAGGAATCACCAGAACAAAAATCAGCAAGTTGTGGTATATTCTTACAGGGAGGAAAAGCCTTCCAGCCACATAGATGCAGAAGGGCTACCTCTTCCCGAGACTCAACACAGAGGGAAGAAAAAAAAAAAAGACACAGAAAAAGGAATCCAGATAGAATTAAAGATAATTTTAAATTTGCCTTTCCCTTCCTGCTCTGAAAATAAAGGTGACGACGTAAAGAAACCTCTCCAGGGCAATGGCAGCAGGAGTGTGCAGGGCCGCAGCAGGAGGGCCCTGGCTGCCCAACGCCACCCGGGTCCCGCAGCTCCCCCAAGGCGGGTTCAAGCTCGGGGAGCAGCGCAGGCGGCCGAGGGCAGCCCCGCGGGAGCATCTGTCTCAGGCCGGCACATATGGAGGCTTTAGGGCTCCTTGCGGAGGCACGAGCGTGGCCCTCACCTTCTGCCGCTCTCCCTTTGTGCGGGGGCACCGTGACGGCGCCCGGGGACAGCTGCTGCCCCCAGCGCCAGCCCCATCCCCAGCCCCGTCCTGCATCACCCCCTCATCCATCACAGCGACACACGGGCCAGCGGGCGCCTTCAGCCTGTTACTAGGAGACACGGAGAGGCAAGTTAAGGCCTTTTCTTTCCATTCCATTCCTTTTCTTTCTTTTTTAACTGAGAAAAAAAAAATCTGGTGGGCTGCACCTTCTGTGAAGGGGAAAACCTCCTACCCTTTGAATTTCAGTGAATTCTGAGATACAGATACTTAGTGATGTGGAGGAAAAAGAGTAGCGATCCAGAGCTAATTATACAGCTGTTGAAAAGCCCAGTAAATATGTTACTCAGGGATATATAATACCTTTGATGTAGTTGTAATCCGACTGAAGTTATTATAGGTTTTCACAGCTGCAAAGCAATCCAGCTTAGGAGTTTCTTTTTTATTTTTCTTCTGGTAATTTGCAGAGGCAGAAAAGAAATTCTGCTGCCAAAGCAAAATGAAGATCCTCATATAAACACTGTAACGCAGCCTAAGAAAAACTATATTGTTGCTGAGAAATATTAACCTGTCCCAAAGCTTTTTAAAGTGTTTACTGGATCACTAAGCATCACTGGACCCCAAAGGGCTACATTCCAGCAAGGCCCTCCTTTAACACAATTAAAGCCTTAAATAAAAGCGTGACTTTGCAGGTGGGAATTCTCTATCCCCTTCAAACCAACAAGTTGTAAATGCTCTGAAAAAAAATATGTACTGAGGCATGAAATACAGGCAGGTTGCTAGAAAACTTGCAACCTGTTCATTTAAATTGATCATGGAAGAAATAATACCATGGGGCTTGGTAAATGGATGGGTTCCAAGCTGGACCTTTAATGCTGCTTTCATCTCCCAGTGCCCGTGTTTTGAAACCAGTAAGACCTCTAGGCAGGGCATGAATTAATAACTCAGTTTTGAGGCTGAGCATGGGGCCGGTCCCTGTTATTGTATCGTGGTGAGTGAGACAGGACTTACTCTGAGGTGACTGCAAGGTGCGTAGGGCAGGGATTCCCTGTCCCTCCTGTCCCGGCACTTGCTGAGGCCACCTGGGAGACCCCGGAGGAGGAGAGCGCCAGTACAACCGGGCACCCAGATTCCTCCCAAATAAAATGCAGGTGCCCTCTGTCCTGTCGCACATTAGGATGATGTTTCAGGTTAAATCCACAGGCAACTGGAGGTAAGATGGAAGTGCGTTCAGATGCTAACAGCGGCAGTGTCTGTGCTGGTTTAAGCTGCTGTTTGTTGTCACCTTTCTATTCGAGGTCATGCCCCGTAGGCAGTGCAGACTTACCTGGTTAACATAGCCCCTCCGGGGCATGTGCAATTTCTGCCTGTTTTTGTTAAGTCTGTGTAACTGTAACCCCTAGATTTCTGTTCGAAGCTTTAGTAACTTCCCCGTAATTTCTAAGCCAAATTTAAAATAGGCTAAAGTAAATTTTTCTGAGAATGAAGTTTTCCCATGCAATAATGGACTTCTCTGTTAATAAAAATGGAGCAGCATCAGCAGTGTCCAGAAGTGCTGAAATGCAGGTTTGTCCTTGGCCTCACTTTCTCCTTGAAAACGAGAGCTGTTGTTGTGCGATCAGGATAAGAGGGCCACTGCTATTATCTAAGTAGCCCATGTTTCAGATAAAAAATGTGATCCTTCGGACATGCCGATCCCTACAGCCGTAAAGCCAACACAGCCCATAATCCAGGAGTATCTTGTGTGATCAGCGGCAGACTTGTAAACATGTCCTTGTTTGAGCAGCCTCCAGGGAATGATTTAGCCAGAGTTTTTACACTGGAACGAGAGAAAAAAAATCAGTTGAAACTTTCTGGGCCTTTTTAATGCCAACTAAACTGTATTTTCAGTTGAAATGATCTGCTTAGAAAAACAAAAATAAAAACACCTCAGGAATCCTTAAAAATAACCCCAAAATATGGTGATTCCTAGCTGCTTTCCTCCAGCTCTGTCAGGCCTGTCAGAAAACCAACAAGAAAAAAAAAAGAAAGAAAAAAGAAGAGGTTATTATCATGGTCGCATTTCGTACTGCTTACTCAAGCAAAATCCCCAGTAGTTGAAATCCCAAGGTCTCTTTTCAGTTCTCAGCCAAAGAGAGATCCACTGAAGTTAATGAGAAAGCATCTGAGGTATGAGTGAAAATTGAGAAAGGGCTTCAGGATTGCTCTTAATGACTTAAAAAGACTGTACCCTGAGAAAGAATGTATTTGCAATGAAATATAAGCCCAAGATGCAGCAAGCACAATCAAGGCTGCTATATTGCTTTTTTTAGTATTAAACTTTTTTATGTTATGGTTGAGCTCAACAGATACTGCCAGTCTCGAGGGGTGAGGGCAGACTGCCTGTTGGCTAATAGAGCCTTTCATTTCCGAGTCCTCGGTTCAAGCCCTTCAGGATACTAATTATCCAAGGTTGTTATCATCTGACAGCTGTCGATGGCCTCTGTGCGAGGAGCTGCTGGTGCCGGCCATGCTCCCAGTGGGCACGTGTCAACATCGTACAAACATCACCACAGTTTGCCTGGTGTTTTTGTTGGCAGCCTCGGAAAACAGGCCCCAGCACTTACGGAAATAAAATTGTCTTCTTACTCCTAGAGGGAAGCCCTGCTCTTCCGATCGAAGGGAAGGCGGCGGATCGTTGAAGAGCACAACCTCCAGTGACGATGCTGCTGGACACTTCTAGCCAACTTCGGACTCCAGAGATGGCACCTAAACACTTTCCGGGGATGCTGACTCCAGAGAGAATGATTAATGCAGTAATTAGCACACTCAAGCTCAGGGGCCAGAGTGCTTGGCCACAGACACATGTGGACATGTTCACGCTCCTCTGGGCACCAGTATAGGTCTCAGACCCACTTGGCCTGCAGTTGTGTCCAAGGTAGCACCGTGTCAGATGTATAGTTATGCTAAACTAATGCAGGCAGTGGACTTGTGTTTCTCTTCTAGTCCACACTACTGCCTCAAAAAAAAAAAAAATAGCAGTTTTGGTGTTCAATAGACTGGGAAGACTTCAGACCCACAGCCAGGCACTGGAATCAGAGGGAAAGGGGTTGTAACGTCACTGCATCTTAGCCATTCCTTGCCAGAACTATATTTTTCATCCTTCACTTTCAGCTAGGAATAGATTCCCATGACTCATCTGCACATGTGCATGTGGGTGAGTCGCTTCGTGTAGGGAAGGTTGCAGCATGTCCCCATTACCTAACCTTGAATCTGCACCTCACAAGCTGGGCTGACTATCACCTGGGGACCGCTGAGGGCTTTGGGCACAGCCAGAGGAGCATCAGAGCAGGGCTGGGGAGCTCTGACTGCTCTGACAAACATCCAGCTCACATAGCAAACAGGCCCTGCATGACTGTGGAAGACGATAGCCCCTGTCTTCATCCCTTCCCACAGAGGAAGTAGAAGCCATTTCTTGCTTTGGTAGACGTAAATCAAGCAGATTTCTGGATGGCGGCTGCTACTTTTAGCAGCTCAGCAGCCTCACAGGGACAGGTAGAGCCATTCAAATTGCTCAGTTTCTAACATCTACAGGGCACTTTGCCATCCCTACGGAGCCAACATGCTGGAATCTGCAGTACTCAAGGGTTGCAGGATGGTGTCCTCTCAACTTCTGCAGACCCTCAACGCTATTTAACAACCAGAGTCACATGTTGTAAGACCTAAGCCCTACAGACACCATCACCAAAATATAATAGTGATAAATTGGTTTTGGGAGGAGCAGAATTAATGAAACCCTTTTTTTTATGTATTTGTGTCCTCTTCCCTCCGATCATCACAAAAAGTTCTCCCTCTTATAACAGTTGTACCATGAATTAGAACATGATAAGATGGAGTCTGTTTGCTGGCCAAGTGTTTGCTGCTTTTCTGACTCACATAAGGGAGCTCCCTTCTCTAATATGCTCTGATTCAGCCATTTCTTCTCATACTAGCTTCCAACTTTCACATATTACCTAAAATCTAAGAATCAACTTAACGTTGGTAGGTGGCCAACATGGTGATAGAAATTCTGTATCTATCATCTTACCTAAACCGGCATGTCTGTCACAGTATGGATATGATGGTAAGGCTGGAGAAGTCTACAGGACCTTAGAAAGGACAGAGCCAGACCGCTAGCCCCAGCTGACTGGGCCAACCAGGAAAGTAATTTTTATTTGCTGTGATATTCATGTGTTATTTTCAGTGCCCAAACCTGTACTACCTGAATGTGCCATTTCCCCATGACTGCATGTTCCCTAGACAAACACCAGGAACAGTTATCTCTAACCTGTGTTTTTGACAACATTGTGTGCACAGTTTCTGTGACAGTCGCCATTACAGATGAACCAGTGAAACAATGAGAAAAAGCAGAATTTGTCTTTGCCATCGAGGGTCTTTTTTTTTTTTTTTTTTTTGGAGAAGTATTGTTGGGTGTCAAAAAGCAGCTGCGACCTGAATAGATCTACCCTTTTCCTATCTGGTGGAGGACAACATTGTGATCTGAGAGGATTTGATTCAAAATCACTGTGCAAATACAAGCCTCGGCATGAGATTTCATGGTTGCTGCTCACAATCTGGACTGGGAGTCCAAGCTCCAACAGCCAAAGCCCAGGAAGGCCTGCAGCAAGGATGAAGAGGATGGGTGCACATGAATAAATGGAGAGCTACTTAGAAGAGCATTAAAAAAAAAGAAAAAAGAAAGAAAAAGTAAAGGAAAAATCACAACAAACACAAGAAAGAGAAAATCACCCTGAGATGCAATGTAGGCAGTACTTGGAACTCCAGCAATTGTGACCATTTTAATCCTAGATCCTAACAAATTTCCATAGACACAGAGATAACAAGAAGCATAGGTAACTTGCCTCCCACTCACTGAGAGGGACTCAGGGTAACACACAGGGAAGGACCGAGTTGGATTTTATTCCTGTCTAATCTGAGAGGTGCCCACACATACAGGGCACATTCATGTTCAACCGGAGACTCCCCTGGATGCCACTAGCATGTCTAGGACTATCTGTAGCAGACCCTGGTCTCAGTGCTGCTCCACTCCAGTCGCCTGAGTGGCTCCTGCAAGGACCTTTTGTCAGAGCACACCCAAGAACTCATAAAATGAAGCTGTGGTTGCTGCTTTCTCAGTATGGCTGGGGAAACCAAGACGTGATGGAGAGGGCACCAGCTCAGAGGGCAGGAGACCCTTACTGAGGCTCAAATTCCCTCTCTCAAGTGCCCCAAACACCACAGAGGCTCAGGTGAGCGCTCCTCACTGCTCTTGAGGCACTGCCCCATGCAAAAGGCAACAAGAGACTTTGCCAAACAAGGAGGGGGCAGACATGCAAGAAGAATATCATTTCTGTGGCCTCATGTTTACAGCATTCAGCCAGACAGGTGGATCTCAGTTCTGTTCCCTGCTCTATGCATATTTTCCATATTCCCATATTTTATGCCATGTCTGCTATGGCAACACTAGAATTACACACTCACAGGAGATGTTCCAGCATGCACAGTGGGGTTTAACCACCTTCACAAGACTGTGCCTGTATGAAATACGTGGAAATCAGGCCTGGGATGAATTACAGTGTTTTTGCTAATGGTCTCATCTTATCCTCTGGAGGAAAGTTGTGAGGATGAGCCCAATTAATTGAATGATGGCCATATTCAGGTGCTGCAGCAGTATAGAGCATATACGACTGGTTAAATAGGAAAAAAAATCCAAGCAGATGGGTAAAAAATAAAAATGAGTAATAATAAGTAACTTATTGCCTCCTCTATCTGTAGAACCTCTCCCACTTCAATAGATAGAATTTCACTCCTGTGAATATGACAAACTGGGCTAAAAATTCCTAGCACAGCTCAATCATCCCACTAGTTGTGATGAGTAACTGAAGGAAATAGAATTTGCTTTTTTTCTAGAACCCGCACGGAAGAAGTAAAATTCAAGAAAAGGGACAAAAAAATATTGTGTAATATAACATGATTTATATACATGTCTTAGATAATTCAGACTGAATGATGCTTAAAAGGCTATTATAGACTTGCTTCTAGCAGTAAAATGTCCTGTTATGGTACTGCTATGAAATGTCTGCCCAGGGCACTTCTGTGGGTTTTGGATTTTCTTTCTAGATTAGCTAGGGGAAATAGCTGAAATCTCTGACAGAGATTTCTTTTCTTTTTGATGAGAAACAATTATGGCCCTAGAAAAACTCCATGCTGTTAGCACGAGACTGCTGCAGAGGACTGAAACATGTATTTTTAAACATGCAATTGTTTTTAAAAAATTACTTCTTTTCCATGCTGAAATATTAGGAGTTTCTTCTTCCATTAGGTTGACCTGTTACCATATATTTCTTAGACCCACACTGAACCAAATGTGAAAGTCTCTATGACAGGGCATGTCTGTCCAATCAATTTATCATTTTTTTTGAATAGAAAGGATTGGAATTTCTTATTTCCAGTCAGAAAATGCTGATTTGAGGGGGAAAAGTAAAGCCTTTTGGCAGGTATCATTGTCTCTGAGAATACAGTTGGGAAATGCCTCTCTGCTGCAAAAGAGACACTGCTCTTACACAGAGACCCTGAAGACATCCAGACCCAGGGACTGGCACCTGCCACTGCCACCTCTTCCTCCTTGAAGGTGCTGGGTCCACCAAACAGCCCATGCTATTCTGGCACCATTTGTTCTCAATTTGCACTTAAATTGCTAATTCTGTACAAAAGAGGGGATGTCACCAACAGCTGTAAAGACTGAATGACAGTACAATCCAAGCCAACTAATAAAGACCGAAATTAGGTCATAGTGAGCTATCACAAAACCAATCCATCACAGAACCAGCCCACATTTTATTTCCATGTAAGAGGAGAAAATACTGAATTCTCAGAAAAGTCCTGTGGTTGAGGGAACATCATTTTCCACTCAAATCAGAAAAATAATTTCTAAAGTCTAGAATTGTCCTTGTCGGACCCAGGGATCGTACTGAGCACAAGATGGTCCAGGCCTTATTAACAGCCTGAGCTCCAGAGCGCCAGCGACACTGTGGAGGGGCTCTGGTCAGATATGAAAAAACAGGATATCATTCAGCAATTGCCAAAGGAAACATCATAATTTGAAACACTGACATAAAATGTATAATGCAGGTGTTCTTTGGAGACACCAATTTTAACAGGGCCTGTAAAAACTCAGGCACAATTTTTTATACCTGAAAGCTGCCATGCCCATTTTTTTCCCTTTGGTTTTAACAGTCACATTTTGTGCATATAAAATTTGGATGAGTAAAATTGGAAGGCAAGCTGAAAGGTTGGCCTATGAAATTGAAGGTGCAAAAGGAGACATAAATAGAATTTGCCAGCCATTTTTCCTTCCATCTGATTCAGTCTTCACCTTGAAAAGAAAAATAACTTGGTGTGAGAGGAGAGGGGAAATTTCCAGAGCCAGGCAAAAGAACAGCTGTGTTTAACTGTTGGCTTCAGTTTGTAGCTCTATTTCCTTGTGCACTTTTTAAAGGAATATCTGTGTTTAGTCTAATGGAAAGCGTCTGTCTGAAGGTGCTCTCAATTCCTAGAAACGTTTTCACAGACACTGTTTAGCCCCATCTGGTGAGGTTAGTGCTGATGTCATTTCACACCCCACATTGACCAAAACACTGTGCAGTGGTCTTTTTCTCATAGTTTTTCTTTCATTGCAAGGAAATGTGAACTAGCAAATGGTAAATGCCAGCCCTGTGCACTGCAGAAGAGAGTTTCCAGATTGTAGATTTATCCCTGCCACCGCATGGAAGGGAAAGCTTGTTTCCCTGACCCTGTGAAACAGCCATACATAGGTAGGTTCAATGGTGGAGTTAAGACCTGCGGGGCAACGTGTGGCTTTTCTAGAAGATTTTGAGGATAGATGACATTGGACAGAAGAGTGAATTTCCAACGGTTGGTAGGAGTCAAGGAAGAGAGGTGAAGACTGGTGAGAAGTAGGAAGGCAGGACTGGAAAACGACACTGAAAAAAAAACAAGTTTTCCTCTCTGTCACCAGTAACTGAAATTCTTGGTAGCCTCTTAGAGGGCATGGGTCACTGATATATGTCCAGAGGGAGATAGCTACTACTGCTTTTATAATGCCATTCAGCACACCTCAACCTGCATCTCAGAAGTGGGAGCTCAACAACTGTCCGGAGCTGCTGACGCCCAGCTGGATGTGAGCCCAGGAACCAGGGTGCTGGCATCGTTTTGAGGGTTGTTGTTTTTGGTTTTTTTTTTTTGAGTGCTGAGGACCATCCACAGCAGCACTAGACTGGCACAAGATGAGGAAAGGGCTCACGAGGCGTGCAGCTGGGAGGGAAGGAGACACAGAGCTCGTGCAATCACCCTTGCTGGGGATTTGCCCTCTCAAAAGAGCCCTGGAGACCTAGTTCAGAGCACTGTGCTCACTGATGACTCCTGCAGCTCGGGGCCAGACCCGTACCCACAGCACATTAACTAAGGCAGGGATTAAAGGGAGCACAGTTCAGAAGGATGCTCAGAAAGCAGCACCTTGCTGCCTGACCCTGTAACTCCTTTCGTGGAGGTGCCCACAGTGGCTGAAAGGCTTTGCAGGAAAGGTCCCCCGTGACGCCGGCCCAGCACTGAGCGCTCTGCACGCTCTGCACACACTGCACGCTCTGCATGTTCTGCATGATCTGCATGTTCTGCATGTTCTGCATGTTCTCCATGTTCTGCATGTTCTGCATGCTGCCGAGCGCCGCAGCCAGACCGCAGGGCCGCTGCTCCCCCGGGCCCTCTGCAAAATGAGACGTGCGTCTTGCAAGGTTAACCCCTTCGCAGGCCTTTCAAAGCGAACAGCCACGTCTCTGCCCACTCAAGAGAAGCACCAAACAGCCCCTGCAGCCTCTGACACAGGAGCAGACGGCGCCTGAACCTGCCAGAAATCAGCCTGGGGGAAAAGGGCCTTTCAGAGCCTGCAGAAGGTCAAACCCTGCAAGCCTTTCCGTGAGCAGTTAAGCACCTCTTGGAAAGTGGTGGGGAACTTTCCCCTGAGTACGTGGCCAGAGGTCTGTAAGCGCCTTCAGCCTCCTACTAGATTTAGCATTGGCGAAAAGGTTCAACAGGCTGACAGAAAGGAAAAAGGGGAGTTCGGTACTTGGCAAGTCACTCGAGCTGACTTCAGGTACGTTTCTTAGATTGTCTACTCCTCTCCTTACCCTAGGTGCTCTGTAAAGTTTTCTTCAGTATCTTTCGCTGTTGCTTTCAAACCTTTTAACCTTTAAAATAGCAGCATTATGGAAGTCTGTTGCTGAGATACCCTCAGCTGTTTTTATAAAATATGTTAATCTGTTCATCTACCAAGTTCCCTTATTTTTTAATGGAGAAATCATCATGCATTAATATTAAATGAAAAGCCCTGCTTTTTTATATCAAGGGCCAAACTCTGCTCTCAGAAGTGCACACACAACTGCTGAAAGGAATGGTAGTTCAACACAGGAATCCAAAAGCAACATCTGGCCCCAGATGTTTTATTTATTTGTAATTTAACATTGCCTTATACAATATTCATCATTTTGCTGCTTTCCATTTCAATGACTGCTATTTGTATGACTTTAAGAGGCTGCCTGAATGCATTTTTAGTGCTCAAACAAGGAGAAATAAGTACAGTGAAGCAAATCCACACATATTTTTGGAGGTTTAGAAATCTTCCATGGATCTGCAGTCATCTGAGCAGTGAGAGAAGCTGAATAGCCCAATTCCAAGGGCGATTCCAGGGCCTACAGAAGGTTCCACAAGGCAGTTCAGAAGAGAGGACCTCCCAAGGCTGGGTCAGAGCAAGCAGTGGCAGGTCCCAATTTAGCATCCTACAAACTTCTTCCCTATGCAAGTCCATGAACCTCTTCCCCATGTGTCCTGAGCTGAACATGAATATACGGAGGTCCAGCCCAGCACCTGTGTGCATGATTGAGCCTTTCGGATTTGGAAGCTTTATGAAACTGCTATGACCAAGTCAAACCTTCATTATTTGATTTGTTGCATTTAAGTTCTCCCCTCCTTTCCCCCACCATCACCTGAAGTGGACCCCTCATGTCTATAAAGTTAATCCTCTCCATAACAGAGAAATCTTTGTTAATATTTGCAAATCTTATCGCTAGAATGGAAATGGTGACCTGTGGGACTGTCCCACTTTTCAAGCAATCGAAGCATTAAGATATAATTTATGCACTTGAGAAGAAATTTCCATATCACAGAGATTGCTTCATTCCTTGTTATGACTTACAAAGGGTGTTACTAGTAAATGAAACCACAGAGATCTCTGTTACGTAAGAACTTGTTTTGACATGTACAGCACATCTTATTTATGATGATAGCCCAAACGTGCTGTTTTAATGCAATTGAACACTATTTCAAGGTTGTCCAGACCGAAGAAAAGCAAAAGCAAGATCATAGGATCTTCATTTCACCATGAATCCAAATCCCAGCTAGTAGTGACACTTGGACAAGCAGTCTGTGAGGCGCAGATACTGATTTTATTTGGGAGTATTTACATTAAAGAGGCCCATTTGGGAGGGAGGGAAGGAAGGAAGGAAGGAAGGAAGGAAGGAAGGAAGGAAGGAAGGAAGGAAGGAGAAAAGGAAGGTTTTCTGCTATTTCCTTTCTTTCAGAGATGTTATTTTATTTCTCTTCTAAAGTTGCTTGTCCCTTGTTGCACACCCACACGTCCACACAGTTCCCTGTCTCCCAGCCTGAGGCAAACACCTTCCCCACCTTCCCCCTCACTCCACAGTGCTGCTGTGAGCTGAGGGCCGCACCATCCGCATTGCGCAGAGCCAGCCGTGAAGAACAGCTTCCCAAGGGACGTTTCACTGGCTGCAGTCAGACCCAAATGCACCATGCCGAGAGCCTCGCAAGTTAGTTGAATGATGCTATATATTTCTGTAAAAATCACTAGGAGGAGAGGAGAGGAGAGGAGAGGAGAGGAGAGGAGAGGAGAGGAGAGG